>VXAL01019814.1:22053-45785 GCA_013399475.1 Chauna torquata | reverse complement strand
AACACCCCAAAAAAAAACAGCTTATTGTTTTTTTTTTTTTTTTTTTTTTTTTTTTTTTTTTTTTTTTTTTTAGGTAAGGGTGGGAGAGGAGAGAATCATGCTATAGAAGCAGACTTAGCGAAGTGGGATTATTTGGTATTTTCGTTTTGTCTTCCTTACAGACATCACAATAATATGCATCTCTTCAGAACATAACAAAATAAAAGATTTTTTCCTTGTGATATATATATATACACATACAGACACACAGATTTTATATGTATGTGTGTATATATATATATATATATAAAATCTATATGAGGAGTTAGCTACCTTAACCAAATTCCTGGCCTTGTCTACAAGAAACCTCTTTTCCATACTGTTGTTATAAGAACATATGTTGTTAAGCTATGTTACTTTTAGCCTTTTTTAATGGGTTCATCAAATAAATAAGAGCTATAGACCATTGGAACTGCCTATACTAAAGAGCTATGGTGATTGCGATGACAAATAATAAAATTAAAGGTCCCTCATAGAGAGAGAGAGATGTGTGGATCTTTTAGCATACTGCATACAGCCCTAATGCTGTACTGACTCACAAGTCTATCAAGTCGATGCACCTTCAGCTGCATAATGTCTTCCTCTATCACGCCGTGCCTTCCCCGTCACACATGCTGTACTCCTGGGCATCCGCTTTCTCAGATTACTCTGACTGTCTTGCTGAGTGGACATGCGCTATCGAACTGGACAGAAGATCATAAGAAGTCTGTAGCGACTTTCGGCCACATCAGCCTAAGAGTGCATTACTGTATGAAGCCAGCTGAGGCTCTACTTAGTATGTATTGTACTAAGTATAATAGTATATATAGGTTATATCTACTTAACGTATATATAGGAGCTGCACTCGATGATCCTTGTGAGTCCCTTCCAACTTAAGATATTCTGTTTTCATCTGCATTGAATCTCATGGTCAGATGGCCACTGTTTCTGGGACATTTCATTGACACGTATGTCCTTTGACTATAATGATTTGCTTGCAAAACGTCAAGTGCCATGAAGTTGCACTGTGGTAAGAAATGTGAAAAATCAAAGCTGGAGGCTTTTTATCATTATGAACAGTAGGCAGCGTAGCAGCTGTTCTTGTAATTCTGGGTTTCTTTGTTGTGGTGTTATTTCATGGCAGGCGTCCCTAGGCTCAGTGTCACTGGTGTCACCCTCACTAGCTGTTGACAGTTAGTATAGGCCTGGGCATGAGTGCAGGTGGACATGTGGCTCCATCTTCTTTTCTCTCTCTTCCGTTAGGTCAGGCTCTCGAGCACAGCCCTGAAGTTATTACCTGCTTTACTACTTGCCCACGGCTACCTCCAGTCCCGCGGGGGGATCGGTGGTGGTTACCTGTTTGGGGCACTTGCCCCAGGGCTCAGAGGAGCGCCTGCACACACAGCTCCCAGCTGGCAGGAGATGCCTTCATGCAGGCACTTACTTGAGCCGTATAATCAGAGCATCCCTGCGGACCATGACTGATCACAGTGTTTCTGTTGGGGGACTTGCATTTCCCCAAGCTGTACCGTATCCACACAGACAGGCAGAAGCTGCCTCTGTAGCAACCAGAGAGGCTTGCTTGCTTGTCACCAGCGCTGCTCAGACTGCGGTTTGGGAACAGAGAATCACAGGTGATTTAAGTTTTTTTTTTTTTTTTTTTTCCCCCTTTCCTTCATCCGCATGATTGCTGTTAGCAACACGCATGAAGAAGTGAATTTCTTTGTAGGGTGCAGTGAGAGTGATGGTAAGTGGTTATGGAGATGTGTTAATTATGGAAGGTTTTCACACACACACCCTTTTTTTTTTTTGATGTACTCATTTACTTCTTGCTGTTTGGTTTGGCTGAGACCTTGGATCTCCTCTGTTAAAGTCACATGGTTTCTTTTCTCTGCAATTACCTGACTTGTATGTTAGGGCGTTTCCCCCTGATCCTACAGAATAGCCAGTGAGTGCTGTCTGAAGCTGTTGCTTGATGCTTGATTTGATTTAAATATTACAAGCAAGAAAAAGCTTTGAGACGATCTGGAACAATCATATTATAACTCAGCGTTTTAACAACAAGTTTTTGATAATATTTCCCTCATACTCTCTGTAAGCTTCATTGAAATAGCCACATCTTACACTTCTCTGCTTCAACAGGAAATTGGAGCTTTGTGGGTGACATAGAAGCCTGTGCAGAGGGCAGTTGTACGCTCTACATCATAATGTGAGAATAAAATACTGTGTTTACGTAACTAAAAAAGACATTTGAATAAACTATCCCTAGGCTTTGACTACATTTTCAATTATCCGCCTATATTTTTCAGGAGAAAGGAAGGGAAAAAAAAAAAAGGAAGCATTCACATGACCCCATTCCCTCTGCCTCTCTTACAAGAAGCCCCAACACCAGTAAGCTGTTGAGGACATGTGGTACTGAGCTGATCCCACAGTACCCAGCATCTGTGGGGTGTCCCGCTGGCTTGGGGTTGGCTTAGCTGCACTAAAGCCACTCCGCAGATTTTTGGTTAACTGTCTTAATGCTAGCCAAAGATCTGCACTGATATTTTTTTAGTATGTAATGCAACAAGGAATTCTTAATGACTTTATCTGGTAGGTAGCGGATGGGAGCTGGATGGTAGGTATACCTGCTTGGTTATTAGTATTTATTCGGATTGCTGCACTGACTCTGTAACAACTTTATTGTACTTGATACTACCTCAACAGAACAAAAGAAAAACATCTGTGATACACAAGACGAGACGTGTAAATGGTGTAATGATTATTCAGTGGAGTAAGAGCTGAAGAAATGATTTCTGGTGGAATGATTTTCTTCCTACCCTCTCAATAGCTGTACTCCCACTGACAGCAGTACATTTGTAAATAACAAATCCTAATTCCTCTTCTTCCATACTGGACCTTCAGCTCTCATTGAAGACATTGTTACCAGCCTTTGCAGAAAGCATTTTCTGTTGTCTGTTTATGCAAGAAAAATATTGGTCATTTGTTAGGATGCAGATCTTGCCGTTAATATTTGATGTCTTGTCTGTTGCCATGATATAGGCTCATGGTAATGCCCTGCACACTAGTCCAGTCATTAGATTATTATGAAATTGTAGCATGTCTTTCAGATGTGTGGCTTTTTTGGTTACATTACAGTCAGTGTCGGGAACCATTTCAGTGTTGCTATTATTAGTTATCTTAGGTAATTATTTGCTCCTTGTTAATAGCTTCTTCAGAGCAATTTTACTCAAAAAAGAAATCAGAAGAAGATAGAAGAAATAAAACCAAAATGGCTAGATGGGGGGAAATGGATAAAACCTGTCTCAGAGCATTCAGTGCTTCTTGGCAGTAATAAATACGGCATGGTATCTTGCAGCTGAGTGTAAATCGGGAATCCCAGGAGAGGGGAATTCACTCCCCTGAACTACCACCAGACCATCTAGGGCAAGAACTGCAGGCTTTCTCTGCCTTATGAAATTGAGATAAATTTGCTCATCTATTTCTATACCTAGAAGGAGTGAGGGATAGAAACTCATTGTAGAAATTCAAGTTATTATTTGTCTGTTCCTAGCATTTACATTAGATGCATCAGCATGTAAGAAAGAATGTTAAGCTCTTCAGTTACTTTATTTAAAACAAACAAACGATAAAACACAGAGGTTTAGAGATGTTATGTACTTTGTGTAACTTCAGAGTGATAGTTCTGATTGCAGCTGTAATGGTAAAGACACGTAAGGGTTTTTGTTGTCAGCTTGAAGCTTCACAGACACTGAAGAGTGGTCCCTGTACTGCAGGTTGGCAGCTGAAGCCACGGCAGAGCTCAAAAGGACAGGACACGGTGACTTGGCCGGTTGTTGCTGTCGGATGTGAAGGGAGAGGATGATTAATGAAGAAGCGGGGGGGCAGTTAATTCATTTCCTGGTTCTGCCTCTTCAGTGCACCTCTCCTCTGTACACTGGCTATTCAGCTCTGGCTGTAAAGCATTTGACTCGAGGGGGTTCTAAATCCTGCAAAGGTCTGTTGGCAGCACTGCCAGCTGGGCTCGTAGGAATAGTAGCATTAGCAGTGTAAAGCTCACAGGACATGTGCTAGATGATTTGTGAGTCCAAAGGCTTTTAAATTTTAGGCAAATTTCTTAAATTTATGCAAACAAATATAAGCAAGTGATATTAATGAAAACAGGTAATGAGATTCATTACACTTTTCAGTCAGCTTTGTTGTTCTGAGATTAAAAGGAAATTATTGTTCATTGAGGTTCGTTCACTGGTGAAATTCAAATTCAGCTTGCTGAAACTACTAAATGCTCTCATTCAATATTTTCCTACTGATAGATTGGCTTCTCTTTACTGATTTTATTTCAGATGGACTAAACAGAATTTCAATGTACTGCATGCAAGAATTTTTCAAGCATATGATAAAATGATATATCAATAAAACTGGGAGGTCACAGAGGTATCCATTCTACGTGTGAATGTATGTCTGAAGTCTTTGTAGTATTAAAAAAAATAAATAATAACTAATTGTGCCAGTAAAACAGGTAGTCTAATGTAACAGCAGGTGTTTGTTTTACTTAGACACCCTTTAAACAATTGTCATGAAGACTTCATGATCTGCTAATCTGTAGTGCTTTAGACAACTGATGTTGCATTATATCATAGTGTGCTTGGTGACATTGTTGTACATAAGAGAAAAAATACACCTTCCTTAGCCTTTGATCAAAACCATAATAATAATCACAGTTTACTGCCTATGGTTCCTTGCCTTCCCCAGTTTCTTAGGTAGGGACAGTTGCCTAAGGCAGATCCAAACTAAATCTGCTGGTTACTGGCTATTCATTTGAATTGAAAATTTTACTTTTTCAGCTCTTTCACTCAAAAGATAGATAGCACTTCTTAGATTGAAGTGGAAGAAAAGAAGACCTGCTGATCTTTGTCAAGAGAGAAGAGTAGCCCACATAAATTTGCTTCCAAAGCCAGAGAATAGAATCCCATTAAAAATGTAGAATGAGATTGTGGGTTTGAATTTTCTGTACTAGAATAGCACTAACTGGGCTATTATTTCTAATTCCCACTGAATTTCAGAGAATTTATAGAAGAGCTATAGAAGTCAGTGGACCTGCGCAAGTTATACTAAAGGGTTATGTAGCAGTAGCAATGGCAGGGATCGTTTCATAGTTAAATGTGAAATAAATGGAACTGATGAAACAAGGTAAAGAATGAAATAATTAGCAAAGTGATGCTTCGTTTTAGCTTTTAGTTTCTGTGAACACCTAGCTAATGTCATGCTATGAATGCTCATCATTTGAGAATGGAGTCTGAGACTAGGGTGGTAGGAGCTTGACATGAAACATAGGTCTGTGTTCTCATAGGAATAATTCGTGCATGTCGTGTGTTGCATTGAATTGTCAGTAGAGCTCACAATCGAAAATAGTTGTGGGTTGGGCTCTTTTAACCTCCGATTATTAATTTCAATAGATGTTCAGCATCACTGTAAAGGTTTTACTTTCCTTGCTGAACAGTTTTTTGCATTTGAAGTTACATAACTTTTGAGTTTTAAATTACATTGTTTACAGTTTTTGCTATTTGAAATTTTCATTTTTTTCTAGACACTTCAGAAAATGTGGGGAAAAGGTTATAAGTAATGAATGGTTTGTTTGCATAATTAGCGCAAATGTAAATTTTCTATTCTTCGTCTCATAGTTTAAGTGGATGTGAGCTGTTCTCTGAAGTTTTTTTCTCTTCTCCCATTGTTCCTTTAGTAGTGATGTGCTTTTGCTATTTATGCAGCATCAAAATCATCCTGTTTGTGATGCTCCATTTGATTGCAGTGGAGATGACTGTCAAGAGAAATAACATTTTCCAGGAAGCATTAATTGAAACGATGGTTTTATATTCAGTATGCAGTAACTGACAGATGTAGATAAGGAACAGAGAAAAAACATTAATTGTTGTTTCTCCAGGTTTTTAATCTTTCTCTTCCTCCAAAAAAAAGCAACAATTAAAAACAATAAATCTGTGTTACAAAGACAAGCCAGATGAAAGAAGAAATCCATTTAATATACTGCACAAGATCATGGAAAATGTTTTCTGTGTAATTCCTCTGTCGTTCTCCACAAATTTAAAATGAATTTTTGGGAAAAATTTTGGAAACAAAACTTAAGAAATTGTTCAAGTGCCGGAAGCATCAGTAATCAATTTTCACAGTATTTCCTAAACATATGCATACTATCTGTAGATAAATTTAATACAAATCTGCATAATCGTTCTAAAACACTTTCGTCAAGCAAAGAAACGTTGCATAGCCTCAATATACAAAAGTGTTTTTAAAAACATTATGCTCGTGTGGACACATGAACTTAAAACCAACCAGTCTGTGACTTATCATTGTACAGAATGCAGCATCAAATGCTGCTTCTTGTGTCGGTGACGTCTGAGTTCTGAAGTCATATAGAACCGATATCTCCATTAACTTTTTTAATCCCCACTGATTCTTCTTTGCTTCCTGAGATGTTTTATTTCTTCTTATAGAAATATTTCCAATTGCTCTCATTTGCACTATTCTTTCATTATTGTCACAGCAGTCAATACGTAGATTAAGGAACAAATGAGAAAGGAAAAAAAATATATTCAAGAACAGTAATGAAGTAAGTATGTGTAGTAAGGGGTGGAAAAAAAAAAAGCAAATCTAGCAGCAGGAATGCCATCTCCTGGTTAAAAGTAATGTTGAGGACAGACGTCCACTCGCAGATCTTGCTGTGCTAATTGACATTTTTACCATCTGTACTGCCCGTCAGTGCGCGCTGGCTGGGAAGCAGCACCCCGCAGATCTGCCAGTGCGACAAAACTGTGAGTGACCTCTAATCCTCTTCAAGTCACAAAGTTAGGCTTGCTTAAGACGCCTTTAGGACTATGTAAAATAGTATTTCTGAATAAAAGATCATTTGAAAAGATGAGTGCCCCTGTGTAGCTTCTTCTGGCAATAACATGGAGAACTGATGGAAGCCTTTGCAAAATAAATGTCTTTGCCTCAGATTCTCAGTGCTGTTTCCCTTAGCCATATCTCAGTGCATAACATTGGCTTCTCCACGTATTTTGTTGTCCTTTTCTGACCTTATCGCTGCAGTAATGCTTGGGACTGTTATGATGTGACTTCATCATTGGTCTTCAGATTTCTTCACGCTTTCCTTTCCTCTTGCTCTGGAAATACAGGAGTTTGGTAGTTTCTGGTATTCAGAGGGAGAAAAAAAATACAGAAATTTTGCCGAATAGGGTTTTTAAAGTGATGGCTAGACCTCAGGAGAAGGGAATCCTTTTGGTTTGAACTGAATATTGAATTTTATTTTCTAGCATTTCCAGTTAATTTACAAGAAAATAAATGTCATAATTAAAGAAGAAAGCACAATTGAATAAAATTTATATCTAATTTCTAATGTAGGTTACATAGACTGGAAGATAAAGGTGGACATAGACGCTTTAAGCCCAATCTAGTCCTCAACCTTATAGTGTCTAAATTTCAGTGTCAATGAACAATTTTTGTGTTAGAGAAACAGCAGGTCTTTGAGTTCCAATATCTGTCTTTCCTTTGCTTTGGAGGCTTCTCAGTACGTACATATAAAATACTGAGAGTGTTGCGATCAGTGACATAGGACAGGTTATATGTACCTTTCATGCCTCTTGACAGTAAAGTATATAATGCAGTTTGCAAAGTGGTAAATTCATCACATCTAAGTAAATGTAATTAGGATTGTTCAAAAACATGGCAGCTATTTCCTGTGCTGTTTCAGCCATCCCTTTCATGCTGTTGAGTACCCAGTCATCTGCTTACCTGCTGGAGCTGGCCCCCCGCTGTGCACATATGTTCTATATTGGGAAATACTCCTTTTGCAGACGTTTTTTTCTTCTGCTTTCCAATATGCATTTGAGGTCTTTGTGTTTCAGTTTTGAATTGCTGCTAGTACATGCATTATGTGAACATTTCTGCCAGAAATTCCTACCACTGTCACTGTTGTCGATGTACTTTCCTCTTTACATATGAAGTCATTACGGTATTTGGGGTAGGTTATGTTTTGGGGAAATAGTACAAATTGTGCATGCTGTTTTTAGTGAAAACCCTGTTTTATATTAAAGGGCTTTGCAGCCCTCTGGAAGCTGATCAAACTGGACTTGTTTCATTTCTCCTAAAGGCTTGTCTCTATGTCAGATCCCATCAGTGGTGACTCCTCTGACCTCTCGTGTGCGTTGTCCTAACTTCTCTGAACTGCATTGGTTCACAGAACGGTAACTATCCAAATGGCTCATTGTCTGCAATTCACATTTCACAGGGGCAAAGCCTTTACTATGCATTGGAAGCTGACTGGGAGCTCATGGAGGAGCTCAGAAGTCTGACATGTGGTTGTCTGAATCACAGAGATGGACACAGGCACATTTTGTAGTAGCTGGAACCTGTGCTGTAGTCTCGCTAAGCACTGGGTACTGAAAATTAAATTGAGTGACTAATAATAATAACTACAGTATTCGTTTATCTGGGAGAGGAGGATAATGTTTCTTGGAAGCTGAAGGCAAAATGAAAGTTTGATGAGTTAACCAAGAGCCAGAAACGACGCAGCAGTTGTAATTATATGCTTTAAGTGAAAGGTGAGCTGTCTTTGGCTGTCCTGTGGCAGGACTGATATGTTCAGAAAAGCATCACTTTGGTCTTTAGGAAATTGTGCTTGGGCCTGGTGCTTTCATCCAAGAGGCAATTTACTGGCATGTGCACACTGCGGTGCTGGGAACAGCTGCGCCAGTCCTGAACGAATGGGAGGTAAAGCTGAGTGCCATTAGCACATTAGGATCCTCGTTTCTTCTGCTTGGCGTCTTGGAGATGCTCGTAAGAGGGCTTTCCGTTCCTCAAGTACCCTGTAGGTGTTGTGCTTTAGAGGAGGGAAGGAGTTACCTTGATCTGCGTGAGGAGGGGAATGATGGGAATCCTTACAGCATGGGCTGGTTTCCTCTTGCTCCCTTGCAGGCAGCTTTGTAGCCCTCTGAGGTCAGCCGTCAACTTGACTATTTTCATTGTGTCGTCTTAGTGTGAATAAGTATGAATAATCTTATGATGCTGATTGCATTCAAAACCTACAGTTTTGTAAATGTTCCAACTGATATCAGTACTATTTGACAGATATACGTAACCACTTACTTTATTGCAGTTCGTCATGCTGCTGAGAGCAGTATATAGACACAGTTATTGTACCCTGACGCTTACAAGTGCTTTGTAGCTATTTTTTTTTTAACAGAAAACGTGCTAGACATGCACACACAATGTAATTAAAAAATAGGAAAAAAAGCACCTAAGTGAAAGGCTGGAACTATTCAGCACAACTACAGTCACGTTCTTACATTGTATCCTTAAACTGAAATGTTCTTAAGTTGAAGTGTCATGCAAAAACCATACTCTTTTATACAGATTTAAGGAACCTTTGCTTCCTTTTTCTTTACATATATATTCTGTCACTGTGGCTGGCTTTTTAGGGAACAAAAATTCAATGCAGTTCATTCCAACAATTATGTGACTGTACCCATGCAGCAAGAGCAGTTGCTTTGAAGAAGAACACAACATGCTTTATTGAGTTTTACTTAGAGGTCGTCGACCTGAGGTCAGAACAAAGATATGCTGCTTCTGGAATTACCAAAAGCTGCCAACAGCTGTTCTAGCTCATCCCAAATATAATTTATTTGGACTTTATGATCTGTTTTCAGCACTCATTGCTTACACATATTTATGTTTGTATCAGTATACATAGGTCTTACTAAAGTAAACCTAGTTCACAGACTTGTTGAAGACTAAAACTGACAGGAATTAGTACTAAATAAAGTCCTTAAGGATTCCATTCAGAAAGTAAGGACAAATCACCTTGCGAAAGAAAAATTTAAATGGAAAATCTGCCTGTTTGTTAATATGCCATGGGTGGTACAGCTTGTAGTTGTTATTGAAGAAATAAATTATAGAAAAGCAGATATAAGCAGTTATTTTCTATTTCACTACAATTTTAATTACTTTTTTTTTTTAATTTACAGGATTAGCTGGCACTGCTGCAGATTTAGAAAAAAGAAAGCTTATTTTTGGAAAAAACTTCATCCCCCCAAAGAAGCCAAAAACATTCATACAGCTAGTCTGGGAAGCGCTGCAGGACGTGACTCTTATAATCTTGGAAATTGCAGCCATCATATCTTTGGGGCTTTCATTTTATCAGCCACCTGGAGAAGGGAATGAAGGTAAAAACTTTTTTATTGAAGTCATATGTATAGATGTACAGTCCTATATCTCAAATTGATTCCATCCCTACCCTCTGGTAGGTCACTAACAGGAAATTTCTATTTCGTTTGTTCCTATTACCGTTGCATCTGGTAGTGATGTACGATTTGCACACTTGACATTTCTTTATGCAAACAGCTGAACTTTGTGACATTGTCTGAGTGAGTTAAAAATCATAATATTCTTATAAAACTTGAGTATTTTTCTTTCAGTTTTCACCTTTGAGCTTGTGGTTGGTGTTTATTAATTTTAGATTATTGTTTAGTGCATTATAGAGAAGTATGTGATTGCTTACATAACTGATGTATCCTGCATACATAAACATGGGCAGGTCCAGCTAGTTTATACCAGCTTAAGACTTGAACTTAGTGAAATTCACTCATTTCAGTATTTTTAGTGATATAGCTAAGGCTAGTGAGCCTAGCTCAACAGAGAGTAATAAAGGCTAGGTCATGTTAATTTTAACTAAAAACTGCAGAATCCTTCTGTGATACCTGTAGAAGATTTTAAGCCCCCCCCCGCCCCCCCCTTTTTTTTTCCTTTGAAAAGTACTCTTGAATTCACATGCTTGAAATATTCATTCCTCTGCATGAATGCGAGATTTCCATTTCTGGCAACTGATCCAGATTTTTTCTTTCCTGTTCTCTCATAGACTTATAAAGCTGGATAAAACATGCTGTGTGAAATGACGTGAATAGCTTGGCAAATGTATGAAGAATGTCTTCCTCTAAATATAACCTTGAAATGAGTTTTACATTCACTTCAGTTTCCTTTGGCTACTTTCCTTGAAGACCCTTCCTTTTTCCTTTTCCATTCACAAGCAGAATGAGCACGTAGCTATGCATAGCTCTCGTAGCATATTTATTATTCTTTAATCCTTTATGTATGATCAGAAATCATTTGTTGCTTTCTCACTGAATTTTGAATTCGTTGTTATTGATTTCAGCAGGTCTCTCTGACTTAGGCATGAGAAGGGAAAGGAGCCATTTGTTTTTTAACTGAAGAAAACATTATTTTTATTACCTTGTAACTGGAAATAGTAGGATACCTTGGAGACATCATACATAAACCATGAATGATGGTTTACAAAATTAGAATTCAATTCAGCAAACTTTTTTCTTAGGCATAAATGTGTGGATTACCCTCTTATTTTTAAATTTATTTAGTGGGAAAATAATTTTGGAAATAGGATTGTTACAAGGTTTTAGGAAGAGAGGAGTTGTGTCATCAGACCATGATTTTATTAGTATTATTACTACTGTTCTTTTTTTTTTTTTTAAATATACTGTATTTAAAATGTTTCTTATCCCATGGGAATGCATGACACATCTGAGATTCTGGGATAGTCTGAAAAGCTCAGCAGTACAGCCTGGGAAATTGTGTTTGTGTTTTCCCACAGCACAATATTTCCCCATGTTTTTAGAATTCTTTTCCTGGAAGATTTTGCCATGTTTTACACAGGGAGAATAAATCAAGTTACTGATTATTGTTTAATCAAACTTTTTAAACACATTTTGTATTTAGTCCTTTGAATTCTTTTTTCAAAACTTTTTTTTTTTTTTTGGAGCAGTTGTATAAATGTGGGAGATTCTCTCATTTTAAAATTATTGTATTATAAAATGATGCCAAGGATACCTATAGTTTATTGGTAGATATCCTTTTAAAAGAGTCATAAACATTTAAAAGCTGACACAAATCATACTTGAAACTAGTTTGGTTTAGCATGACCTTCAGTAACCAATTATATAATTATATGGAGACTGGTATCAAGTGAAATCCAAAGTTAATTTTTTAGTAAGAAAGAAAATATGCTGTTTTGCCAACACTTAAGCCAATTTATTTGACAATATAAAATTTCTTAAGTTGAACATGAACCTGGATTCAGATCAAAATTGGGCCTCAGGAGATGGCTGTTCTTTGGAAGGGCAGCAACTCGTATCGTTTGTGATGTGAAAAGTCTGCTTCCCCATCTAAATTTTGTATTCGTTATACGTTACTTTATAGTGGTCCATCTGTGCATTGCTGTTTTAACAACATGGAAAAAATCGTATAATGTTACCCCCTTGCAGCAGTCTGCATTATGCCTGATCTCATTTTCTTGGGGTGAGGGGGTCATATTGCCTGTGGGATGAAATAGGAAATCCCCAACCAATGGCTGCAATAAGTGACAATTGGTCCTTCAGGAAGTGTGAAAACTCATATTTTCCTTTTCTAACTCTTCCCAGAATGAAAATTATTCATTGAAGTGTACATTTATTTGCAAGTTTGATGTTTTTTCTTAAACAAACAAACAAACAAAACACCTAATAATAAAAAAATCTGAAAATACAGCCCACGATTAGGAAGGAGAGCTGACACTTCTTACCAGCTGTCTACTCTTGAGCTTCCCCAACTCCTTCACAGCCTACTTTAAAGGTTTGTCATTTAAAAGTTTCTGGATGGGTGTAGCAGCTGTGCATCCAGCCCTCTGGGTGATGGCTTTGTGGGGCATGGGCAAGGGACACTGCCAGTCCTGGCACCCAGGTCTCCCCAACATCTCTTCATGAAAGCAGCGTGGAAGGAGGAGGTGTGGTGCTTGCACCACAGGCTGACTAACCACTGGTTAGCTTCACTGGAAGTCTTAGGAAGAATTCGTCTTTCTAGATAATGCATTCTCATCTTTTCTTTCGTTCTTTCTTTCGTTCTTTCTTTCTTTCGTTCTTTCTTTCGTTCTTTCTTTCGTTCTTTCTTTCTTTCGTTATTTCTTTCTTTCGTTCTTTCGTTCTTTCGTTCTTTCGTTCTTTCGTTCTTTCGTTCTTTCGTTCTTTCGTTCTTTCGTTCTTTCTCTATCCTTAAAAGTTGTTGGCATGTTTTTGCTGGTTGATGGCAACGTGAAGTATAAAGCTTATGACGTGTAGGTTTGTCTACAGCTCAACAAAATATCTCATTTTTTAACGCTACTTTTAGGTGCACAGTTGTTTTATAAAACAACCTCCTCTTTTGAATTCTATTTTTTTTTCCGTTTTGTTTTTCAAAATGAAATGCAAGTGCGGACTGTTGTCCATCCCATGCCTATTTGCCCAGTCACCACTGCTAATTATCTGAACTCATCAATGTACTGTTGTCCACATGGACCTACAATTATAAGTATAAATTCAGGACCATTACAATGTAAAAGACTTCTTGGGTGGTGGGGAGGTGGGGGCGATGCCTTTATAAGCAGACAGGAGTGAGCCACTGGCCTTAAGTGGGATAAGAAAGGGAGATGAACAGAATGGCCAGTGGGTACGTGGGTAGAGCCGCTGTGTGTGTTCCTTACCACGGTCACATTTGTACTGTGAGTTGGCCTCGTGTAGCGCAGGGGGAGTGTGCTGATCCTTCAGGTGTGGCTGGAAATGCCTGTGACCATCCTGTGCCTTTCTGATGTCTTT
Source organism: Chauna torquata (assembly GCA_013399475.1). Taxonomy (NCBI): domain Eukaryota; kingdom Metazoa; phylum Chordata; class Aves; order Anseriformes; family Anhimidae; genus Chauna; species Chauna torquata. The sequence goes on along the minus strand of VXAL01019814.1, from coordinate 32,082 downwards.
GAGATCCGTGACGAGGACAGGATGAAGTGAACAGAGTGTGAGCCTTTCTGGTGGAGATGCAGCTATGGAGAGGCCAGGGATTTAGAATGAGGTGAAAGTGGATGTTTCCACAGAAATAACTTTGTCTATGGCAGAGGTACTTGCGTTAGCCAAGTGTTTGTTTTTATCTACTCAGAAAGGCCTTGGTCTATCTTTGGGAGCAACTTGAATGAGAAGACTGGCCAGGGAGTCGTAGTGGAAGCCGTATGTATGTATATGTCTTGGGAAGCATCAGAAGAGGATTTGGACAGGCTGGAGTACACAAGGAGATTTTTTTTTTTTATATTCCATGAGTGTCAAACACACGAAGGAGGGTGGAAGCGCAGTGGGAAGCAAGGCTGTGATTTGGTTTACTACTACTCTTTACTGGGGCTGAGCCTTGTGGGTATTACCCAGTCGTAATGAGTGGCTGTGCTGTGCTGACTCATATCGCACAATGCACCCAGAGGCTCTGCCAGCCTTCTGGGCGCTGCCTGTGCCCCGAGCCACGCGGCTTGCAGCAATGGAGGGACTGGAAGAGCTGAGGGAAAAGTGGAATTTCCCTCATGCCTGATGTTTTGATATTTGACTTTTTTTTTTTTTATAGTAACTTTACGTGAAAGCTCAAATAATGAAGGGATAATAGAACTAAAAATTTGCAGAATGTTTAAAACTGGCCAATTGCTTTTTTCAGCATTTTTGATTGGCACAATCTTATGTTGCAATATTTCATTTGCTTATTACTTAGGACTATCTTGAAAAGTTGCAGCCATCTAAAAGTGACAGTATTTCTGTGGAGGCATAAGCGATAACAACATGAAAATGAGAGACTTTAAGGCAGTGTTAGGGAAACACCATCTTGTGTATTTTTTTAATCTAACATGTATACACTGCCCTTATACCTAATACGTTTATACATCTTTCACAAATCCCAAACTTTTATCTACCAATGAGTTTATTAGTTAATATGATAAGTTGAAGTCATCTTTAATTTTTTAGAACAGATACAACTCTTTTTGGACACTTGAAACCTACTTTAAGTTTTGAAGCAGTAACAGAATTAGTATTTAAGTGGTTTCTGCAGTTCAAGTGCACAAACGCTTTTCTCCTGATGTGTTTGAAGGAGGAATGCAGGATAAAATCCACACATCCAAAAAAAATTGGAGTGCATGAATTGGTTCAGGAACCTTGTCTCATGGTATAGTGCAATGTATATATATGTTAGTGTGATTTGCTGTGTTAGGCAGGGATAAGCTCAAAAGTTTATTTTCTGTCAGTAGACTGTTTTCCAGTTTTAAACTATACAGTTTGATACATTACCAAAGTTTAAGTCCTCTGACTGCAGTATAATTGCATTTCCAAATGTCTCTAGCACAGTTCGGTATTGTGTTGAGAAAAGTAAGTAGATTATTATTTTCTGAGTTGCATTCACTTTACACTATTGGAAACAATTGATATTTCTGTGGTTTTGAATACCAGTAGCTACCTTCCTCAGCCAACCTGCTGGTAGTGGTAGTAATCTATTGTTGGTAATACATGAAGATTTTGTTCTCCTTCATTTAAGATATGAATGAACCTTGGAAAACATTTTCCTTTTCTGCCTCAATCACAAAATCTGATCTATGTGAATTACTAGATAATAGTGTAGTTTGCTTTTGTTGCTTCTCCAGAAGCCACTTCAGCTCCTATATTTTCACTTCTCTTAGTAAGAGTGAAATTTTCAAGAATTTTGTTCTCAGAAGCTACACTAGAGTTGTTTTTATGGTCTGCTTTGCATTCCCTTTTATTATCTGACAGGCCATTAGGAGCAATTGAGAACTTCTGCATAAATTTTTGTCAGCCCTGTGGCAATTACTGCTCTCATTACTGATCCACACAGAATCTTTCTTCCACTCTTTCAAAAAAGCGCAAAACTGCTGCTGTATTTTAGTAAATGTATTTTGAGAGAAAATTGCTGGTGCAGATGTAGTCACTGCTACAGTGGTGATCACACGGGAATGTGACTTAGACAAGTTAAAAATACTTTGTTCCTCAGAACAAAATCCTTCAGTGTCCTAGGTTAATAGATTGCAGACTCTGAGCAAACATAATAGTGAGCCTGTGATATGTAAAGAGGATTTATTGAATATAAGGGATCCTGGCTTCGTGGTGGTTTTTTTGTTTGTTTGTTTGTTTGTTTTTTTTTTTTTGTTATGTGGACTAAAGTTAGTCCAGGACTGTAATTGTAATTGAAGAATTTCTTTGTGTATCAGTGTATGGTGAAATAATTTTTGCATACAGTTGGTAAAGGAGTATCAATACTGTTTTTAAAGACAGTACGTAAGCCAAAGGAACGGCTGCTTGAGATCAGCTACCTGGACTGTGGTCTCAAACCATTACGTTGCTTGCGGAAACGAAACAGCCTTTGGGAAATGGCTCAGACTGCATCAGAAATCCCCCCAAGGGAGTGAGAAATTGCAGTGCTGCTCTCAGTCACTTACAGATCTGTCTCATTGTGGCTACAGATCTGAAGGAATCTGCCACCTGGGTTTTTTGACTCCTTCCCTTAGATCTCTGCTGAAACTCTTTGTCGGATCTTGTTGCAGGAATGACTTAGTTGCAATTTGTGATTCTTCTATGCCTTTCTGAGGCCACCTTCACACAGTCAGCCCTGCAGATCAGCAGTGCTGCCCAGGTTTGGTGCATCCCCCATGTATACTGGTGTTGAAGAGGTTAAAAGTTTTCAGTCTTCTCTTAACACATTCACTAGCAACTTCCGAGCCTGGAATCCTCTCTCTTGTTGCCATCTTTCAGGCCTTATTTCACATGTGGCTCCTATTACCCTGTTGCAAAAAAAAAAAAAACCCAAAACCTAATATCAACACCTGACAGTCATTTACTATTTACATGAATATAATGAGCTGTTTAACTTTTCTTCCTTGCATTCTGTTTCCTTATGTGAATTACACAGGAGGGAAGAAGTAGCCTGAGGTGAAATGTTTCAATGTTCCAGTCGCCAGTGTGAAGCCACAGACATAGCATCTGTTTTCAAGTGTACAGTCCCATGCTAAGCCTCCCTGTCATGACAGTACTCATGCTCATGATACAACTGTCCTGTGTGTATCTAGCAAATCTCACGCTCCTTGTATGTGAGCCTTGAACAAGTACGTGTGTACAGACTGAATGGACAGCAGGTCACAGTCAGACGTGGGAGTGAAAGTGCCAACATGCCCATCAGTGGTGGATTCGCCAAACAGACGTAAATGCCTCTACTACAGAAGCAAAGGTAGCCGTGTCCTGTTTAGATAAAAACTCATCTATAAAAATCCAAATTAAAGGGAAAAAAACAAAAACAAACAAACAAAACCGAGCAACTCACCCCCATCTCGCACAGATCTATTGCTTAAGATCCGAAGCACTGTACTGTTCTCATCTTCTCTCATGTTACTGCCTGTGAAGACAGGAGTCAAAATATGTCTCCTGACAGTTCATCACATTGAGCAATTCTGCAGAAATAAGTCACAGTGGGAGAGATTTGGAACAGTGATTAGTGCTGGTATCTGCAAAAGGATGTTAAAAAAAAAAAAGTAAACATGTCATATTTGCGTATATACAAAAGAAAAATATATATAAAAATATATGAAAGAATATAAAGCAGCTGGCAAGAAACTTCTCTTAGGAGTGAAAATGCTGAACTGAATACTAGCTAGCATGAATTTCCTATCTGATTTGTAGTCTGTACTGTACTGTCATTTTTTTTTTAAAGACTTAGCTGATTTTTGCCAGTCCAGTCCTCCTTGCAAGTTCCCTACCCTTGGTGCAAATTTTGCTGAAGCAGAATGGCTGCAATAGGCACTCTGCTGGGCTTCAGCTAGGCTGAAGTACAGGGTCATGTTATAAAGATGTCGCCTGTCCCAATTCCCTAGCACTTATTATAGGTGCTATGGAATTTCTTGTCTTCAAAAAGCAAACAAACAACAACAACAAAGTAAAAATTAAAAAAAAAAACCACCATGTGATTAAGATGTCTTTCCTTCAAAACATTTCAAAATGCTGTTGTAACAGGCTGTATCTTTTCGTGGTTCCAGCTCTTAGCTTTCCTTAGATCAGTTTGCGGTATTATTGCTTTTCACGTGACATCTAGCCTTCTCAAGGCAATTTTGCTCTGGTGACACACANCAAACAAGCAACAACAACAAAGTAAAAATTAAAAAAAAAAACCACCATGTGATTAAGATGTCTTTCCTTCAAAACATTTCAAAATGCTGTTGTAACAGGCTGTATCTTTTCGTGGTTCCAGCTCTTAGCTTTCCTTAGATCAGTTTGCGGTATTATTGCTTTTCACGTGACATCTAGCCTTCTCAAGGCAATTTTGCTCTGGTGACACACAGCAGACATTCCCTGCGTCCAAAAGGAAATAAGAAATACCACTGTTCTGATACAACTGTAAATTCTCTGTTAAGAATTTTGTTAGTTATTCTATATTTGTATGTATAAGTTTCCCATCCAGTGCTGAGCTGTTTCCATAAATGGTTTTTGGTTAATTATTTATTTCTAACTCAAGGGTAATTTCTACCCATCCATTGTCTATATTTGCAAATCAAGCAAGCTCCTATTACCAGTTTCATATGATCGTCAGATTTATTTGCAGGGTTTGTCTTCTGCTCTTGTACACATTTCTCTGCCTATAGAGAAATTTTCCCTGTGTTGGAGGATGCAACTAGAAATCTCAGCCTGCCATGCCGAATCAGCAGATACCAGATGCATGTTAAGAATATGGGACAATGGAGAGGGAGGGGGAAAAGAAATTGGCCCTATCACAAAAAATAATGGCTCACAGCTGTATTGCCCTGGGGACAACTCCTAGAGGTTAATTTCTCCAATTTATTGGCATGCAAGAGATGTGTGTTTCCTTTCTGTTTGGAAGGAAAGCCGTGCATCACTTTCCAGCATCCCCACGAGGATGAATGCTGGGGCTCAGAAGAAGAGCAGGCAGGCTCTGTAATTCAGGCAACGTGCGAGAGGAAGGAGGAAGACCCCTTCCGTGTTGCCATGTATGATCAGACAGCTTGACCATGGATTTGACAAAAATTCTTCTCTCTTGCTGAGTTTTTAATGTGATTTGCTTCCCTTCCCTTTTCTTTGCCAACAGTTGTGACAGAACTACATTAATTTTAGTATTTTCAGGTAGTTGATATTTGGAGTCTCTCACTCTTTTAGCATCCAATTCTTAATTTTTTCCCTGCTCTCACAGAAACATTTTTCTTTATTAGAATTATTGCTCAAATCACAAAGTTCTTGTATTCACTTTCTAAAAAGTAATACCTTAGTAGATTCTTCTCTTTTTCTCTAGAGATTCTATAAACTTCACATTTTTCTGATGAAATCAACTTATTCTTAAATTGTCTAAATACAAAATGCCTGTTGGTGAAACCTTGAAATACATTTTTGTTTATGCAGACACCTACTGGCTTAGAAGAAACACACAGGTGTCATTTGGGCAGGAAGCAAAGAGGGATATAAAAAGAATAGCAGGATTAGCTCTGCAGGAGCACTACCAGCTCATCTGGCATTGGGAATGGTACTCGGTATTGTCAAATTATGTGGTAGAGTGCAATCAGTTCCTGCCAAAAATAAACATATTGTTTTTTATTATTATTATTAATATTAATTATTTGTATTACCTTAACATTAGAAATGAGCAGTAGAAAATCTATTTATGGCTTGATGTCATTTAAACAAGAAATACCTGTGCGTGCCCCCTTTGCTTAAATGATCCTAGGAGACAAGCAGTTGTTTCAAAAAAGTTAAAGCAGTAATTATTGAGGACCTTCAACCAAATTTAATTAAACTTAACTAAAAGTAACCTCAGATAAATAAACACATGAAAATCCTGAGCTGTTCTCTGAAGGCGGTGTTTGGCTCATTTACTTCCTAGTGGGACACAATGAGTGTAATTGAATATAAATTGAAGTTTTAATGCAGCATTTATCAGTTGTTACCTTGCCTTTACCCATACAGTCCACATCTGGGATTTCATCATGCATTTTCCTTAGCATTTGAATTCAGTAGGCCTACTCACATGGCTAATGAAGCACACATTATTATTTATTTCTTTTTATTTTAAATCCTTTGCCAGCCTTTTACATACTGAGAGTTTTGCAGGGCCAATGCAAGATCCAAGGACACAAAGATTTCCACAGGAAGATGTTGCATATGTCTCCCAGTCTCTAAAAATCTGTCTTCCTGGATTTCATAAATGTGCATTTTATATGTTTGATTAATGAGTGAAAGAATCAGGGATGCTGGAAATGAATCAGCTGAACAAAGTTAATTCTGTATTCTTTGTGGCAACTTTAAATCTGTCTTTTAAAAAAAAACATTTTACATGTGATAGCATAGAGTATGTTAAAATACATAAATGTAGGCAGCATAAAAATCCATCTTGTAACACCAACATTAATGTTATTTTACAAATTTCCTGAAATCATAGCAATACCCAACAATAAGCAACTGTGTCTTTTGCCAGCCCTCCCAACTATGAAGCTCACTTTAAGATAAACTAATTCCACCATCTGTGTGCACTTTGTATTTAAAAAAGAAAAAAATTCATCAGGCAATTGTTTTGTACACTGAAAATCCATTACCTCTTTTGCTACCATAAAGCAAGATGTAATGTAGAAAATGTGAAGCCTTTTTAAAGTAAATGAGCTAAATTTCATTCATTTTATTACTTTGCAGTGATTTGAATCTTGGTTTGCTACTGTACTTCATGATCTATGTCAGTAAAAAACAAACAAACAAAAACAACTCAGCATCGCTGAATATTTGCTTAAAATATTTTCAGAATTTTGTTGCAGCTGCCAAAAACAACAACAATTTGCAAGTGTCTTCAAATCTCTTGTATATCTCAAAAGGTCAAGGGAACAGCTGAACTGTCTTCTAATCCTCGCTGTCAGCATCAACCAATCACCCATTGGCACAGCAGGGAAGTCTAGCAGCCGTTTCACTATTCTTTGTGCTATTTGCAGGCTGTAGGCACTTGTTTTAATTCTTCAGGATTGTGCTCCATTTGTATAGTACAACACAATCTTGTACCAAACCAGGTAGTTCTTCTGTGTTTTAGTTTTAACTTAATTTCACTGTAGTCCTTAATTAGAACAGATTTGGAATACCGCCCCCCCCCCCATTTGTCTCAGCTTTCAAATGACTTTTGTTTTTGCTATAAAAACCTAACGTGTGTATATTTTTTCTGTAAATGTTACATAATCTTCTTCAGACACTGGGGAATAGCAAATCAATGGAAAAACAGGTCGTATGAAGGGGTTATGAGGGCAGCACGGCCTTAAAAGCTGATATATCCTAACAGGAATCCTTATCGTCTTTGCTACTAAGTAACACCGATCCAGCTGTCAGTGCACCAGGGGTTTTAATTGTGATGTCCAAGGGAAAAAATTGAAGAGAAGCTGAGACATTAGAAGTGCAGGTATTAGGAAATAGTATTTTTATATAAATTCAATTAATCTCAAAGTATAGATTAGTGTTACTTTTGAGGAATGTTGTTGCAAACACTTATATCATTTCTCATAAAAATTAAACCATGAGATTCCAAAAGGATTTTTCAAAAATGTCTAAACCGTCTGTCAGTACAAGTGTTGACGCAGTTGGCACCCTGGAAAACAGGAGAAACAGAAGTATTTGCTCTCTTAAAAACAGCTTTTTCTGCCAGAACCCCACCATTTAACCTTCTTCCTCCCAAAGCTAGTATCAGGTGAAGCAGCATATGGCTTCTAGTGACGTTGGCCCGGTCTGTTTCTTTTATTAAGTGAATAAGAGTTCTTTTAAGAATTTGCCTAAGAAAATACCTTACTTTTTAATCTCTGCCCTAAACTGTACTTCGACACAAGCTGCAAATATCCAGGAACGGAGAACAGAGCAGGTTGGAGTGTCCAGCTATTATACACGTGTCCAAACTCTCATGCATACAAATCGTTTCACCGTCTTCCAACACTTGTAAAAGGCTGTTTTTGTGAAGAAAAGATCATGCACATTGAAGTTGCCATTAGCTGGCTACGGTATTTCATTTCTGAAACATTTGTGCTTTTAGATTGTTTTCTGGATTCAAAAGAAGGGGCAAATTCAGGATTAGGTCTCCAAAATATACGTATTGGAGACTCCCGGGTAACAAGGGGTCATGGAGAGCATCACACAAGGATGGTTTGGTGGCTTGTTTATAGAGCCAGAAGGAGCCTGTCCCCAGTGTGTGCTCAGCTTTGGCTGCCAGGCCCAGCAGGAGATAAACTGAACCTGCTGAGCTGCTCTGGGCTTTCGGACCCCTGTGCTGAAGAAGTCTCGGCTGGGGAGAGCGCAAAAGCTCGGTCACTGCCACAGCAGCCCCCTTCTGTGCCCCTCTGCTGTCTGCGCTCGGAGGGCGACAGGCCTGGCTAAACTGGTGCGTTTCTGCCAGTTCGTGCTGGCTGGTTCTGTGGATGCTGGGAGGTCGCAGCGTTGCGGCTGGCTCTGTGGGTTTGTACGGAGGTGCTGGGCAGCCTGCAGGCTGGGACCCAGGGGGCAGCTGAGCATCATGCCCTACAGCCGGCGAGTTAGGAGGACTGCGGCTGGAACAGAGCAAGTGTTGCTGGCCTTTTTTCCATCCTATGCAGAGCAGCAAAGCTGTATTTACTTTATTCTCCCCAGCACTCCCTATATAAGGAATGCTGTGTTGAGACAAGTGCTGGGTATATAAATCAGAGTGCTCCGGTCTCTGTTCCTCTGTTTCCTGGTTAATCCACAGCCTGATGAAAGCTTCCAAAGACAAACAAGAAGAGGCAGAATATGAGAAAACCTATTTGAAGGGATCTTTGAGGTCATTTAGTCTGTCCCTGTACTCAAAAACACTATCAATGATACTTAAGCCATTCTTGACAGAAATTTATCATACTTATTTCTCCAAGTTTCCAGTAATGGAAATTCTGTGTCTTTCCTAGATAATTTATTTAAGCGTCCATGCAGTGAGACAGTTATTCCTGTGAATAACCTAAATGTCTCTTGTAAGAATTTAAACACATTGCCTTCTTGTTATGTTTTACATGGGTATGAAGACCAATTTACCATATTATATTTTTAGCAGTATTTTAACGACTTGAAGACAACTTAATTATAAATACCTATGTATAACTATCTATGGGAACTTAATTATTCAGTAGGAATTTGAACAACGTATTAATAATTCAGAGTAATACTAGTATTAGACCGAATTTGACAAAAGGAGCCAAAAATCTCTTAAAATAATTTACTTGGCAATTAAAAAAAAAAAAAATCAGAATTCCCCTCAAACAATGACAAGTCAAAAGCTCCAAAACCATCTCTTTTGCCAAAAGCTAACATTAATAGCTTATCAAATAAAACAATATGATGTACAGCAATACTGATTGTTTTCTTACTCAATTGTGAATTCAGAAATCAGCTCTAATTCAGCAGTTTTAAAATCTGAAATAGGGTTCAAATTCTCAAAATCACCTATTTATTATGTGCCAATTTTTTAATTGAAAGGATTTTTGGATCAGGTAATAAGATTGTTTTTACAGTTTCAAAAGAGGGTGCTGTCTGCCCACTAGTCTGCATGAATTCAAACAAATTATGTGAAAAAAACAAAGTCTATATGCGCTCATGGTTCTTGTCTGTTGGTGGTTTTGAATAGAATGGAAAATTATTCTTTGGGAAACAATGTTTACCAAAGATGACTGAAAAAAAACCAGGCATACTCTTTTAAACACCAAGATTGTGGTGACAAGGCAGATATATAGCACTTTACTGCTTCTATTTTTTCTGGAGAAACCGGTAAAAATAAACCAGGCCTTTGAGATAAAGTATCTAAAAATCAGCATGAAGTTTGTGAATGTGTAATCAGGCATTGAACGGGCATCTTGGGAAAATAATCTTAAACTCTCTAAACTGCAAATCTATATAGATGCACCTGAGGTTGTGTATTTTTTTTTTTTTTTTTTTTTAATAAATTTTTATCAGTTACAG
>VXAL01019814.1:6507-18240 GCA_013399475.1 Chauna torquata | reverse complement strand
TTTTTTTTTTTTTTTTTTTTTGCCATATTCTAAAATGCTCACAAGTGGCCTACTTCTAAATTACTCAAGGTTGCATTACAATTTTGTTTAGTAGATATTGCCTCTTCTGAAGCTTCCTGATTACAAACTTGTTGATTCTCAACTTCCTGTATTTCTGGCTAGGTATGCAGTCTGTCTGTCTTTCTGACTCTTTCTTCCCTCTACTTCCTTTGGAACCACCATTTTTATGAATGAAACAGAACTGGTGAGGTTCTGCTCACTTTTTTTTTGTTGGTAAATTGATGTTTTTATTGCAATGTGGAAATCTTGGTGTCTCTGTAAGAAGCAATGAGAAAGAAAACAGGTTCGTACACAGGTTCTCAGAGTCAGCAAGGAAAGTCTAATTTAAGTATCACTCTCTGCCAAAGAACTGGTAAGTCTAAAAGAAGCATGGAAATGATGCTATGTGCATCATGGATTCAGGGAAAAACAGTAGATGGATTACTTCTAAAATACAGATGGGATGAAGTGGAACATCAGTTTTCTGGTGCCAAGCATTTGTCGAAGGAGTGCTTTCTCTCTGGTTTTGCTCAACTGTATCAAAACTGTCTGCCCGACACTGTTCACAAAGTGTGCTTGGGGATCCCATTCATTACTGAATGTCAGTGATATTGATGAATGACATAAGTTTTAGACTTGAGCTGGCTTCAGTAACAACATGTTAGGAACTTGTAAAGTGCAAAATGTGCTCATTGTGTCATATGGGACCTGCAAATAAAATAATTGTTTCATAATGTGACCTACATCTGGCTTCTACAAATCTACGTTGGTCTGCAAACAAATTAAGTTCCATAGATACCTTCCCTTCATTAGAGATGTGTAGATCATCAACAAAACTGGGTTGCTTTTAGATATTGCACGTTAGATAGATTTCCAGGTTGCCAAGCACTACTTCACTCTCAACTGGGGACATGAGGTAATGAGATTAAGAACTTTGGGATGAAATATAAAATCTTCTCACATATTTTCCAGGAAGAAGTTCTCCAAAAGAATGAATTCCGTAAGTAAAACTCCACTAGGATATGGCTTTACAAGCATTGTTGAGTAACTGCACTCGAACTCATATTACTAATCACAGAGCAACTTTCTTGGTCTGAGTCTTACATTTGAAAACTGCGTTTTACCCATTGAATATGTGACCACGTTTTCCAGATGTTTTTGGCACTGAGCAATGTACAGTAAAACTCTAGCAATCAGATATCAAGGTTTTACCCTGCAACTCCTAAGAACAGGACTTGTGATTTAAATTCCCATATTGGCAACATAAGGAAGCAGAACTGAATGTAAATACGATAGAAATAGTTTTATGGTCCTGTTCCCTTCCATTGCCTTTGGTGCAGTTAGGACCTCATCCCTTCGACTGATGTTTACAAAATGCATTGCTTTGGTGCTGGTCAGAAGAATCTTGCTTGACGTATTGCATCTGTTTAAAGCTGAGTGATAAGGTGATAAAGTTGAGTTCATTGAAATTAACATTTCTCTGCTCGCAAATGTTTGTGATCAGGCTGAGGAATGTATGAATGTATATATGCATTCAGGGCTTACAGATTTGTTTTCTTGCATGAATACATTGAAAATGTGTAAATATTTAATATTGAACTCTAAAGTTGATGCTTATATAACAAACCTACAGGGACAGTGTTTTTTTTTTTTTTTTTCCCCCACTTGCTGGAGTCCTTATATAACTAACTGAAGTATCACGAAGAGAAGAATTCTAATATTGTTTTCAAATAAGCATCCAAAAATCACTTTTAGTGAATATACAAACACCCTAAACCTGAAATGTGTGTAGTATAAATACCTGATGTTAGTAAATTCCTTCTGCTTGGCTGGTCACAGAAATGAATGTGTTGCTGGAGAACACAGTCTGACGTATTACAAGCACCCAGAAAATGTTTTTCGTGGTTGAATAAGTCCTTGGAGAGTATGGGAGAAAGAGAGAAAACTTTTCATTTTTTAAGCCCTAGTAATTTCTGCACCTTTGCTGTTAGCTGTGGCTCTGCGGTGCCACTTAGAGCTTCGCCGACCTGTGGCCCTTCTGCCCCGTGCTGTGCCCTGGCAATGCACCATCACACGGCGGGGTTTGGGAGGTGGATGTTGGTCCTTCGGTAACTGGCAATCGCTCTTTGGACTAATGTGATAGCAAATGATGTGACACAGCAAGGTGTGTTTAAAAATAAATATCAAAGTGTCTGTTACAGCTTAAAAATCTTGTTAATTTTAGTTTTAGATATTTACTGCATAATTTTTTAGTTATTGTTCCTTTTCCTACCCAACCAAATATGTTTGATTAAGAAAAAAAAAAAAGTAACATCATTTACGATGTTAGTAATGAGCCCGGCTCTGTTAATGACAAAATCTGTAATTTAGAGCTGCTCAATTTGCTTTAATAGCAACAGTGCTGGAGCTGCAGATGAGGAAAAATGACTTTTACAGAAAGCTATTAAATAAAAAAGTTTTTATTATGGGAACTGTTGTCTTTTTGATGGCAAAACCAGTTTGACTGACTAAAAAAAATTACCTCTGGGGGTGGTACAAGATTTTCCTGGGGAATTTAAATGCCACAAGGTATTCTCAGCTTAAAAATAGAAATGCGTAGGTTGAAATGAGTAGCTGAGAGGTATGTGCTGTAGGTTGGGACTTAGCTAGGAATCCAGATGTTCACAGATTTAAAAATATACTTTTTTTGATTTAAAAATTACCATGCTCCAGCCTAAGACTATATGGTTTGTAATTATAATTGTTGTCCTACTCAAAGTAGCTTTAAGAATCTCCTTATAACTATTAGAAATCTAATTAGAAATTAGATATACTGTTTTTAGCTGCACAGTGCCTGTATGCCTCTTTCTGTACTGGCCCTGATTTGGTAGATATTACGAGAAATATGCATATTGAAATGGGGTCTGTGAACTTAAAAGCATTGCAGTAGGAAATGAGCCTGGTAAACTTGCTGATGATGCTCTCTGGCTGTTAGTGTGGCCTTTCCCTCTTTTTCCTTTCCCCTTGGCTATCACCAAATTCCAATGATTAACAACATAAACCAAATTATTTTTTCCTGCCCGTAACAGTGAAGTTCCTTGCTTACTGTCTTTTATAGATGCTTTAACCTGCTCTTGTATACCTCCCTGTCCCTTCTCACATTTCCCTTTTGACACAAGTGTATTTAGATTCTGTCAATCGTACGGTTTCCTTTTAATATCCTGTGCCTTGCTATCCTGTTTTTAGTTCCTAAAGCCTTACATATAATTAAACTACTGCTAATGCAGAATAGGCTTCTCAGGCTGATTTTGAAATTATTGTCATTTATGTAAGTGCCTAAAAGGGTCCAGCACAGGCTGAGCACTCAGCTTTCCAGGTCCTTGGGTGTTTTTTAGCCCATAGCTTTTTGCGCCCAGGTTGCTTGCAATCTCTGAGGAGACTGAAAGCCAGGTTACTGTGACTTCAGATGAACTGACTATATGTGCTGGTTTGAATTACTTCCCACCTTTTTTCCTGAATCCTCTTTACCCTCAGATTCTATCTTCCCTTATTCTCCTTTCTGTAGAAACCTCTTTCAACAGCCTTTGCTGGCCTATTTCTGGTCAAATTTTAAGCTTTTAAAATTCTGCTTTTTCCACAAGTTGTTGATAACATTCCTTTGAGAAATTTCATGAAGAATGCAATCATATCAGTCCCCTTTTGTATTTCTGAATGTTCTTTGAGGCCACGCTGTCGGGTCCTCCCACTGCTCCGTGGGGGATTCGGCTCACCTGTATGTTCCTTCGTGCTCTTTTTGAATAAACCAACCCATTTTATGACTTCATCTGCTTTTTCTATGCCAAGGGAGTTACAGCCCTTTACATTCTTGGCTTGTAGTCAAATCTGTGTAATCACAGTTTCAAACTGAGTATGTATTTTCAATCTCATGAGGATGAGACTTCTGGGAATGACACACATGTGGTGTATGCTCATAGCCATGGTAGAAAATAGCTTCATATTAAAAACTTGTTTACTTTTTGTAAAATTGAACTTTCTGACTGATAAGACCCATGTTAAATATAATTTTAAATGAGTACTTCACAATTCACTATCTTGGAATAAAACTCTACTGCAATTCACATATATGCACATTAAAAATACTTTTGTGATGCTTTTCACTCTGAGTCTTTCAATAACAAAATCTCAGGCATATTTTTTGGTAGCATCAGGAACTAAGTACTGTCCTGTGAAAGCATGATAGCAATCTTAGACCCTAAAAAAATAAAAATAAAAGGTATTAAGAGCATTTCTAATAAACATTAGATGCTTGAAACTATATTTTGCATATTCTACCTAAGCATATTATTATTTCCTCTTTTGTGTGTCTTTTTTATATTCCTTATTTTTCCCATATCTGTCAAGTTGATACTGTATCACTCTGCATGCTACGGAAAGGAGGACGGATAGTATAGGATGTATAGTTAAGAAGTGTAAGTACTTTTTTGTCCTATCAGTACAGTTTCTTCCTGAAAATTCATGTGTGCCTGTGGTGTTTTCATGCCAGTAGGTAGCTCAGCTCTACCACCCTGCTCTCTCGTTCCCCCTCCTCAGATAGCCAGGGAGAGAAAAATATAATGAAGAAAAATCTCATGGGTTGGGATAAGGACAGGGAGATCACTCACCAGTTACTGTCACAGGCAAAAGAGACTCAGCTTGGGAAGATTAATTTAATTTATTGCCTATTGCTAACAGACTAGAGCAGTGAGAAACTAAAAGCAAACTAAAAACACCTTCCCCCCACCCACCCTCTTCTGCCTCCTCCCCCCGAGCAGCGCAGGGGAACGGGGAATGGGGGCTGCGCTCAGCCCATATCGCTGCGTCTCTGCCGCTCCTTCGTGCTCACTGCCTTCCCCTGCTCCAGCGTGGGGTCCCTCCCACAGGATGCCGTCCTTCCTGGACGGATCCTGCATGGGCTTCCCACAGGCTGCAGCTCCTCAAGAGCTGCTCCAATATAGGTCCATACCACGGGGTCCATCCTTCAGAAGCAAACTGCTCCAGCACGGGTCCCCCATGGGTGGCAGCTCCCACTGGACCACCTGCTCCTGCGTGGGCTCCTCTCCACGGGCTGCAGCTCCAGCCCGGAGCCTGCTCCTGGGGGGCTCTCCATGGGCTGCAGCCTCCTTCAGGCCACATCCACCTGCTCCACCGTGGGCTCCTCTGTGGCTGCAGTGTGGAGATCTGCTCTGCCATGGTGCCCCACGGGCTGCAGGGGGACAGCCTGCTCCACCATGGGCTTCTCCAGGGGCTGTAGGGGAACTTCTGCTCTGTGCCTGCAGCACCTCCTGCCCTCCTTCCTCACTGACCTTGGTGTCTGCAGGGCTGTTTCCCTCTGCATTTTCTCACTTGTCTCTCCCAGTTACTGTTGTGCAGAGTTTTTTTCCCTTTCTTAAGTGTGCTCTCCCAGAGGCACAGCCAGCGTCGCTCAGTGGCTCAGCTCTGGCCAGTGGCGGGTCCCCTTCGGAGCCGGCTGGTGCTGGCTCTGGTCTGACATGGGGCAGCTGCTGGGCTGTGCTCGCAGAGGCCGCCCCTGCAGCTCCCCCACTATCAAAACCTTGCCATGTAAGTCCAATGTAAAGTCCTTCTAGAATTTCTAGAAAATCCTTTGTTGTATAATAGCAGAAGAGGGAAAATAAAAAAATTCCTGAAGTATATGAGAAAATTCTACAAACATATACTAATAGAGATGCAAGTTTCCATTTTTTTTTCTATTAAAAGGGAATGCTTCTAAAATAATTTTGAAGCAAGAACACAACATAGGTCAAGAAAATGTTTCCTGACAGACAGACCACCTCTTGAAGAGGAGGTTCCATTTTTTAAATCCTGCTTGTCTGTAAATCTCCATTTAAAAAAAAAAATCTGTTTTGAAATCCAAGTTGTAAGTACTGGGTACTTTATTCCCTTGAATTGGCTACAGTTTATTCCTGTAATAAGAGTGGTGTGCACATTTGGCACTAATTCATCAAGCGCTTTCATCCTGTTTCATTTCTGTGGGACTGCAAAATGCGAAGACAAGGTGAGGGAATCTGCCGGAGCAGACGGGAACACGTGCACGTTCATGGTGCTTGGAAGAGGGCATGGTCAGCCAGCCTGCAGGCTGGGCATCAGCAGCTCAGTGAGTGAGGTTCCCATCTGTGTACTATCAACCTTTTTGTGGTCTTTAAAATTATGGTCCTGAGTTCGATCCTCTAAGAAAAAAGAAATTAATTCATGTCTCATATCCTGGCTCACTGTTATAATCTTTGGTCATGTTGAATAAAAACAGCGTGAGCTGTCTGCTTCATGCTACCTCTATCCTCTGTGGGTAAATTTACTTTGCAGTGTGTCAGATAATCTGGACTAATGGATCACTGTAAGAAGCAACACTCATTTACAGTTTATTTATAGAAGCTAGACTGAATCTCAACCAAGGAGGAGTCTAAAATCCATAAAGCAACTCACCATCTCTTCCATTTATCTAAAAGACTAACTTCTATTTTTGACCATGCCTGTCAGCTTCCCTACTCCTGGCTCTCTCTCCAAGAATTCCTTCCTCCACTCTGCATACCTTTCCTCCATCCAAATTTGGCATTGTCTGACTGCCTGAACAGAGAATAAATGAAGCACATTTGAACTTTTAAGATTTCCATTAGGTTTTGGAGAATTTTCTCAGCATTTTAAAAGCTAGAATTATGAATCATCATTCAGTGAGGAAGCTTGTCAAGTTTAGGGATGCTTTCCAAGAACTTGATTTAAGTTCAGTCTGTTTTCTCCACATTTCCTTTCTTACAAATGTTTTCTCAGCCATAATATGAAGAGAGAGGCATGTTCTTTGCTTGTGCATAGTCTATGAGACAGGTAAACACAATTTCTTTCATTGTAATGATAACAACTTGTGTTATTTACATAGTGTTGGACTATTTCCAGTTATACAAATGTACTGGGAACAGTATTGTTTATATTAATGTAGAAATCAGTAGGGATAACGCACACAATTCATTTCATTATTCAAGTCGATGTATGTTTTTATTTTATGCCTGTTTGTCAGAATGTTTTTTTTTTTTTTTTTTTTTACAGAAATATTATTCTCCAAGCTATTCAAGGTACGATGTGTTAATATTGGGTTTGACCACACTGACTAACAGTTGCTTTGTGTCCCTGACACATTTAAAAGGCAGTGACGAGACCTATTGGTTCTTTGGAATAAAGCAACGACTTGCAAAAAACTGGCAGCTTTCTGCTGTAGTGAGAGGGTATTCTGCTCATCTAATAACAAAATAAGTTTACGTGTGTCCGTAGACATAACGGGTTCCTTGTAATGAAGGACACAACACAGCTTGTGTCTTTCAAAAGGCTGATTTTAAAAACTTAAGTATTTAAGTATTATGTAATGTTAATTCTAGTTCTAGTAGAAAATAGCATGGTATAAATTATCAGTAATGTTTATGCAGAAATCAAAGACGATTTTCAGTGGAAGCATATGAGGGCATGCTACAGAATAAAGTGAATAAGTATCGCCCCATAGAATTGCCCAAGAGCTGAGCTGCCCACGTGATGCTCCCTACCACCTCTGTGGGTCGATCTGCCTGTTACTGTTGTCAGCTAACCTGGGCCAAGAGATCACCTTAGGAAACAATGCTTATTTGCAGTTTTATGTAAGCTAGACTAAATTTCAACCAGTGAGGATTTTAAAATCCAAAAAGGAAATAAAAATCAACCTTTGTGGTCAGACCAGGCCATGTTTCTTGCGTGAGAAGTAAGAGAGGAAGTATGCTGTTAAAAATAGGATATTCTTGATACTGAATTCTAAATCATATCTAATGAAAAATGAGTAGTGAATTTTTGTCTTATATTTGCTAAAGCAGAATTATGTGTACTGGGAAACAGTTTAATCTACTCAAGGCAAAAGTGAATCTACTGATTTGGAAAAGGAATCTAAAATCTAACATGGACCAATTAAGATGATTTAAAGGTTAAGCTGAACAAATTTCATTGTCCTTCCCACAAGTAATGTTCTGCTGAAGGAAGAAATTGCACCTGTGAGTTTGTAAGTTGCATTTGTGACTGATTTTAAGCAACTCAAGATACTGAACTTTAAAAAGGTTACTTAATTTCTTGGGTGGTACAAAAATGACATTTTCAGCAACATTCTTGTACTTCATAGAAAAAGATTCATGTGGATCATCAGTCTAAGGGCATCCCTGCTAGAAAAGCCCTTTCTTTTCAGAGAATGCTTTGTCTTAGTGAAGTCCAAGTTTAAATTACAGCCAACGCTGGTAAAAACTCGGTTTATTTTAAATTTCTTCTGTTCACTTTAGTAGAGATTCAGTCTTTTATACATCTTCCTTTGACTTTTTTGGTAATTTTGTTACTGTTCACATGCAAGAGTAATTACTCAGCTAGTTGATGAATTATGATGCTTATGTTACAGGGAAATCTTTCCAGTGTAAAAATAGAAATCAAATTGCTCATTAATTCCCTCTAGTGACAGGTGATGAATACACCAAAATTAAACTTTAGTCATAGATGGAAGCAACACAGTTGCTAAGTTGCTAAACTCCCCGGTACCTGGAGAAGATGGAAAACTGATGTCAAATGCCTACCTAGTTCAGTTCTCCATGAAAAATTAGATTTATTTTGTCCTTCTGTCACTCAGGCGAAGCGGCTCTTTTGCTCAGATTGGGTTCTTTTTTCCTGTGCTTTGGGTTGGGAAATCTCTGAATTTTGTGATTCTAATATGTGTACTTTGCTGTCCACTGTCATAAATTACATACTTTTAGGGCTTATTCTGTTAAAAAGGATATCTAGATTAGTTTAATTTTGTGAATGCTATCTAGGAAATCTATTCAAATCTTATTTGAGTATTACTTGGAAATAAAAAAGTTAGCAGCAGTGTATAAAATACTTGAGAATTAATTCAGATAACACTTAGAATGTACTTTTTAATACTGTTATACTTGTGACAGAAATGATATACTTATTGTTCTACATATATGCCCTTATATTTCTCTGTAAGAAAGTTACTGATTATATTATATTGATTATGTTATTAAATGGGTTGCTGATGAAATTATATTAGGTTATTTTTACTCAATGTTCCCTAACACCCTTCATTATCACGTTTAAATACTAGTATGCTAGTCGATCGGAGTAGTTTCTTAAGCAAGTGTTCCTTATGAGTGTGTTTAGTCGAGCATACTTAGAAATTATATTGAAAATTCTTTATTTAACCTGTTTTATGAAGGCATACAATCTTTATCTTATTTTTGATAAAACTAGGTCAGTTACCAATCAGTAAATATTAAATGGTAGGTTAGATACAACAGTAACTCTGTTTGTAATGCTTACCCTTAATCAATAGTCAGGCAATCCTCAGAAATTTTAATACTTCAATGTTATAGTTATTACCCATGTTTCTCCTGTTTCCGAAATGGAAACTCAGTAATCAGTTAAGTCATAATTATATAAATTGTTTGAAAAGTTACACATCTGATGTATTTTGTTGTTTTCCCAATCTTCAATTTAAATAAATCTATCCTCCATTTAATCCTATCAGTTTCAACTGATTTATGTTACTTATTGTTTTAATCTTTCATGACACTCCTAATTTCTGGAAATGCTTGATGGCTCAGGTGAAACTATCAATCCTTCTATTAGACAACAGAATTGATTCCTTCTTTATCGATTGCTTTGATGTGCGTTTAACAAGGGTAACTTGTTCAGTAGAAAAATTAAAAGATCTAAAATTTATTTTGATTTTTTTTACTCTTTTCCACAGATATCTTTATTTCTACTTATTCTGTATTCTGCCGTGCATCATTTAGCAGATAGTACTTTGAAAAGCAATTATATTCCTTAAATTTATTGCCATTTCACAGCAAGATTTTCTTGTGATAAATGTAATAAACCTGATCTTTGCTTGACTAAATGATTCTTAATATTGTCTTTGCAGGATGTGGTACTGCGACAGGAGGAGCTGAAGATGAAGGTGAGGCTGAAGCTGGCTGGATTGAAGGTGCTGCCATCCTGCTCTCTGTTATCTGTGTTGTGCTCGTCACTGCCTTTAATGACTGGAGCAAGGAGAAGCAGTTTCGTGGGCTTCAAAGTCGTATTGAGCAGGAACAGAAATTTACTGTTGTCCGAGGTGGGCAGGTTATCCAAATCCCAGTAGCAGAGATAGTAGTTGGTGACATTGCGCAGGTGAAATATGGTAAGTTTTGTCAACTAGATGACTACTTTTCTGAACTTTATTTATTCCCCTATTCCCTTTCTACCAGAGTAAAGGATATTTGGGACTCAGTTCACTGGAAGTAATTCAAAAGGCAGAATTATTTGGCGTCATTACTGTCTGTGGTATGATAATAATTACACTGTTAGGGCAAAAGAAAAACTTGACCTAAGATACTTGCAGTAAAATTGCGCTTGGTAATTAATTTTATTTTTGTAATCTTCACTTCCTTTCACTGACAAGGACAAGAACTGTTCATACAATAGTAATTCTCTTTCATGGAGGATTACAGTATTTGGAGTTTTTTGGATTCTGTCCAGTTATGGATATGAGGAAGTATTTTTAAATGCTCTGTGAAAGGGAACCGTGCCCCTGTGCTCACCCCACTTGGTAGGCTGCTCCAAAATTATGGATCCTGTAACTCTTCCCAAACTGGGTGTTACTGGTGGGTGGATGCCTTAAAATTATATACCGTAAGGAAGCCCCAGATGATCCAGCAGGAAGACCTTTGCAGGAGCTGTGTTATCTGTGTTTAACTCAACTGGCAAATTCCAGCAAAATGTCCGTTCCATCAGGCATCAAGTCTCTCCTGGGTTTTGCTGAGGGCTTCCTGAGGGGGGAAAGGAGAGGGATTACTTGACTGCCTATTAGCCACTGTTTATTCTTTTGAAATCTGACAGAGAAACCTTCATATGGTGTTAAAAAGATCACTCCCCCTCCAATCTCAGTGAATACTATGTTCATCATATGCTAAGTGTGATGCATTCTGATTCTGGAATAGCATTAAGCAAAAAATATTTGCAATACAAAGGCCCTTCCCTATGGGATTGCAATAATATGGCTAGCATGGACTGATATGGTTGTCCATTTCACTTTTTGCTTTCATTTTACATTTTAATGTAATTATTGTTACTTGTAATTTTATAATAAAAATAATTATGTAATTATAAAAACACTAAATCACTATGATTTTCCATTACCATGTTCTTACTGAAAGGTGATCTCCTACCTGCCGATGGGATATTTATTCAAGGAAATGATCTTAAAATTGATGAAAGTTCTTTAACTGGAGAGTCAGACCAAGTCCGCAAATCTGTTGACAAAGACCCAATGCTACTGTCAGGTAAATTTGCCTGAATTCTTGCTGAGTTTATCTTTTATGCACTGCTTGGTTCTTGTTTTGTTTTGATTTGTTTTTTCCACACCATCAGGTTTTGGTAACCTAGATACAGCTGATCTTTTGAACGCTGACACTGACCTTGCTTGTTTTTCATATGAGAGACATGCTATCGTCTTTTAGTTGTGTGCAATTATTTCTGATCATGATGTTTATTTTATAAAGTGAAAAAATAATGGAAATTTTTAGAGGAAAATAAAAGTATAATTCCAGGAAATAACAATTGTTTCAATTTCTTGTATACCAGCTTTAATTTCACCATTAAATTTTAAAGCCTTTTAAAGCCTCTTGAAAC
>VXAL01019813.1:342374-357697 GCA_013399475.1 Chauna torquata | reverse complement strand
ATTAAAATTGATGAACGTAGATGGTAGAACATTT
This sequence comes from Chauna torquata, assembly GCA_013399475.1. Taxonomy (NCBI): domain Eukaryota; kingdom Metazoa; phylum Chordata; class Aves; order Anseriformes; family Anhimidae; genus Chauna; species Chauna torquata. The sequence goes on along the minus strand of VXAL01019813.1, from coordinate 357,663 downwards.
ATTTTAGAGCTGGAGAAACGGACACACAGCCCAATCAAGTTACATGTTTAGACTACAAAGCAAAGGCTAAAGTCATAAGTAAACATATGTTTCGCCTGACTTTCTCTTGCTCTTGGTGTCTAGTCCACAGAAGTATGAATATTGTCCTACAAGATTATTTCAGGATAGGAAGCAATCTCTCACCAGCTAATAGCTGTGTTGGAGAACTTCTTGCAGAGCTGGTGTCACTGTGAGAGCCATACTTATCCATCAGGTCAAGAAATTCCTTCCTGTGGAAATAAAAAGATCCTCTTCATCAGGACTTGGCATTAGCTCTAAATGCACCCTTTGAAATCTGCTAGTGTCTTTACTGAACAGCTATTCTTCCTCAGAAAACAAAGCTCATCCTCAAATGAAAGAGGAAAGCCCTGTCAGATTATAAAAACACTCAGAAGAGGCAAGAAAAAGATAATGTAGTACAGAAGGGTAAGGAGGGAATAGCAACAGACTATCGATGAAACTGACTACTGGTAGAAAAGCTTAATTCTTACCTGTCTTTACCCTGGATTTCAAAATTTTCTAAATTTGTAGTTCAAGTCAACTACAGATAATAAGACAAGTGGTACTACTTAGGTCCAGAGTGAGTTATTTGTATTAAATGGAATCAGATAATATAACTACAGCATATTCGTATTTTTAAAGAATGCTTTTATTTCAACTATATTAAACAAGAACCCAGAAGAGACTGGCAAACAAAGTTGTGGCATTAGCCCTGGTCAAAAAAGAGTATAGAAGAAATATCTATTAGCTGCTCAAGAAGTAAAACATATGCAAATTCCTAACTTCTATTTAGCTTTCTCAGAAATGTGTGGTCTATTTCATCTGAAGTAGATATCATTATATATTAAATATTTTATGTGCTTGGGTTTTGCTTATCTTTTTCATTATTAAATCTTTTTTAAAAAGTTCTGGCTGATGAAATAAAGGGCAATTCTTCAGCTTGTGGATGAATATTTGAGCTATCACTTCTCATTCACAGTAATGTCTTGTTCTACAGAAGTAATATACTGGACTGAGACTAACACCAGTCACAATCAAACAGGAAGACTAAATGTGAAAAAATGCTATCCCTCTGAAATATGTAATAGTTCCAATGGCTATCTGCTTACTACCTGAGTATTTTATTATGTGTGCCTTGAAAAATCTATCACAACATATACATATGAAGACGCACCAAAACCAAGAGTTCTTGCTGTAATAAAGCACAAAGTCACGCCCACTTCATGAAAACAGAAGTCACCAATAGCTCTTGTTCTAACCTCACAGTGAACTGTGAAAAGAAAGTTTTAATTCATCTTTCTGTGTAAAGCTTTAGAACTTATTTTTGCCTTTCCTACACAAAAACATAAATTCAGACTTGATCCACAGGATTTACGCAGGCACATTCTCTATTGCCTATCTGTATCTTCAACTCCAAAGGCAGTTTTGCTTTCTTTGCTTCTTGCTATACTTTCTACAGTAGAAAAGCAAGTGAAGTCACAGTTACAAGCTGATCTCCCTTCTTTTCTTCTGATAAGAACTACTTTGAAACATGAAATGTGATAATCTTTGTGTTGTTTTTAACCATATCAGTTTATCCAAACTGGAAATGATTAAGAAGTAAATCTTATTCTGACCCTGCTNAATATATATTATATAAATCCGTTGTATCTCATTACAACAGATTTCATTAGAAATATTGCCAACTTATTCAAGTATTTAGGTAAAATTCAATGCTACACTTTTTATTTCAATACACTGAAAGTTTTCCCTTTCATTCATTCATTCCAAAATAGTTTTGAGAAGGAAAAATACAATGTAACTACTGACCCCAAGCTAAAAGCTTGTAGTAATCTAAATCTGATTAATAATTCAATTCATTTAAAAGCTTCAAATTCATATTTGTCTTAAAAGAAATTTAATCAGATGAAGACTTATCAACTAATCAATAAAGTTAAAGTTTGCTCTCATTTTCTACAGAAAGAAAAATACGGTCAGGTGCACTGTTGAACAAAACAGTCATAAAAAATAAAAGCTGAAGTTCTTTGCAGAAATCAAACTAGCAAAAAAGCAGCAGAGATGTAGATCCTGTATTACATGTGTTAAAGAAAAAGCAACAACTCCTTTGTAATCTAATATTGAACACAGCCTAATAGAAAAACAATTTTTTTTTTAATCTGAGCTCTGACTAGTTCAGTAATAAAAGATTAAAAAAAAACAAACACAAAAACTAGAATGATGTAAGCCAGAAGCACCATTAAATTAATATTATAGTTAGAGAGAGAACATAAATTAATTGATTGCAGTAAATGTAATTCCCACTAATTCCAGTGACTGCAGAGGGTTATTGAAATCTGTTGGATGTATTATTAAAAAAAAAAAAAAAAAAAATTTATTGAACTAATTGCAGACCCAGGGAACACACACAAACACAGGTGTAAATCAAATCTTTTATCATAGGAACACACAGTCACAAGAAATTCATTCAGAGCTGTCTGAGTGAGGGACTGTATGGAGCAGCACATTCTGTACAGGCCACTGGGCAAAACACCAGAGTGGCACAAGGACTGATGGATTTTAATTATTCAAGGAGTTTAGAGGAACTAGGTCAGTATGCTTTAGATAAAACCAGATTACGAGTGGACCTCAGGTATCTAGGCAGCCTGAGAAAAGGTAGACATCAGAGGCTACAGTACAGAGTCATTTAAATTTCTGTCAAATACAAAAATAAAGGAGCAGAACAAGGAAGCTTAAGTCAGACAGAAGACTAAAGGAATTCAGAGAAAATTCCTTTATGGAGAGATTACTCTAAGTGGAACATCCTAGGAATAGCAAATAACAGCAGATACTCTTGCAATGATTATCAAATATAGTTGTGTAAGAGCAATTTTCTGCAGAGATTTAAGTCAAAAGGGGATACAGACTTGGATCCTAACATTTCCTATGATTCTGTGCCAATGTTGGTTTATATGCTTAACTCTGGACAACAAGATTAAAGCAATATTTAATGTTAATGTCCTTCTGATGGAGGTATTTTGGACTACCTGCTGCAGCGAATAGTTTAACCTACTTATCCAAACAAATTCAGAGCTCATTAGAGACTGAAAAGCAAACTCCTGAGGGGAAACAATAGCCAAAGCTGCCTTTTCAGCTTAAATCGCACAGTTTTGTGTAGGTCAGATATATTCCTCATTTTTTATTATTTTAAAATGTGAGACGTGTTAAAAAAAACCTATTATTATAGCAAATACTTTTTAAGGGTATTAGCTGGTAACATAACATTTCAATCCTCTTCATTAAACTGAAATTGGCCAGAGCTTACCACTTTAATTGATGTGAACAGTCTCATTATACTGAGTATTCCATTGCTCGTTGCCCAGGACACTAACAAAATGTGTAACATAGAAAACTGTGACATGTGCCGCAATATTGTGATCAATCCTAATCTGAAAGAAAAATACATGCAAACCTGCCCCCTCAGCCTCAGGTACTGCATTGAATTTTGTCAGTTTCGAGGTTAAAGCAATGTTTTATTTTTCTCTTACTTCGCTTCTTCATCTCTGGCAACTAGCAGAGACATGTGATTAGATGCTGAAGCTGTTCGCAAGATGTCAACAGCCCTAGAACGGAGGGGAAAAAATAATCAAGTAAATATAACAGGATTCTGTCAAGAAGTACATGGTGGGTAATGCTAAAATTCTTAATGTAGCTAATAATTTTGACAGCCAGATACAGAGAAAAAAGCTTTTCAGCAGCATAACCCAAATTAAGCACTGGAGAACTGAGTGAAAGACAGACTGTGGTGAGTCTGTGCCTAGCGACAGGCATAAACTGGGATCGATCTCTCTTTCCCTTCCCTTTTGTTCCCATCTCTCCTTGGTCCATCCTACTGCCTTCCTGGACCTCCTTCAGGATTAACAGCCTGCATCAGAGAGAGAATACTGCTCAGATAAGCTCCATTGCTCAGGATTTCATTCAGCAACATATACTGTAATTTTACTTTGAATTTTAAATCTACATCTTACTTGAAAACTAGGCTTCACGTTGATCTCTGGTGATCCAGCTACAGAAACAATCAAACATATTCTACATTTTTTTCTAAGCAATGTCTCTTTAATCGTCCCATTACAATGATACTTGTTAGCTGCACCATTTGTTCTCAACAGTATTCAACCAACATGTAGATATAAAAATATCATAACAGCTTAATATGTTTTAATGCTATTTTCACATACGTTCTATTAACTGCATCATTAAGAAACTGGCTTATTCTGTCATTACAAAAGCATTTAATCTTCTGTCACTTTTCTATGATGGTTTTGCATAATTAGATCTATAGGATAAATTCATTGCCAGTTCAACTCCAGTGACCTTAGTGGAGTTGTGGTCTTTAATCAGTGGTCAATATGGTCCAAAGAAAAAGAAAAAGAAAAGAAAAAGAAAAAAGAAAAAAGAAAAAAGAAAAAAGAAAAAAGAAAAAAGAAAAAAGAAAAAAGAAAAAAGAAAAAAGAAAAAGAAAAATTCCAAGCTTTAATAAACATCCAGTCAAGAGTAAAAACATACCTTTCATTGGTTACTCCAATTAAGTTTTCTCCATTGACATCCAAAATGAGGTCTCCCGTGAGCAAACGGCCTTATAATGAAATCAACAGCGATTAATGAATCAACAGAAAAGTGGTGAACATATTATAGCACAATAATAAAGCAGTTTTTTTCTTTCAATTTTATGTGATCTAACGCATAAACAACCTTATGACATTTAGCAGCTTAGGTTCTGATCCTGATTTAGCTATGCTATTTGTGATAGACTAATGACTATCAGTCAGTCTTACTAATCACAGAATAGCCACTGAAAATAAGTGGTATTTGTACTATTCACACATAGCACAAATATTTGTGGCACTGGAATTCATATTTCATAGTTCTGGAATTAACTCTTGGCTGAATGTTGCTGATAACATACATATAAGCTACCATGCATAAATACATTAATGTTTTACATTTTATTAAAGACACCTAAAAGATTTTTTTTAGAAGTATTTTTATTTTTAACCTTTTGCAAGTCTCATGTTTAGGAACTATCACTTTTGAAGTAATTTAGATTATTTTAAATGAGCAATCTGTGTAAAACAAGATGGAATCTCAGGAAAACCCCCACATATACTGACCTGGGACATAGGTATATTCTGTAACTTTATTACTGAACATGCTACCTAGTATAATTTTTTCTTTCCACATTGAACAGCTAAACTATCATCAAAACAAAAAACTTATTGGAATTCATTAGAAATACTGGTTCTCTAAAGGAAAAAACACTCTTCTCCCTTACAAATTAACATAGATTCACCATCTCAACACATATTTAACAGTGCTGAAAGATTGCCACACCAGCCATATCCAGATTTGAACACATTTCCACGAACTGAGAGCATTAAAATCTTTTCCCATGAAGTGTCCAAGTTTCATTTCTCAATCAAAAAGTAAGCTACAATATTATGAATCCTGACTACATCACGCTATTTTTTTTTATCCACAAAGTAAAACAAAGAAGACTTGGTTTGACAGCTTTTTATTTATGGCAGGTTTGCAACAAAAAATTTTAAATTACTTACTGTCTACAGCAGCAACCCCTCCAGGAAGAATTCTCTTTATGAAAATCCCATAATCTTCTGCTGTTTGTGCCCGGTAACCTCCAATAATTTTAACTCCTGTACAACAAACAAAAGAAACAGGCAAGATATTGGTTATTCCACCTACTGTGCTAAATGGATTTACAGTCAAATCCATAAAATGCAGATAAATTAAACTTCTACTGATGTCAGTGTGAACTGGAAAAGCTCACCAGGTGCTTTTAGATTTGGTTTGCTCTGAATCAACAGAATGTGCAATCTAATTACCTAATCCATTTTGACAATCAGAAAACGAAATGCGGTGAACAGCTCGATTGATTCCATGAGGGCCCATAATTGTCCTACGAAATAAAATAAAAGTCATTAAATCCCTAATTACTTAAATGTATGTAAAGCTATGTTAATAAAGAAGAAATTACAGTGACTATATGTTTTTAACTCTAATACAAACCAAAACTAGACTCCTTGACTGACAACTTTATATTATTTCATACCTCTGTGCCACCCCTCCCCTCCAATGAAAACTCAATCTGCTCATCATAAATGAGATGGAAAGGGTAGAATAAAGTATACTTAGTTTATTTCCTTTCCCACCAAAGCATTTCAAGCTGAATTCTGAATACCATTTTGCTTATAGTAAAAGGATTATGATTAAACAGAAGCAAAATCCCACAACATGGTCCAGCTTAATCTTTAGGCAAGAAAAACACATCTTAGATCAGGTAATGAGTATTAGAACAGAATCACGCCTAAGACAGTGTATACAACAACATTTTCTAAGATATCTGATGTACAACTTTGTGGTTATTCATGAACATAAGCTTTTCCCTGCAGTCTCTCATTTCTTATCCAGCATTGTTTTGTTTAAAAAGGCTTCTTTCCAACCTCCATGGCCTGCTCCTCTGTGCACCCTCCCACCCCAGGTTGCAACGCCGGGATGGCTCTTGCCGCTGTCTAAAGGCAGACCCTCCCACTGTACCATTTTTGGAGAAGACTCACCAGATGCCTTCTAGAAAAAAGCAGAAGCACCATTTAGGTTTTTCTGCTTTGACCTACATATTGTTCTATATTAGATAACAAGTAGTATTTTCTAGAGCATGATGTTGGAGGGAAATGGAACAACTAGAATTCATTAGCGGGGTGGCGGGGGGAGAGATCAAAGTGGAGGACATAGTGACCCAAATCCTCCCACGCAACCAAATCCAGCACACAGCTTCAACTCCAAGCCTGAAACTCGGTATTTCTGCAAAAGCTGGAGCACATGCCATTAAAAGGCGTCATGCCAGGGAAGACATAAATCCAGAAGTCCAAATGTTCCTAAATTCCAGCACCAGGCAAGAGATTTAGGTCCTAAAGAACATCCCAAATTATTTCCTTTTTGTATAAGAAAACTGAGTGAGTGCTTTACCAAGGGGTAAGCACTTAAAGCAAACACACAGAACAACACCACCAATTTGTTCTACAATTTCAAATTCCCAAATCTTTGCTTTAGAAAGGCTGGCCATAAGAACAGACCTAATAATTAATCTTCAAAAACAAACAGGAAGCCTATGCATCAAACGTTGTATAATTTTCTCTGCAGTATTTCTCTCAGCACTTGTTTGCAATGATGAAGCCTAGCCAGTATATTTTCCAATGCCAAGACTGCATGTGACCTTGCTTCTGTGTGACAGGGCATACGACATCACACGGCTAAAAGTGAACCAAACTACTTCTACTTTCTCGCAGTTTGAAATGAAGAATAAACCCTGAAGTCTGTTATTTCTTTAACACAACTTTTTTGGGTAAACTACTTCTATACTAGAGCAGCAGACCACTTTGCATTATTACCTAGTACTGGCATCTCAATTATCGCATGAATTTAAACAGTTTTGAGGCTGAAAGACAATACACTAGTCATGTTCTTTATAGGTCTGTCCTGATATGCATCCGTCTTTGAAAACTTAGGCAAGAAAAACTGATCTTTAAAATAAGCAATTATTCTTTCCATTTTTTTCCTGTCTTGCCTTTTACCACTCCTGTTGCTTCTTGTGCTACCATACTCTCAGCAGTTTTCATGCAGTAATTAGCCTGCACATTGCAAAAATCCACAGACAACTGTCATTTATTATTTAATACATATTCTTTCCAGTAATCGAGATCTCAACTGCATTCTCCTTCATTAATTGTTCCTCGCACACTATTACCATAATAGTCCATCACGAATACTGTGCTCTCTCCTTATCTTTTGAAGGTATTGTTAGTGAAGAATGACGAGCAGCGAATCAAGCTCTCTCAACATATGCATAGAATATCATTATTAGTTTAACCATAACTTTCAAAAAATAAAATAAAAGCAAGAACAAATGTTGAGCTTCAGCTTTACACAGTTTATTTTTTTGAAGTTTTAAAAGATGAAATCTCAGATTTTAAGCCTTCAGTGTTTCAAAGGAGTAGAGTTTACAGTGTACATGCTACAGGATCATGACATTATCAAATGTGGGCGCAGAGCACACAATACGAAAAGATCTACATTTCTAGAAGGAACACAATGCTTTCAAGAGATATCTAATGTAAAATTGATTCTAAGAGTAAACAGAGAATATAAAAAAACAACTGGCAGCAGTAACAAAAATAATTTCAGTGTTCTTTGTAGAAAAAGATGCAAATTAAATAATCAATTTCATGTCGCTGCTCTTTCCTGTAGAAGTCATACAAAAATATTTGCAAGCGAGCTTCTAACAGAGAGGAAAAAAGGTGTGAGACAATAGCTGAAATAAATAAACAAGACTAGACAAAACATGCACCGTGACTTTGTTACATTGAAATTATGAAAAAAATATGAAACTCAACACTTCAGCTGAAGTCCTGGAATGATAATAGACTAAGCAGGCATCATTTTGTGCAGATGTTCTAGTAAAGGCAATTAAAATGAAATCTTTGATGCTATTTTCTATTACTTTGTTACCAGCACATACAAGGAAGTTCAACATTTTTCTGTTTTATACCTTCTAGAGACTTACTAGAACATATGGCTGCGGATGTTATTCTGTTCTGTATTCCTGAGAAATTACTAGTTATTTATGTTCACAAACAAAATATTTATCTAGACTTATCAATGGAAGAATAATACCCTCCCCTCACGAACAGATATTACTTGACACTTACACAAAATCTCAATGATAAACTCTGGCTGCTTATGAAAAGAAAGAAGCAGCTGAACATGGCTACAGCTTTTAAATTACCTCAGCTGTATCCTTCCCAATTACAGGCTAGAAAAACTCCACCAGAACCTAATGGTTAAGCATACCAGTATAAGAGCGAAAGACCATCAAAACGCTCTGGTTCATCTTCATCTCCAGGTGAGAGTAAGGACATTCTTCAGCACAGCAGAAAATACAATGCCAGAGCAACCAAAATACACTGGAGGCTTCCAATGCGACTGGATAAAGGTGACGTGCAGGACAATTCCTGCTACTAACCAAAAAAAAAAAATCAAACAGACAGAGCCCGAGACGAGTGTCTCTGCCTACTTAATCTTCTCTGAAACCCTCTGCGTCACATAGACTAATTCAGCTATTAAGGTAATGTTTACTTTTTCTCTGTTTGAAAAGGCAATTTGTAGCAACTGTAAAGACTGATAAATGCAAAGGAGGGAAAAAATACTTGCATTTACTAAAACTGTAATTATGCAATCTATATTTAGCAACCAAATGAAATAATTAAACTTATCTATTCATGTTCTTCTGGTTATTTATTTACATGGTCCCTACAAACAAGGTCAAAAGCAGTAACTCGTGGCCTTTCTAAAGCAACCTGCCCAGCAGACTAGGTTATACACATCCACACACAAAAGGGAAAGCCCACAAAGCAGACAGTCTGAAAACATTGAACAAATGTCACTATGCTATTACTTTGCATTCTCAGTTACGGTACTGACTTGTGTCATGCTTTAACTTGGCTTTTAGCCTTTCAGTATCCAACAGTCAGAAGTTAACACAGAACTTGGGTTATAAATTTTCAGTAGAAATGGATGTTGACATGTTTATTTTTTTGTGAAAGTAAAATTGGTGTAAAAAACGATCGCATTTTGGTAGTATATCCTGATGCTTCTTATAGCATGAGTAGGTGAAAAGTAGGTTAAATTCTTTAAGTCACATTTTCCTAGAAATGATTTGTGAACCTTCTATTTCTGGGGCTTTCTTTTTAAAACATAAAACATTCTAACTTGCTATTGAATGCTCAGAATTGGCATTCTTAATCTAAATGAGCCTCAAAAGTTATCCCCTACATTTCAACGCCTACTTCCAGAAATACTTTGTCATTGAGCTATCAAAAAAGCCACGTAGCTTTGCAGTGCCGCCTTCTTTCAACAAACACAGCGGAACATCGGAAAAATACCTAAAGGAATGAATTTCTATCATTACATTGAGAATAGTTCAAAAAAAAAAAAAGAAAAAATGCAACTATTTTCAGAGGTAAGATTCTACTTTGATGTGAGGCTTGGTCTTTGCAGAGAGATGCGTATTTTTTGGAAGTTCTGAGCTTCTGACATCAGTTTGCTTATCTACTGTTTTCTTCCACGTTTGCATCACAAGACAGTCTTATTACTCCCCTGCTTTCTAAAAGATCTTAAAGAGACTACAGTTTAAAATGAAAACCAAATATTCTGTGTTCACTAAGGCCTTTAAGTAGAAAGATGAATCCTCTCCAAAGCAGGGAGTAACCCCGCGATGAGACAGCATCTGTCAGCGTCTAGAGCTGCACAGTGGGACAGCTTGGCTGTGCAAGGAATGCATATGCTTAGCTCACGCACTTTTTTTTTTTTTAAGTTGTAGTAGGTGTGGTTTTATTAGCATGTAATCATTCCAGGAAAACAATCTTCTTGCTTATAAGCAATGTGCTATATGGTGTTTAAGAATTTTGAGGTCAGCCCCTAGAGCCTGCAATCTGAGAACACAAGACAGGCAGAAAGGTGGTGACCTACAAAAGACTGAGGCAAAGTCCAGCAATGGAAGTGGAAACATTAAAGCAGCTTTCCCAATTCGCACAAAGTGAGGGACTCCTTTGAATTGCTCACATACATTCAGTGATGAAAATGTGTGCCTGTGTAGTCCTTTCTAAATCAGTTTAACTCTGCTAGTGTTACTGGTGTTAGTCCAAAGAAGGAAAAGTCACTGATATTTTAAGCATCGTATCAATTTGATTAGCTCTCGGCAAGGTTACAGAAGATGGCAAATAAAATACCAATAGCTTTTCTACAACAAAATTTTCACTGTTCTTAACACCAGTGGAGTTCAATTTGTGGTATCAGTGCACAGAGTATTTGTCAAAACAAATCACTCACACCAATATAGCTTGTTCACAGTGTCACGCTTTCTGCAACAGAAACACCCATGCACACAATTGAAAATATGACTCAAGGCTATTCATTTCCATTATTAAAAAGCAAAAATTGATTTTTATTAAACCAGGCATGACAAACTTCCCAACTATATATGCAGATGTAAAGTAGCATTAACCTCCTTATCGCCCCAACCTCTTTTTATTAGAGTTTGGTTATCAGAAATACATCACTTGTTCAAAAAGTTGCTCCTCCATTCCTTCTTCAAGGTAAAACTATGCATTATTCAGCTTCCTGAACTCATCCCCGAGGCTTCTATCCCTCTTTACCTTAAAATTCTGCTGCTGCGCTGCTTTTACTGTTTCTAAAGCAGTCATATACAAAACTGGTATTGCTTCTCTTGCCAGTTTTCTGCCTTTCAAGAAAGTACTCTGTGGAATACAAATTACTTTTTACTCCTAGAAAGAGCTAGGAACATAGTAACACTTAAAAATCCATAAAACCTTGTATCTGCAAATAAGACTAAATTTTTCAAGAGAGATTATCTGTTACTTTGTTCAGCAATCAGACTGAGATTCGTTTTCAAACAGACGGTAAACTATTCTCTTACAGCAACGTTATTAATTATGACTCACCTTTCCCAAAAGAAATTTTGTAATGCTTTAGCAACCGAGATGGATTACAGGATAATTTAGCAGATGGTAAAAAAGATCTGCATAATCTTTGGTAGCAAGAGTCACAAGATCTTTTTATTATAAATAAAAAAGGGCTCTTATGAAAACCCTATACAAGTGAATTACACAACTGTAACCTTTCAGGTTCACTAACTCTGAAAGTTGAAAATTCGTTCTGACACTAAGGACCACCGCCAAGAGATAGTATGAACAAACTCTTTATTCTGATCTATGCCAAAACACCAATTATTCAAAAATGTATTTTGCTGATTAGGTCATAAAGATTAAAAGAAAACATATATCATTATGTGGTAATAGGTAAACATGGAAACTAAAAAAAAAAAGCTTGAGCAGCATTGTAATTAAGGACAGTCATGAATGGTTTGAGGCTAACCCCTTGTCTAGAGAAGAAATGTATTATTTAAAGTTTAGGTAAACCTCAATTAACATCTAATCAACTGCATTCTTAAAGCATTGTACATTGATACTGGCTCCCAGAGGAGGGGTAAAAAAAAAAAAAAGTACAGAAAATGACAGTCTTGCATCATGATGCAGATCAAGTATCGTTACACGTACAAATTTCATGTTCACTTCTTATTTGAAAAATTTCTTTTAGTATACGGTGATCTAGTAACTATTTATACAACATACCTTCCACATGAACCTAGCAAAACATAGCAGTTTTAAAGATATACCTTTGTATTACCCACCCTATATTCCCATCTGACTGGCAGAGCATTTGCTTCTTCAGATCTCAGTAAAAAGTTAATTTTTTTAAAACTTTTTTTTTTTAATCAAGTTATTCACAAAGTGGTATAATTCAAAATCTATGCTAAATTGTTTGACAATGCTTTTAACTACTACTAGCTGGAATCTATTGCACAAGCACAGTAAACATGATACAGTCCAGCAAAAGCTGTCTGCGCCTGTTTTTAATTATGGTTTTTGATGATAATGTTGACATGGTTATTTAGCAGCTTGGGAGGAGTCTGGACTTAAAATTTTCAATCATGACTGAATCCAAGTTTGTTGTATAGAATTTGACTCAACTTTTAAGCGGATAACATTACAGTTTATAGAATTAACATAACTATCATTGTATATCCCGTGGCATTGGTTTAAAAAAAAAAAAAAAGGTTCCGAAGCACTGCACGTAAAACTTTGAAGTCATACATGTTACTCTGAAAAAATAATACATTACAATACATAAATTCCATTCACTGTGTTATGTTGCTGTAGGTAGCCTACATGCACAAGGAAGTAATTTACTATATACCTTACAAGTATGTTTTTATGGCTTCAAAAGCATTAAGGAATTTCTATGTGGGGTTTTATTGCTGGAGAACCAGTTCAAACCGAGTGCTGATTAACTTGATGAAAAGCGTAAGAGCTATTTCTTCCCTTTATATGTAAATTCACCGGTGTTGGTATTACCTTTACTAAAAAGTCACTTCAGACTGTTTCAATATCAAAGTTATTTTTCTTTAAGACATCATCAAAACAAGATCCTACTAAGGAAACTGCAAGAATTTTCATATTACAATCCAGTAATTGTTGTACTCCTGTACATGGGGGGAAAAAAAAGGTACTTACTTTTTATTCAGATTTGTTACGGGATCTGTATTGGACATCTTCAATTTTAGTAAAAATTCAAAATGAAGAATTCTGAAACACGAAGCACTGGCCCAAAACCAAGATAATAATTGCTGTAAAAAAGGAGAAACCACTTTTTGAAATTTACATGGCTAAGTTTATTTTCAGACACTGACAATGATTCTTATTTATTACTGACTAGCAGCAATGAAATAGGAAAAGAAAATTTTCACAGTAAAACAGATACACTTCAACGCTGAAAACAGTAAGCAGATAATTCAGACTTAGCTGTATATTGTACTAAAACATTTAACATCCTAATTTATTCGTAATTTATGAGGTAGGAAATAGAAATAAACCTGAACTGATTTTCTTCTAGCAATCGTTAGTGGGGAAGGTAATATTGTTATAAACAAGATAAGGTGTTCCGTGTGTCTTGTTTTTTCACATTTTTTAACTTGTCATCTAGCACTGAGCGCCTTCGGAATTCTTACATTGAGTATGTTAAGACATGAGCCACAAGGCATGCAGGACAGGGGTACGTACTACTAACACAGCAAAAATCAGTAATTCACACTCTATTTTTATTAGTGCAACCAACAGGTCTATAACAAACGCAGTCATAAACGTACTCACAGCCATTTGAAAAATTACTGCAAAAGCACTAACGCAAAAATCTGTTTGCATCAGCGGCAAATCTTCCTGACCTCGCGAGCTGTATGGCTAAACCCTCAGCAGGCCAACGACCAGAAAGCACATTACTCTGGAGACCCAGCACGGGGGGTAAAAGGAGCCCCCCGAACAACGCACGGGCAAGAGATGGCAACTGGTGCCAGCGGTACCAGCCACGCGCTGCACAGCTGGGCTAAAATTACGCCGGCTCCCTAGACTGCTTCGGGTGCACAGCGTCAGCCCCCGCAGGAACGGACAAATTCATGCAGGTTGTGTATTCCCGTACGCAGGAAATGACAAATTCCTTTCTGCAGAACAGCAAGTCTTCCTGCAGCAGGCGGCAGCAAAAGTTTTCAGATCTCTCGCTGAAGGTTCAAAAGTAACGCCAACTAAACGGCGAGGCCACGCAGCTTCGCTCCGGGTTTATCGCTCCCTTACTCAAGGCATCTAAACGGAAAACGGAGCGGTACCAGGAGCTGCCGACGTCGCTGCGTGATTCACCTGACTGGGGCCAGCGCACGAGAGGCAAAGCAGCGCTCTGCGGCCGCGAATTCAAGGGGGGCTGCGCTAAAACGTGTGGCATGACACGGGGCCAGCCGTGCCGGGGGACGTTACCCTTGTGACTTCATCTGAACTCGCCTGTCCCGAGGTTGCTGCTGTTTACAAACAGCGCTCAAGTACTTTGCAGCGGGTCAATATTCTGCGCTTAAACAAAAGCACAGCAGAACACAAAGAGATGAAACTGAACGTGCTGTAACGCACCGCCGGAAAAGCGAACGAGCAACTCGGTGTCGGTGTCCGCAGAACCCGGAGCCCGACAGGAAGACAAAGACGCGGATGCTCCTGCCCTCTGTGAAATCGCCCTCACGCCGGTGCGCGGCACTGCGTTTACACGGAACCCCGCGGTACCTGCTCGGTGCCGGCAGAAGCACGGCGCTAACGCCTCCGGGACGCGGGCACGAAGGCGACCTCCAACCGCTTGCCCGGCTGGCCCGCAGCGGCCCGAGCCCCGAGAGGACGCAGAGTCCCCACGCCCCGGCTCCCAGCCCTCAGAGCCCGCGCCCCGCTGAGGGACGCGGAGCTTTGCCGGCTCGACCCGCTCCTGGCGGGGCGCGGGGACAAAGCCTGCCCGGAGCGCGGCCACCCGCCGCGCCGCCGGCCCCGGCAGAGCCCAGGGACTGGGAGCGGTGGTGCGAAAGCCCGCCGGCCCTGCAGGGCTGGGACAGTTACCTCGATACGCAAACGACCGCCCGAGCGGTCTGGCTGGGGAGAGGGAGACAACGGCGGGGTCCGGCGGGAGCCCCCCGCGCCTCAGCGAGGCGAGCGACGGCGACCCCTCCGCGGCAGCGCTCCCTCCCCTCAGCGGCGCGATGGCGGCC
>VXAL01019813.1:315408-342172 GCA_013399475.1 Chauna torquata | reverse complement strand
TCGGAACGGCCTCTGGGCGGCGGCGGGAGGGTGGGGGACGGCCCCGCAGGCGGCCCGCGGGCTGCGGAGCTCCAACCCCTTCACCCGCAGACAGGAGGAGGAATGGCGGCGCCGGAACCGGACGGCGCTGACCTACATCGCCGCCGCCGCCGTGGGCATGGTGGGGTTGTCGTACGCGGCCGTGCCGCTCTACCGCCTCTACTGCCAGGTACCCGCGGGGCCCGGCCCTGGGTCGGCCCCGGCCCCGGTCCCCGCCCGCCCTCGCAGGAGCGCGGAGCCGCTGGAAGCGATCGGCGCTGCTGAGCGCGGCCTTTCCCTTCCCCAAGGCTACGGGACTGGGGGGAACCACGGGCGCGGGGCACAGCGGGGAGCAGATCGAGAACATGAGGCCGGTGAGGGAGCGGGTCATTAAGGTCACGTTCAACGCGGACGTGCACTCCAGCCTCCAGTGGAGCTTCAGACCTCAGCAAAGCGAAATCTACGTGAGTGACTCCCTTTCCTCCTTAACAGTGCATTACTCAAAGGCGACTTGAAAGCTTCAGGTTTTGCCTCATATGGTTTTGTTGCCTTATGTCCCCATCCTGCAGATCGCTCGATTTGCGTATTTGGGCCCTGATCTGGAAGAAAACGCCACTGGGGCCACCTTGGTCTGGGGTGCGGCTCTGGTGCTTACCCTGCAGGGCTTCATTCCCAGTGCTGCTTGAGAAGGCATGGCCGATGTCATCTCCTGAGCGTTTCTGTAAACTTATTTCCTCTTGTGGTTAAATTGTAGTTGCCCCCCTTGCCCCACCATTCCATCAAGCTACCAAAAAGGATTGCTACAAAGTACACTGTATGTAAATCCACATATGAAAAAAAGCTCTGCATGCTGATAAACTGCTGAGAATAGTATACACCTCAGTAGCAAACTGGTAAGATTCCAGATGCACACCTAACATCGCTGACACTTTTAATTTAGTATGGGGGTGAGTTGTCTGTAAGCAAAATATTTGTGAAGTAGTGGAGTAATCTATTTGAAACAGCAAAAGAGAAAATGAACTCATTCTAGCTAAACTCTAAAGGGCTCTGAGGACTGGAGGGCTGCAGTGTTTTAATAATTACCATGCAATTGCTTTATAAAGGTCGTACCAGGAGAGACTGCACTGGCATTTTATAAAGCGAAAAATCCTACCGACAAACCAATAATTGGAATCTCTACTTACAACGTAGTGCCCTTTGAAGCAGGACAGTATTTCAATAAAATACAAGTAAGTGTGAACCAAGCGAAGATTACATTTTCTGTTACATAAATACGGATTGTTATTCATAAATGCTTTTTCTAATTAATCCTTGATATTATTCTTTGTGTGGCAACATTTTAAGAAAATACCTTAAATTTTTGAAATTACAATGCATAAGTTCATTCTTAACTTCACCATCTTCATAAAAAGCTGCACTACATATCTAATTCAAGTGGTTCCCAAATATATGGTATTTAGTACAACTTACTTTGAGGGCAGGCTGTAACGATTGGAGCTAGACTGGCCAATTTGTACTTTCAGGCATTTCAATAAAAGCTAAATTTTTTCCTGTCACACAAGAGGAACAGACTTGTTATCCTCTTGCTTATATGGATGATCCTTCCCCAGGTTTTAGACATGTACAGGGAATGAGAGTTGATTTAAAAGATGAAGCAGTCTCTTACTTTGGCAGGGAGAAAGTTCACCATAGTTTCTTTTTTTTTTTTTCCTCCCCCATGTAGTGTTTTTGTTTTGAAGAACAGCGGCTAAATCCTCAAGAGGAAGTGGACATGCCTGTCTTTTTCTACATTGATCCAGAATTTGTAGAGGACCCCAAAATGGCTAAAGTGGATTTGATCACCCTCTCTTACACATTTTTTGAAGCAAAGGAGGGACAGCACTTACCACTTCCTGGCTATCAGTAATGGGCAATCTCTGCAACAATTTGACTTCTGCTACCTGACTACCAGTTTTGAAACTATTTTTCTATGAAAGGAAAAACTGCAGGAGTACTGTGCAATATGAAATGATATTATTAAACTACTGTGGGCATATGCTGGTGTTATGAAAGCATGTATTTCTATTTTATTTTTTTAAACTTGTGCAGTTGGAATGTTACTTAAGAATAATTAGGAATAGTATTGCTTCAGAAAACAGAAGGGAACTCTGTTCATGTAATAGAGAAGGTTGTCTCAAGGTCATCTTTCTCTCAGATGATACATGTTAAATGAACTCTATGAGGCAAATTTTTAAATTTAAGGGTTATCTGAGATCTTTAAATATAGAGGAACAAATCAGTTTATTAAATATCTAAAATTGCTTTGTTGACTGAAAAATAACTAACCTGTATTCAGTGAAAGGTTTTTACTTTTTTATAGACCAACTTACTTAAATCAGTTCATGAAATCTCAAAATGAAACAGACTGTATTGCTTCATAACCACAGCATACGAGGATAGGATGATTCAAAAGATGATGCTCCCTCTTGTATTATTACTGAATCAGTAGTTCATTTGGTAAGAGCAGACTGCTCTAAAACTGTTGACATTTGAATGGGGAACAGTAATTTAAGTGTAAGCATTTCAAATCTGTGGACTGCTTGCAGAAGCATCTCACTTGACAGGGAAATAATCTTATTTTTGTCTTTGTATATGTCCTGCATGGTTTCCATGCAGGAAACTCACTTAAAATACCAGAACTGTTAATGATTCCTCTTTCACTCCTGAGAGGGCCGTACACTGGGTACCACTACACATAGAGAAGCTAGACTTACGTATGAAATGCTTTGAAGGGAAAGACAGTACATAAACAACTGCTCTGAATTGCAGACTAAATTAATATCAGAGGTGTATCTTCAAAAACCAAAAGGATGTCAACCACATTCAGAGGTTAAGTCTGACAAAGCCTGTCTAGAAGCGTATCAGTTGATCAGAGGTACACCTAGGTACTGTTTACCACCAGAACACGTAAGCCTGTATTTATGTATCTTTTTGTCATTATCTGTGGAGTAGGGATAATAACACTTTATCATAGCTTTGCAAATAAGGAGTGAGTTGCAGAGCAAGTTTAAGTGATGTACCCATTTTCAGACAGGAATTAATCTCAGCGTAGTATCTCATCTACTAGGCCAGTTCTTTCTACCCCTTTCAGTGGATGAGATCTAATAAAGTAAGACTAATGTTGGTTTGTTAAGACTCTAAAAAGGTAACGGGTATATCAGAAATAACTTCCAATTACTTTAGACTCAATTATGTCTGCATACAATAATTAAACAGTGCCCTTCTTTGAAAATAAATGGATGCTACCTTTAAAATACATTTTTGTACCAAATATCTTGTGATTAAAAAGATTCTGGATGACAATGTCTTATCTTCACTGTGTATTTATTAAAGCTTTAGAACTTTTTCATCAATGCTTTCATATGTCTAATGCCTTTTATCCAGCAGAATGTGAATCCCACACAAGTGAAATGCATCTGTATGAATATGTCAGCAAGCCTTGTAATCTACAGTTCCAGTTGTGCTTCAGAAAAAGATGTTATCAAGACAAATCTTTGAATCCAGGCTAGAAAGAAAAAAATCTTACCTGAATTGTCTTTAATCCATTGTCTTTTACAAATGTGAACTGATTCTGAAAGTCTATACAAATTGCTTTATTCTGGCCATGTGTTTTAGAAGAAAAAGAATATCCCCTTGACAAGTGCTAGTTTCTTAAAAATGAGTCTTCCCCTGAGTTTGAAAGCCCATGTTTGCACAGAAACTGAGCAGATTCCAACAATAAAACAAGCTCTCTAACTTCAGCAATTAGCCAGTTTCCTTCACAGCTTTCATTTATTTGTAATCATTTTGCTTCTTTAAATATGGAAAAGTTCGGTTAGCAATCATTTCATTATGGATTACCATATTGAATAGCCTATTTGAACTTGTTACATTTGGGTATGCTAGGGTTTTAACAACGTAACTAAGCTGTAGGAAAATGAATCCATCTCAAATCCTATTTTCAACAGTTTTCTCAGGCTGCTGTCCAGACCATTGCAAATAATGCAAGAAAAATAACAGTAAAGAGGCTTACCTTTTCATCTCTGCTTACAAAAAAAATGCCTGACTTCCTCAAGGTATTCTGTTGGTCCTACAGCTAGCTGCAAAATGGCTAACTGGATACTTGAAACACCATGGATTCACCCTCAAATACTTCCAAAACTGTCTGCATTTAGCACATGCATGTCAGCTGGTAGAAACTGAGAAGTATTGGGGGTTAACTACTCAGTAAGCATTTGCTTTTATTTGGAATTCTATGCTACAAAAATTGTGAAAGACTGAGAACTTGTTAACAGTTAACAACGAACATTTAAAATGCAGTGCTTAAAACAGCCAGTTAGCTTATCAGCTATGAACATGAACCAAGTTCTCAAATTCTGTGTCAACTATAAATTAAGAGAACTGTACCTGTTAAAGTGCAGATTTTACATTCAGTGTTAAAATGGACAAGGCACTTCAATTATTAAAAGATAAAACTGTTATTAATAGGTTTAAACAAATTGATTAAAATAAATGGGTAATGAATGCTCATCTGCATTGTAGATGATTATATTTCCTTCACCAGAACAACAATCTCTGCAGGGCAGGAACATTGGGAGAAAAAAGACTGATCCCCTTCCAATGTTTACTAAGTAAATAAAAGCAACAACAACAACATAGCAACAAGCAGCTTTTTTCTGTTCTGTTAATCATGGATGACAGCACCTTATGTCCCAGCTCAGGTTCTTACCAAGACAAAAATCCTATTATTTATCAGGGTTTTAACAAAGAAAACAAAATCTGTATTCAGAATATGAATATAAGAATGTAACAACTGCACTTGAGACATCTATCAAGAGGCCCAATTTGAGAAAAGTCCTACATGTCAAAAAACCCTTATAAATTTCTAGGGAGATTAACAGAGACATTAACAAGGCCAAAACAGAAATTGGATTATGCAGTTTCTTTAAACATAGTGTTCTGTTTCCTGCATAAGGAGGGATAAGCAGTAAAAAGGAACAGTTAACTTGGAAGAAAAGCTTTCTTCTATAGTTGTGAGAGTCCTTTTAGTTTACTTGTATCAGATGTCAAGCGTTACTTCGTAAGCAGCTGACTTTGGAAAGCATAATTTGAAGGCCCCAGTACTTTAAAAAAAAAAAAGAATAAATCATGTAAGTCACCTTGAAGAATACACAGTTGAACGTTTAAGACATTCTCAAGGTGTGGATCCAAGTAACTTTTCCACATAGCTTACTATTCCAGTACTTAATATTTGGTGTGTAAAAATATAAAAAATGTTCCTTGTGGGTCCCTTCCAACTCGGGATATTCTGTGATTCTGTGATTATAGGAAGCAGTGCCCAGGACCAGCATCAGAGAGTAACTTGTGTGTTCAGTAAAAGACTTCATCTCCACCTTCAGCATTCTGTATCCTTTTTAACTTCTGGCTTCAGCACAGTGGCATCAATTTCTTCATAAATAGCTCTGAAAGAAGAGGAACAGGGCAACTCCTACATCACAGTTGTTTCATTTTATTTAGACAAGATGCACCAATCAGGAACAGCCAAGAGTTTTATGTTGTTTACCTAATAAAGAAGCATGAGTTACAGGATGCTCAGCTTTCCACAGAAGCAAAGAGCCAATCCTGTGGTGTGTTTGTGATTATACATTTAATGAGAGACCTCTGGACGTTGCCACTTTTGATTAAATAAGTTTGGAAACATGACTACAAAATGCAAATGGCCCGCATGCCACAAGGCATTTAATTATTATGCTAGTTTAAAAAAAAAAAGGGGGGAGAGCTTTGTTGAGATTTTTCTACCTCAGAATTTGCTGATTCCTCAGAAGTAAGTTTTGTGCAGATTCCATTTTTCTCAATTTACTGGTAAAAATGAGAGTTCTGCTACCTGTTTAGTTTCTTACCAGTTTTCTGCCTATTTGGCCCTCTGGAGGGTCCCAACATCCATTCCTTTTGCCTATATTTTAAATTGAGGGCTTTCTTGAGATTCAGCAGAACAACATTTTTAAAAATCAAGATCATTATGAACAGAAATTACTTTGGTTCATAGAATCATAATATGGTTTGGGCTGGAATATTTAAAGAATCCTTGGGTTGGGGAATTTGAAATCTTTGGGTTGGATCTTTAAAGATCATCTAGTCCAACCCCCCTGCATGGGCAGGGACTTTTTCACTAGATCAGGTTGCCCAAAGCCCGGTCCAACTTGACTTGACTTCCAATGATGAGGCATCCACAGCTTCTCTGGGCAGCCTGTTCCAGCATCTTGCCACACTCATTGTAAAGAATTTCTTCCTTATGTCCAGTCTAAATCTGCCCTCTTTCAGTTTAAAACCATTACCCCTTGTCCTGTCACTACAGGTCCTGTGTTATGGTTTTGGCTGGGAGAGAGTTAAATTTTCTTCATAGAGGTTCACACAATGAAGTGTTTTGGGTTTCTGATGAAGATAATGGTGATGTTTTCAGTTGCTGCAGAGCAGTGTTTACACAGAGCCAAGGACTTTTCAGCTTCTCATACTGCCCTGCCAGCAAGGAGGCTGGGGGTGCACAAGGAGCTGGGAGAGGACAGGACCAGGACAGCTGACCCAAATTGACCAAAGGGATATTCCATACCATATGACGTCATGCTGAACAATAAAACTGGGAGGGTTGGCCGGGGCAAAGGGCGGGCTGCTGCTCGGGGACAGGCTGGGCATCGGTCAGTGGGTGGTGAGCAACTGCATTGTGCATCACTTGCTTTGTATATTCTTTTATTATTATCATTATTTTCCTTTCCTTTTCTGTCCCATTAAACTGTCTTTATCTCAGCCCACGAACTTTTACTTTTTTTTCCTTCTGATTCTCTCCCCACATCCCAGTGGGTGGGGGGGAGGGGGGGTTGTGAGCAAACGACTGTGTGGTGCTGAGCTGCCTGCTGGCTTAAACCACAACACCCTAGTTAAAAAACAAAACAAAACAAAAAAACAAAAACCAAACATAATCTTTCTACATTTTCCTTATAAGACCCCTTTATGTACTGAAAGGCAAAACCACAATATGGTGTCCCCAAAGCTTTCTCTTCTCCAGGCTAAACCACCCCCACTCTCTCAGCCTTCCTCTATGGCAGTGGTGTTCTAGCCCCCTGATCATTTTCATGGCCCTCCTCTAGACCCACAAGTTACCTTGCTCCAGAACTACCTGCGTTGAAATGTCAATCAGCTTCCTCTACCATGACCCAACTATGTTTTATTCATCTTTTCATATCACTTTATAGGATTTTAGTATTTGTTGACGTGGTACTACTCCACCATTTTTGCAGATGCTGATTAATAAGCACACTAGAGGAGTTTATTCCTTAACTGGTTATGCAAGGCATATTGATAAAAAATGTACAAAATGCAGCCATTCCAATTTATATTAGCAATCCAGCTGGTCAGCTAACAGTCTGGATAGTGTGGTCTGTTCTCTCAGTCAAAAGAATAAGCCATCTCAGAAGCTTTCTTGCCTTTGGCACCTAAGAGAACTCTAAATTATCTATTTTAAAAGCTACTTACTCTGTGGGAGCCAAAGGATCAAATTCCATTATCTCGTAGTAATGAGGTGACTGTGACTTGTTCTTTGATGCAGCTGAAGGGTAAAGACAGATAAACCCAGATTTAAATGTAACTGAAAGCACAATTAACGCATATTACTTTTTTATATCTTTCTGAAACTAGATTATCTCCCATGTTGCTTTTTAATACTAAAATGAGCAGAGAAGCCATGAAGTATTTAAGATTTTGACAGTGTTTGTTGCTGCTCCTAGTCTTTAACAGGCATTATATAAAGCACTTAAGTGCTAACAAGAAAAATAGATCTCCTTGAAAAGGTAAGTGGTCTGCAGTATTTATTACCTGCTGGTGATGGTCCATTTAATGATGTTGTATGTCCCGTCTGCAGATTTACTGGATTCAGAGGCACTGGGCTTAAAAGCGTTGCCAACTAAGGAAATTAAGCAAAGCATAAAGAGATCGATCTGCGAGTTTGACTTATCTTACATAACTGTTGACTTCTACCTTTAGACTCTCAGACTGTAACAGGTAAATTCTAAAAATAGGTCAACAGTTATAAATCAAATTAATCTCCCTTCCCCACACAATGAAGTTCAAAACATCTTTCAGGGTTATCTATAGCACATTTGTATAATATACTTCTGTGTAATTTGTTACACTACACAGACTCAAAAGCGGCAGTACAGCTGTCTTTTTTTGCTTATAGTTTAAAACAGGGAGTATGAATGTGTTTGTGGGGCTGCTTCTCTTCTGTTCTATTTCATACTGCCTACCACAAAATCAAAACAATACCTTGAAGCCCCTTCATATTCTTTGTATTCCCTCTGTCATGGCTTTCATGGCTTTTTTGTCTGCAGCATGTGCCATTTACCCTACACTGTATTTGTTTTTTTTTTTTTTCCTTCTAGAGCTGCTTATTTGAGATAGGAAATACACCACAGTAACATAATGGCAGCAGGAAGACATCTCAGCTGGCTTCACACAGCAACAGATTAAACAAATAATATAGCAACTGCTTTCTGCAAACTCCATTGAGACTATGTTGGACCTAAAAAATATGCTTCCATATTAGCATCTGTGGTATCAAAACAGGAAATTTGGCCTGGTCAGCAAATACACAGTATTCCTTGATGTCTGGAGAACTGCCACAGAGCAGATCTTTGTATCCCATTTGGACAGTAGTCAGAGTAAATCCAAACAGTTCTCCTTTTGACAGCTGCCAGCAAAGAATGATTATTCTGAACATGAGTGTTACTCACATTGCTATATGTATGTCCAGCTGGGGTGCTCACACTATTGTTTTGTGCTTCAGTTGCAAATCTAGGAGAGAGTAATAGTTTCTTAGTTACTTTCAATGTATTAAAACTATATATTCTGATCACCGCATTATTTTTTTTGCTGGTCTGTGTTTACCATATGTGTCAACAGAGAGGAGCAAGAGCAAGTGGGCCAGTGTCCTATACATAATAGGTGGGAAACTGCAAGGACTCCTTTTCTTATCTTAAACTGTTCTTCTCCACCTATGCAATTCATCTGTTTCTCCCTTTAACTGCAGCATTGGCAAGACTCAAGCAGAAAGTTATATATATCTCAAGTATGTTGAAGTAAGTTTATGTTTGTGACTATTTAAAAGGTGCTACAGGTATAGTATATTTCTTAAGCACGTTAAACTATGTCTAGCACACAGGTAATTTCCACTTGTTTTACTGGACTAATGTGCAGAAGTATTAAATAACTGTGTTCTCAGCATTTTCCTTAAAAATTTTGTATCAATTACAGAAGACTAATAGGTCTGATTATCTGTTATCTGCTACTGTTTCTTGATAAGAGATTACTCACGGGAATTGCTGAGCATTTGTAGTAGTTGCTAAATCTAGCTGTGGATAAATTGATGGATGATGCCTTTTTGTATCTTCAGGGTGTGCAGACATGCAATCTGAAAATCAAAGTGATATTTAATGATCATTTAAACATTATTAAGTGAGTGTTCATTACTTGTACTATGATCATTGAAGGAGTAGTTTTGTTTGGAAGGCATATAAACAGAATTAGTTTCATATTCTTTATCACATGAAAGACAAAATTGTAACAACTCTGACAATATTTTAGTTGTAATATATTTATCTTCTCATTCCTTGTCAGAACAACATCAGTAGTGCTATGTATGGTAGATACTATTTTAAATTCCATTCACTGTTTCTAAAAGATTAAAATGGAATTACAGGCATTTACTCTTTGGAACACATTCATGCCTTTACCTTAGGTGTATGGATTCCCCCTGAGGGCTTCTGCAAACAGTAATTCAGGGTACCAAAGTTAGGAGCTTTAGTCACTCCTTTCACTATGAAAAAAGTCTAAAGTCAGATGAGGTAAATACCTTTCTCAAAATGAACTGCTGTTAACATCAAGTGCCTCCTTGAAAAAACTTAGGAAATCAAGGGATTATGAGAAAGGCATATTTCCCATTTCTTTCTCGTTCTTTAGGCTTGGAAGAAACTACCACACTGTTTCACAAGCTTCATTGTAACAGAAAACAAAGAATGTTCTTTTGTTCAAATTTAAATAATGCAGGAGATTTTAAAAAAATTACAAGGAACGTTATACTATCTTGTATATATATATATTTTTTAAAACATATGTACACGCATCAATCCTCATGTTTCTTCAAGTTAAGGAGTATCTTAGTTTACTGTCTTACAAAGAACTTCTTGATCCCTCCACTAAGCTTTTGTTGGTTTGTTTTAGGAAATCAGACTGCAAGGGAAATGTGCATTCGTCACTTACTAAGGCCTGAAAACTGAGACACTGCAGAGTCGGTTCCCACCACTGTTGACATAGGATATGGAGAATTTGTAGAGAGGTCAAGTAGATCACTTGAGGGTGCAGATGGCTGTTTCCTGTACAGCTTAACATTTAAAAAGGAATAAAGTTATTAAAAAAAAGAAAAAGGAACACATATAGTTTTAAATAAGCAAATTGTCCTTTTTACTGAACATAAGAGTTTGAAATTATATTTGTTACTAAGAATTACTAAGCTATTAACTAAATGTTAAGTATCAGAGAAAACCAGATTTTTTTTTTTGGGTGGTGTGAAAGTGATAGCTAATGAAACATGAAAGCTTTACACAAAACACAAGTTTCAGTGACGTTGCTATTTCAAAAACTAAGGAAAAATCCATAGTAGGAAACGAAATTGACTCAGTTCCAAAGTGTAATTGTGAGTTTGTTTAGATACAAGTCTCATACTGATCTTCTGCTTGATCCTGTACAATTATATTCATATTACTTATGTGTGTTATTGTGATTTGATAAATACTAAGGAAATGTTTTTTCTTTTTTTTTTTTAATCTGGTATTGTCAAACCCATATGATTCAAATGACTGAAATTCATATGACTGAAAAAAAAAAAAAATCAATTTTAAACTTGGAGATGCCTGAATAATATAAAAATGCACAGACTGCACCATTTGGACTATTAACTAATCCAACAGTGCATTCATCAAACAAAAACATCTACCTACATAACCAGAATGTAGTAATAGCAGTTTTTCAAGGAAAACAAGATTGTCTTCTACCTTTCTTCAATAATTATCAGCTGTATTTCAGTATCCACAATGCAGTCATTTTCCTACTGAGTCCTAGATGACTGTGCAATTATGGCTTAGGAGAAGCTGAAAAGTGCAAAACTACTTTGGGCAATATAATTAACAACCATGATTATCAATCAATAAAGGCCAGTCAGATTTGCTACAAGCTATTATTCACAACTCAGAAAAAGCTTGGCCTTCATAAAGGGAAAAAAACCATCAGTAATAGTGAATTCTGATAATGTAATAGTATTTCAGTCTACAAATGCTTACAGAGAATAAATGAAATGAAACATTATAGTTCCTCATTTCATGTGTGGCAGATAATTGTGCTTAGCTATAGAGGCAATAAAATAGAATTTGGATAGATTTCTCTCACTGGGTCTCATTTTTCTTGACCAAGCTTCCATCTTAGATTTGGCATTATTTGTTAGTTTAGTTACACAAGTTTGCATGAAATTCTGCAAATGAGACTTCTGAAATCAGTAAGAGCAGCATCATCCTACTGGAGAAAGCAGGCTGTACCTATCAATTAGAGAATAAAATGTTGCTTATATCACAGACATTTTTCACAATAAACAGAAAAAGGAATGTTTATAGTCCTGCAGCTCACAAGTTCGTCTATCATTACTCACCTCTGCACGTTCACGCTGTATTCTCTGATTCTCCAAAAAACGAACTCTGTTTCGAGAGAACCTGTTAAAATTGCAAAGCTAAATGTTTGTTCTGACGTTTCTGTAAACGTGCTACATAAGAAACTGGCAGTTGTAACCAAAGTCTGATTATGAAAGGACTGCAGAGAGGCACAGAAAAAGCACTATAGGTGCTTTTCTCTGGGGCACTTGTCTCTGCACTGGAAATTTGACTCACTCCACTCCAGGGCTGTGGTCCTCCAATAACCTACACTAATACAAGTTAGTTTGTTTTGGGGCTCACTTTTGGAGACAGCCATTCATTTACTTCCAAAAGGAAACCGAGGCACAGCTGACAGTAAAACGTGCCTCTGTTCTTGCCAGATGTGATGAT
Organism: Chauna torquata; assembly: GCA_013399475.1. Taxonomy (NCBI): domain Eukaryota; kingdom Metazoa; phylum Chordata; class Aves; order Anseriformes; family Anhimidae; genus Chauna; species Chauna torquata. The sequence goes on along the minus strand of VXAL01019813.1, from coordinate 329,999 downwards.
GAACATGCACTGTGTCAAATCTGGCTCCTTCCAACCAACTGCGTCCCAGGAAGCCTTCTGTCCTCAGAAGTCCCCACATTCCCTCATGCCATAGCCCAGGACCCTGGGCACATGCCTCCTCTGGGACACAGCCCTCATTATTTCAGGCATTTAAATTGAAGAAAAAAAATTAAAACAAATTTGCAAAAAATATTTTTGTAATGAGAGTCATAACAGTGTTACACTGGGTCCCGAGGAGACCCAGACAGGTGATACTCAGCACCTGTAGAGCCAATCTGTTACAGAAGTAAGGGTCTTACGTGGCACGGACATGAGACTGTCTACACAATTGCACTTGGTATTCAGGGTTACCATACTGGTGAGGCCCACAAAAATAATATATATGTAGGGAAGAGCTGAAATAAAAAAACCTTTCCAACTGCGGAACAAATATTTATCTGAAATATAATAAGAAATGAAAATTTGCTAGGGCCACTAGAGGGAGTCATCGTTACATACATGAGGCCAGTTTATTGCACAATGGTGATTGCTCCTGATTTAATTTGGACTCTACATTAATAATCAGCAACAGAATGCAGCATGACTTGTCTTCAAACAATGCACACAGCATGAAATGGACTCAGCTAGTTAAAATCAGTTTGTCCTTTACACATCTCATTGTTCAGAGGGAGTTCCAAAGAACAAGTCTTCTGCAACAAACACTAATGCAATATATTTTAATACTTAATCAACTGTAAAGTGCAAATGCATCTGCACTCAGGAAGACTTGTTACATATAAACAATAACATTACAGTAGTAAAATGCAGTAGCCTTCTGTCCAGTTTCACAATGGCCTATTCATTGCTACTTCAATCACCCGGTGAGTCTTTCATAACAATTTTTTCCAATTATTCATAATTCAGGAGGTTCTTGGCATTGCCAGTATTCATCAGTCTTAATAAAAACATAAGCCCACATCTGACTAAAGTGGATTTACAGACGCTGAACAGAATTCTATTTTTGCTTTACTAAAATGAAAAACTTCTTAAAATGAGAAGTGAAGACACAAGAGTAAGTGAAAACTGTATGTTGTCAAGGTTAGGCCAAGCTTGTGCCATGACACTTAGAAAAATAAGGGATATTTTCAGTGCAGCATTGAGAAGAAGTTTAAAAAGAAAAGATGATGAAACTCTCTAAATCTATTATGTTTAATCATTAGAACATCTGAATGACAGCAATCTTCTGAGGAAAAGATATGTATGAGCTGTAAGTTGAATACTAAAGGCAGTGATAATACACTCTGAAGGACCAGGTTGTCCTGTCATAGCAGACAGGTCATATGCTCACCAAGTGTAGGTTACCACTGCTCCTTATAATGTGGTCCTAACCACAACAACTGTAAAGTAGCCACATCAACATTTTGTACAAATTTTTTTTTCCCTTTGACAGCCCTCTGACCTTCAAGTTGAAGCAGTGCTCCTGATATTAAAAAGTTACTGCATTTTTTGTTTGTAGTATCTTATCTACACACCTCAAAGGAAACATCCCAACTCTGAAAATATACTGTAATACGTAAAATGCATATTTCAATTGAAACAGATCTTAAAGCATGCTATTTCTCTCTGTGGAAGTGATACTAGGAGCAGGATCAAGCCCAGAGTAATTACACTGAAGAACAAGAAAGAAGTTGTGGAATTTCACTGTCTGCTCAGAAGGGGAAAGGATATCAAAGACAGCAATGTATCTAGTTGTTAGCTCAGAAGCACTTTTTGAAGTACATTGAACTCTCACCTCTTACTTTGTGTTGCATGATTTGAACAAGGGTCTTAGGAAGTCGTGGTTTTTAAAAAACAGATCAGATAAATATCTGTTAGAGTTGCCCTTTCTCTCCTCTCCCCCACACCACATTAATACCTTCTAACACGTTTCTCTCTGCTTCCATGTGTTAAAGTCAACTTACCTCTGATGCCTGTCAAAAGTTAATGGCATTCTGTGAAAGGACTGCTACCTGAAAAATTTGTCTCCTTCATGCCAGTCTGACATATGCTGACATAAGAGGTAAGGGATGGAGGAATGTGTGATAGACAAAGGACTTCAATTCACCCAAACCCTATAGCTGAATTCTTCAAGTCTTCTGGGAAGATCCTTTTCTTCCCACATGCATAAAGCAAAAGTCTTTAATTTGTTCCTGGAACTATTGCCCTCAGTGTACAAGGACTTCCAGAATATTTCCTAGCCAAGGACATAAACTACTTAACATGGAAGGCTAGTTCCTATTAAACTAGAATACTCTCCATGAGTATATTCACGGTGATGTTTTGGGGGATAATACTGGAATTTTGAGTTTAAATTTCATTTCATTTTTGCTAGCACCTAGTCATGCTACCACTGACATAACAGGCAAATACACAGGATGTCAACACAAGCATTGCAGTGCTTCCTTGTGTGAAAGAAAAACATTTGCTGCTGTAAGACACGTAGAACAGCTTGTTTCAATTCAGTTGAGAAAAGCAAGTGACTCTTAAGCATGCAATAAACTTGAATGCTATTCTATGGTCAATTTCTGCGGTAAAGTTGTCAAAGTTCTTCAAAAAGGACAACGAATATTCTTTCCAAGAAGTGTATACACTTAAAGATAAGGACCATCACCAGGATCAAAGGGTTTGTAGCAGACTAATGGCAAATTCACGGTGCTCAACCAGAAAGGAACATCAAATTTCAAAATGACTTTTTGTTTGTGTGCCTCCATCTAATTTCCTGTCTATGCTGTTAACTTGTTTTATCACATTCTAATGGTTTTCTAACAACCTTTATTAACTGCTTCTGAAGTGCTTAGGGGAAGGCAAATAGATAATTTTCTCACCTTTGTTATCATGTTTCTTTTCTGGATTTAAGGAAAAAATATGTCTCCTTGTGAAGGTACAGCATTAGTCACATGGACCATCTGTAACCACTGAGTGTGCTTATCCAGTAAGGATACCAAATGTGAGGAGAGAGGTCCTGTACTTACCTTTCATGTCCCAGGAGAACATTATTCAGATCTTCATTTACTTGTATTAACTCCACTATCACATCTTCATTCTCCACTGTCATCAACAATTCCATGATCCTCTCCTGCATCACCCGACAGGTCTTATACAGTTTCTGCCCAAGGCAGGGGAAGAAAAAAAAAATTACAACTGTGGTCTCCTAATTTGTCAGTTTTGGAGAAGAATGATAAGACAGTTGAGTACCGCACACTCATGGGTAACATCCCTTAATTTATACAAACTGAACACATACCAAGCATTGCAAATAGCGTAATTTTCATGTCTTTGATCTCTGCAAAGCGAGGTTGACAACAACTATCATCACAGCCAGGACTCCTACCCCTACCAAACTCCTAGCCATGACCTACCTTCATTTCTGAAAATACATCTGTCTCTGAAGTCTAAATTACAAATTACAAAATAATGAAGGGTGATGCAGAGGAAATTTGATTTGAGCCTGATTGAAGCTGATTAAACTCAGTAGGATACTTCACATGGATGTAATGAATGTGATCCTGGTTCAACGTCTGCTTGAAGAAAAGACAATAGCAGTCTAAAGGACAGAAGTGCTCTATGACACAAGTCTCTAGCTCTAACTCCTTCTCTGAGCGGGGAAGTCTGGACGCACTTAATCCATGCACTTTTTGAGAAAGCTACACAAACCTAGCAGAATCAAATGACAGGAGATTTATCAGAATTTACTAAGTAGAATTTTGCGTTATTGCTAGCTGAAACGGAAGTTGGTTTATTTACATTCCCCCCCTGCAGATTTTGCATGTTGAAAGAAACAAATTCTTTAACATCAAGAGCTTCATCTCAGCCAAAATTTTTTTTCCACAGTGTATTTTGCAAATGCTGGCTNAAAAAAAAGGGGTGGGGGGAGGAGCGGGAGAGGGAAAATTAGTCTGTTTGCACACTGCTATTCAAAAAGTGCTCTGGTATTATTTTCAAACCAACCTGATTTTTCTCAGGAAACACAAAAAAAAAATTTACACGGAGCTTATGTAAAAAGAAATTTTACGTCTCTTTGCCAAATCTGCAAAAGGATTACGCAGTACTGTATCTCCCATTATTGTATCTTCACAGCCCAGGATAAAACACCCAAAAATGTACTCAGTTCAATGCATGTAATTAAATTTTAAACCTCTTCAACTACACATCTTATTACATTAACCCCATTTCAAAAATGTGTATTTCTTATGAATCCATTATACAGGCAGACAAGTTCCTTTTTAAAAATCAATATGCAATAAAGTAGTTATTTGAGATGCTCATTTCAAGCATGAATTTGCTAGGTTTTGCTCCTACTCACCATGAAGCATACACTCTAATGTTCTGAAAGCTGGAGTTTTACAACAATGGACTACCAGCTGATATAAAATCATCAGTGACTCCAACGAATTTGTGCTAAGGCTTACCAGCTGATGATCTGGACCTAAACTCCTGCACGTCCATCAAGTATGTCTATTTGCTATCCAGTACAAACATTTGTTACTCCTTTTGGCTGGTACTGGCCTTCAGCTGTTCTTTAACTACTGTTACGCACAATATTTCAAGCAAGATCTGCTATCTTAAGCCTTTTCCAGAACAAGGAGAAAGGGAGGAGCTAGTCACTGGTGAACCTACAGAACTGAAAGTATGTTGCACTGATAGAGTTTACCCTGTTAAACTCTTTATTAAGAAACCCTGGCTACTTAGAAGGACTGATATTCATCTCTCCAACTCAAAGCCTAAACAAGCAGCTCTTTTAATAAAGACTTTGTTCTCCAACAACAAAAGCCTAATCCAAGCAATCCAGGTACAGCCACAAACAAATGGGCACATTAAACATAGTTAAAGAAACAGGCTACCCATGCTTGCTGTTCTGTACCACTCAGTGCATGGAGGAAAAGAACAGTGAAATTAACATAGAAGGAATGAGTTTGTCACTCCCCCACAAACGGGAACTCCACACCCTGTCCTCAAACTTTTGCCAACAATTTTATTACTGGGAGTGTCAATAAGAATCCACTGGTTTACTGTGGGCAACCTAATATATGCACCCACATGCAGAACGGCCGTTCTGTAGGAGCCAGGAAATTAAAGACACTTTTCCTGTTTCACACCTGAAATATCCTTAGTTCGCAAGCCCCTTCTTCTTGGACCAGTAGCTCCACAGATCTCTTCAAAAGAGACAGTGGTGGAGATGCCAGGAATTTCCACAGGAGCAGAAACCACTGTCCATCTGGTTCCCTCAGAGCAGCAGTGCTGCCTGTCATTAAAGACGAGACACAGTGGCCAACTACTACTGTCTCTCCATATCTCACCTCCAGTTGAGAACCAATCCATAAAGGATACAGGTGAACAGCATAACCCTGAAGGCAAACCAGTAGCACCCAATAAATTCTTTCCTCGCAAAGGAAGAACTCTCCACTGGGCAAGACAACCACACGAAAGGCTTGCAAAAATTAGATCAGTTCTTTAACGCATTTGATGTTGACAAATGACCAAAAATGCTTCCTTGGCATAGAACTTTGGAGGTAAGTTTAGAAACAGAAGGATATGATAAAAACTTTTTGAATTCCTGCAGAAAATATGAAACAGCAAAATGTCCGTTTAATATAAATTGCTGCTGAAATGCTGAAGTAATAATATATTTTTAATTTCTAAAATAGAAAAGACAGCATGAGCCAGTAGAATGTATGCGTGTTCACTGTCAAATCTAAACAACTATTGCAATACACTTCCTTCAGGCTACACTTTATGAGCACGTGGCTTCATCTATTGCATAGCAAGCTCCCAATCTTTGAGGTCATGCACACAAAACCAATGCTTCTTATTCTTCACTGTCCTTCAGTCTGCCTTTAAGGTACTGGTAATAATAAAGAGAGCCCCCAAAACTCCAGGACGGATATGAGAAAGATTGTGTCATCATCCACTTTCCCAGAAGGCAACTGCGTTCACCTGGAATGTTCCTGGCGCTGTTGGACAGAACATGCTTAACAGAGAACGCTCCATTATGAAATTCCTTTGCCCTTGGATTTCCCTAGAGCTTAAATTTACATTGCAAGCTGCATTGTCCTTTCACGACTATCTAGATGTCAGAGGAAGGTGAAGGAGACAAGAAAGCTGAGCAAAACCAGAGGTAGAAACCTGATGTTGGTTTCCATTTTGCAGTTTAAATCCAGATGCTACAGGAAAGGATACAACATATTCTAAAATCAACTTTGACCAAACAAATAGTCCCTAGGAATGAGTTATCGCATACCTGTAAAAGATTCATATCATCCGGATTTTCAGAGCCAGGAACGTTTTCTTTTAATATTGATGACATGACTCTCACATTCATTTTTGCCATATCCAGTTCACTGTACAGTTTCCCAATCTGTTCAGTTCAACAAGACAAAATATTGTGCAAGTGAACAGAGTGAGCAGAATAATTCGTACCTCTAATATGTACTTTCTTCCACATTAGGTATAAAATAGGTCTAATTAGCATTATTTTTGACATCCCATGAAAATGGGAACTAGCTAGCTTTTATATGTCCAATCAAACTAAGATCTAAATCCAATACTACTACTTGTTTTCTGTACATTTAGTGCCTCTCACTATTGACAGGACTGTTACTCTTTTTAGTTAACTACAGGCCAAGCAGGAACAGAAGTGAACTAACTTTTCCTTTCTGTTTTTAAGAATAATCTCTTATGTGCGTAAGACATAAGTCTTATGCAAAAATAAGTTTGGCTTTCTCACTTATCTTTGAAGTAACTTTTATCAATTTGCATAATAACATCATAAGAGATCATTAGAAATTCTCATGTTCAAGTAAACTATTCCACTTTCTGACTGGGTACTGCCTGGATTTATCCAAGCGATTTCTGTATGCTTTGCTTTGGCAAACCACCATATAAAACATCTTCAGGAGAATGAACCTAAAACCATGAATATAGAACTAAGCAACTTGAAATGATGGTCCCTTCCAGTGGCCTATCATCTAGGTTCTTGAAATCACATGTTACCAGCACATTTCAAGCGGAAACTCCCTCCCCTCCAAACCTGTAGTACTGTACCTGCTCAGTAGTCAACAGTAATGTCGGGCCCGTGGGAAGAGGCAATAAAGAATGTTTTGCGGGATTAGCAGAAGATGGTGATGACTTTGCAGAATGCTGAGATGAAGACTGCTAAAAGACAAAAGAGCAGAGCCTGGGTTTAACAAAAGAATTGAAACTGACATCCAGATGAGAGTGCCACAAAGCCTCTCTGTCAGACTAGACAACTGGGCATTAGCTTTCGCATAATCAGTGCTCCCAGGGAATTTGTTGAGCAAGTTCTATTTATAAGAATAAATCTAATAGCTACTTTGTAATGAAATCAGGCTTGGAATTTGTGCATCTTTTAAATGGATTTGCTAGTAAATTCCATCACAAATAAAATGGGAATGGCTAAGATTAAGCTGTCTCCTTGACCTCTGAAACCATCTAACAGTGAGAGTCCTTCCTAAAGTGCCACTGCAATTTTACAATGAAGGCTAGTTTAGAATGCATTCACACTTGGAAGCAGTGACAAGGTTGGAGGGTTTCATTTGTACTACAGCTGAACTGGCTGCAGTAAAAAAAGACCCTGTACAAGACTGCAAACGTCACATCCTTCATCTCTTAGAGACCGAGCTAAAAATTGCGTTCAGGTCTCTGGCTGCCTAGATCAACAGAAGGTTTGCAACCGACTTTAATGGACAGGTATATGTGGTAGACAGAATTGTCTCTATTGCAATGGGTGAGGAAAAATTTATTGTCCAGTGAAAGCACTTTCTTTCAAATGTTCATAACACAGCTTGTTCAAACAGCCTTAAACACTCGAGTTTTTGCGCACTTCACCATTCAGTCATCAAATCAAACTCAGGATAACTGAATCGTTCCTGTCTACACTGATTACAGACATCTAATTCTATAATTAGAAGGTTCCTCCCAAGAGCGAATGGCTTTCACACTTCCCAAGTCTTGTGAAAATTCTTCTAATAGAAAACAAAATTCTGGAAGGAATTGCTGTAAAGCATGTACTGTATTTTCAGCCAATGTCCAATGCTCAAGACATATTTACATATAACATATCCTAGATGCTACACAATGATATCTATGACATAAATGCTTAAATAACAAAGGTAGGGATTATCTACAGGGTCAAATATTATTGTGCATAAGTTGTGCAAACAGCTGCAGAGAGATACAGACAACAAACCTCTCTTACAGGTTTATACCTCTCTCAGTTTAAAATTAAACACCGATAATGTTCCAAGGAGACCTTATTGTAGCTTTCCAATACATAAAGGGGGCCTACAAGAAAGATGGGGAGAGACTCTTTACCAGGGTGTGTAGTGATAGGACAAGGGGCAATGGCTTTAAGTTAAAAGAGAGTAGATTTAGATTAGATATTAGGAAGAAATTCTTCACCATGAGGGTGGTGAGGCACTGGACCAGGTTGCCCACAGAGGCTGTGGATGCCCCCTCCCCGAAGTGTTCAAGGTCAGGTTGGATGAGACCTGAAGCAACCTGACCTAGTGGAAAGTGTCTCTGCCTGTGACAGGGGGGATGGAACTAAGTGACCTTTAAGGTTCCTTCCAACCCAAATCATTCTATGATTCTATGAATGCTCAAATTCTGAATGGTATGCGTTTTCATGAAAATCTTACTCGTTGTAGTTGAAAGCATTCTTTAAATGCTTTGGAAGTCTCAAGAGACAGATGCTTCCTTTTTGAGAACATATCCACTAATCTGTGGTTTGAAATAAAATAAAGACACTATTATATAGGCCAGGTTTCTTTGTTATTATCTTAGCTGTTACAACTGAAACCGATTTCTGCTCACATGCTTAAGTAGATTGGTCATACTCTGCCCTGAAGCATTTAAAAAACAAAACAAAAACAGACACACCTGCGTCCACAGAGCTCATACAATTAACACATCCTGTTTCTGATTTACAATGGCTTAATGAAGTATCCTTGTGTATCCCCACCTTAGGTCCCCCTGTGCTGGTGTCAAAAGATGGAAACTCCACTCCTTTCTTCAGCAATTCTAGATAAACTTCTTTTACTTCAGTCACATCCACCATTCCTTGGAACCCTCGGGCCCATGTCTGGTGTTGAGACAACAGTAACAGTTACAGAAATGGACAGTTAGTGGGGTCATACAAGCCATTCTAAAACATACAGTCCTAAAGGTAGCTGATTCCCTCCCCATGAACTGCATGTTTTCTCCCTCCACCTGCTCCAGCTAACTCCATTCAAAACAGGAGGAAAACCACAAAAGCTCCGACGTTCCCTCTCACCCTGCTTACAACCACAGAGGGAGCACACACACAGACTGAGAGGGTAGAGGTTGACAGTTTTCCAGGACACCTTCTAGTTTTCTTTTTGTCTTCCACTCTGTGCTACTCCAGCATGAGGCAGAAGAATAAAGTCCACTTTAGTAAGAGGTTCCTATGAGTACACAGCAGTATAGAAATGGGCTGCATTATTAAATCTTTACCATATAGCAGAGAGACAAACACTCACTGTTTACTCTAGACTTACCATGATAAAGGTCAAGATTTTCTCCTGCATGTCAATTGGCAGGTTGTATCTTGGATTCAGTAGTTTCACCAGCTTGTCCTTACAGAAGTCTTTCTTCACAACTAAAGACTGGAATCTTGGACCACAGTTCTGTATACACATGTCAAGCAGCTGCACACACAAAAAAGCTTCTGTTACAAAGATGCTAGGAAAAGAAAAACTTGAGTGCTTCTGTTTCTTTTTGTTTCATTTGTTCCAAGGTGTTGTGGGGAAAGAGTACTAACGGATATGAACGGACTATTGCCTGCAGTCTCACTAGGTTGTCTGAGGAGGTTACTACAGTGAAACATGCTGTTTCACTGTTCACTGTGTGCACTGCTATTCCTATGCAGATAAAAAATGAAATGGGTTACCCAGAATTAAACTATTTTTAACAGATAAGTATGATAACACTTGCTGCCATGTCACAGCAGTTACTGAACATGCCATACCTTAAATGTGAAACCTGTCCATAGCCTGAAGAAAAGACTTGTACAGATTCAGTAACAGAATTAATTCAATGCCTAGCAAACAGGTACCCTGGTCTGATAGATTCTGAAGAGCTCTACAGGAGGAGAAAACAAGCTTACTAAATGCATCTCTTCTGATCTGTCCTCTAAAGTGAGAGACTCATGAAAAAATAGAAAAGAACAAATTCCACAACTCAGAGTACAATTTCTCCACGTGTTTTAAAGGTTACCTTGATTTGAAATGGAACAGATGAATTGTTCCAATTGTCAGATTAATCTTCACAAAAGAAGTTTACTTTAAAAACTGCCCGGAATGCTCAGAATGGGATCCCTGCAAGCAGCATATCTGCCCTATCAAATCCAGCAGTATGTCACCATGACATAATACTTCTCCCTCATACACTTAGAGGTGACTGGCTGCAATTCCCATTTTACAGAAGAGCTATCAAAGGCTGTCAGTACATCCCAATCACCTGAAATTGAATCCATACAAGTTTTGTTAGGAAACTGGGGCTAACCAGATCAGGTGCAGAATTAGGAAGAGAACTCCTCTTGCCTGGCTTAAATCTGGAGATCAACCAAAGGACTATGATGCCCCACGTAACACTTGTGCTTGTCACTCTTCAACCGTATCTTTATTTTCTCTCCCAGTTTAAGAGTGAGAATGGAAAGGTGAAAGCAAAGGGTAGAATTCACAAAAGTTTGCAAAATTTTGTGGTTTTAGAGTCTTAAAACTTCTCCTGAATCATGCAATAGACAAGATGTATTCACAAAAGGATACACAGATTTTAAGGATGCTACTGTAATCATGATCGAAGTAGATTAAACATGCTCTCCTATTTAGAGCAGACTATATTTGGCTATGCTGAAGTCATTTTAGTAACTCATTTTCCAGCCTTAGGACTTGGGGCTTTTTCTCCCAGTGTTATCAGGAACTTATGGGAGAAGAGGCTTAAGACCAGAAGAAAATATATTGCTGAAATAAAAAGAGAGTAGAACAAAGAGAAACTGGTAGACTGCTGTGCAAAAAACTGAAAGATAATTACCAAAAAATCTTGGCTCGAATCATTATTTTTCATTTGAAAGAGTACATGAAACATATGCTAATAAGCCAAGTCATTTGCCTGTGCAGTACTTCAAAGACAGTTTGTGTAGAACATTTTCAACCCAGTGCATGGGAAATCTGGTATGCTACTCCCTATTATTAATTCTTTATATAAGGGACTGAGTATTTACCCTCTGAATGAAAGTACTGAAGCTAATGGGCTAGATCCTCCACTCCATTATGCCAGTCCAGCCCACCTACTTACAGTGAAACTAAGCTGGTGTAAGAAAAAGAAGAATTTGACTCAATTATTTTTAACTGGACCATTCACGAACAAGCCACTTTCATACTAATAACACCTTTCATTGGAATTTCAATATGGTTTTTTATCATTGCAAATAGGACTTCACTTTCCTGAGCAGTTCCATTGGAATGAATGGATTCAAAGTGGCCAAGTCAAGCACTTCTCCATATAGCACAATGGAATCTCAATAGAAACATGTTCTAATAACAGAACTGGAAAAATTAACTTGAACCAACCCATTAACCTTCCTCTGAATGACAGGCAGGATCTTTGGACTGTTGAAACTGACAGAGCTGCTATGTTCCTGGCTAGCTGATGCCAGACATCCTGCTGAGAAGAGACCTGCACTAAGTGGGAAGGAGGGAGAATTGCACAATCAAAGCCCTGGGGTTCGCAGAACAGCAACACACAACCGAGATGATAAAAGGCACCTGAACAGATGTGAGTGCAAACTTAAAACTGTAAGGCAGCAACGAAATAGGAGAAGGTACTGGGAATAACAAAAGGAAAGTCAACTATACTCCTTATCAATAGAGGCTTTACTCAGAGTTCAGTAGGGCTAACTGCTCATCTGAAGTAGCCAGACATTGTCCATAAAGCTGTAGCGAATGGATTTAGTTTGCGACAGATCTCTCTCAAACCTAATGTGAATGCAAGAAAACACAAACAAACAGTTTGCCTTTTAATGTTTCTAACTGAGAGAGAACTAGTCATCAATCCCTCTCCAGGGTTATACTCCACTAAACTTATAGTGAAGTCCTACCCAGTAGTTTTTGAACAGCAAGACACTATTTCTAGGTGCCAACTCCTAAAAGAAACCTTTGCATTTCAAAACATTGATTTTACAGAATGTCTTGAATTTTTCAAATAACATATATAACATTGAAATACAGATTTCTTTTGCTCCCACTCAATATCTTTTATTTTCCTTTGTCCATATGTACCACAAAGTGCAATACAATCTTACATTTCTGCCCACAGCTTTATGACACACATATATAACACTTACATATATGTTATATGTGTGTTAACACAGGTGCAGAGGAGGACACATTTAATAAACTACTCCCCCATGTGCTGTTCAGTTCTTAAGACCTTGCAAGACTCAGAACTGGAGCACTGCAGTAAATGCTTTAAAAAAAATCAATGGAGATCTACAGAGACATCTGAATACGTATCTCAGCATTCACTACGTAAACAGATTTTACATATTAAAGCTTATTAATCATAAGGAGTTGGATAACACATACATACTTTGTTGGATTCCTGCCTAAGAGTTCTAATCCTTTTCATTCCATGATTGTGAAATCAGCACTACCAAGACTGATCGCTTGGCTTTATCAAAGACAGCATGAAGCAATTTCATGGCCTGACATGCATACACCTTGATCCACGTGACTTCACAAGCACCAGGTAATTTCACTAGATCAGAGTACGTGAAGTTAAGCCATAGCCAACGCATTATACAGCTGGCATTCACCTTTCTTCCTGCAAGGAAATAAATACACATCTAAGATACAGGAAAAGGAATACACTGTTGAGGTTTAACACGTCTCAATGACAGAATGAGGGCCAACCTATGCAGTCATGCTACTTCAGACAAAGACTTTCACATTTTGCTCTGTGTGCATTCCCTGGGAAGGAACTCCTTAAGAAAGTGGTTTCATTAGAAAGGTTAAATTCCAGAATTTCAAGGTTGAGTAAATAAACATGGATTGACGTACATTTCAAAGCAAAAGTGGCTTCTAGATCTGTTGCCTTCTTAGTTCCATCTACTGTAGGTGGGACAGACAATTTGATGCAGTGTCTTAAAAGCAGGAAGACAGCATTTATTGTAGGAAAGACAGGCAACAAAGTTCATCAGAAAAAGAGACCTTATTGTTGTAGAAATCTGGGAGAAAACCAAGAATTTTTAATGGGTAATAGTTGAGGGCAGGGCTTGTGTTGGTTTGTTTTTTTAGGAACTGAAAATTATTGTGTTTTTTTTTTTTTTTTCCCATTTGCAATGACTTATTGTTCCAATCCAAGTATTTCAAAATGAGAAACAGGAACAATGCCATTAATGTGATCAAGAACATAAAACGGAAAACTAGCACATAGAAGGACTGATTTAGGAACAAAGAGTTAAAAGTAATACATGGTTAGCAATGAGATCATCAAGGGAAAGGTTTTACACATGTTAAACTGACAGCAGTACAAGTAGAAAAGGAGAAAAAGGAAAGGAGCCAGGGGCAGAGGGAGAGGCAGACAAAGTCTTACTTAAAAACAAAAGCAGGAAGAGAGAGTTAGAGGAAAGGCTGGCACTTCTGAAAAAAAAAATTAAAAAATGTTAAGGAACATGTGGGTTAGAAACAGAAGCTGGGTCTAAAAGCTGTGATTGCCTGGCAGACGTGGTTACACGTGTACAGGTGAGTGGGTGAGAACAAACACGGAGAAGGAGCCTGGAACTGTAAAGAGACCGTGAGAAAGCATTGAACTAGAAGCACAACTGAAACCTAGTACACACTCCACCTCCAAGCAAATAGAATAAGCTTCCGCATAAACTTGATGAAGCTCTTCCTTCGATACAAATGACACAAGATCCTTCTCTCATTTCTATACGCAGAGCACCTTGGATATGTCTGCAGAGTAAATATCCAAATAAGGACTCCTAAATCTAAGCTCTGGGTCATTAGAACTCCAGCTGATTGTATCAGATGCTCACAGGACTAAGGTGCACAAAGACTGTAGGAGGCAGCAAGCAGATCTGATACAGGGATTACAATTACAGCGGAAACCGAGCGTTTCTGTTATGCAAACACATAGAACACACAAAAACATGACTCATGAGACAGTGGAGGAGGAAACCAGGAAAGAAGTGCAGAAGTGGAATGAGCTGAAGGTATACATTGGTATGCTCAACACACTTATCTGCATCTCTAACTTGTCAAGTGACACTTAGGAAATTGCTAAGTGACCTACAATTCAACGCTATCAATCACCCATCTTCCTTTATCACTTCTCAGCATGTATTGATATAAATAATGATTTTGCACAACAAATACCAAACCTGTGAATAATAGTACTCAGCGTAATGCAGACAAGCCCCTACGTATATATGTATATAAACACATATATATATTTATAAATATATAAATACATATATATATATATTTCTAGACAAATAATGAAAAGAAAAATCCACAGCAGCTTAAAACAAA
>VXAL01019813.1:230720-306593 GCA_013399475.1 Chauna torquata | reverse complement strand
CGCAAAACACTGAGAATTTCAAGTGGACAACATCCTACTTCAATATCACACTATAAGTCACAACTAATTTGAGAAAAAAAACACACCAAACCTGTTTATACCTTGTTTTACGTAAGACTGAGTGTAAATTCTTTCAGAAATACGTATTGTATATCTATTCACTTCTTGCCCCCCCTCCCCCCCCTTTTTTTTAAAAGGTATTGCACATTACCTCCTCTGGAATTCTACCCTCATGACGTGGTGCTAATACAAAAGCTTCCCTCCCTCTCCTTTCAGGAAACAATCCTCCTTTTTCCCTGGATCAAGGCTGGAGATAAATATTCTGCTGTACATTCAGGGAGCTTACCAAAGCCTTTTCTCAAGTGCACCTTCTCAGAAACAAGGATGCATCCAGTTCCCCCAGCTACTCTCCAAATGAATATTTTGCTGCAATGGATTCTAGATGTATAAAGAAGCATCAAAACCGTTATTATACAACAGAATTTTGTGAGTCTTGACTCAACTTTCCTGTATGAGATTAATTATTAAATGTAACTTATCCACTGGAAAGTAGAATCCCCTGCTTGAATCTCACAGGAAAACTTATAAAGAAATAAAAAACTTCCTGAATCTTAAAGGAATTGTACAGCAATACAGCAGTTGTAGATAGTATGCCCATGAATGGGGTGGGACTGCTAAAAAAAAAAAAGGTATGAACTTCATAATTCAGATTCACAGCAAACTGGCATATGAGAAGTTGAGAATGTCTCTGTCACCTTGTCTGCAGAGGAAACCGGCAAATAACAATAACTGGTTCATTTTTAAGCTGTCGATAAAGAATGTATGAACTGGCCAAACATACGTATATTAGAGGCTCTTTAAAGAGGTGATTTCATAGGGGATCCTTTGTGAATTTAGACAGTAGTTAAGCACCATTGTCCAATTAAAAAAGCAATGCCTTCTGAGTTACCATGATAATTTGTTTCTCTGTGCTACAGAGCAGGACATGGGATACATGACTTGTGCTACAAATGTAGTTTGATTTTGTTTTCAAAGCTATTTGTTCATGACAAAAGTTCTTCATATTTCACTCAGCTATAATACAGACTTCTTTGCCTCCAAGGAACAAGCTTGAAAAGTTGTGTTATTAATTGGTACACTTCATAAAATTAAAAAATACTTGACAAAAGATGAGGTCTTCAGATAAAAGGATACCTACACATCCATAGATGTACTGAAATGTGATATAACAAATGCTTTGGTTTGCTGTTTTAAAACAAAACAAAAAGCAATGAAACAATTCCCAAATCCTTACGTATCAAGTACGTGGTGTAAGAATCCTCTCAGAAGCTGCAGGAATCAAGCTGAATCTTTCAGTACAAGCAACAACCTTGATTATTTGGACACCACTGTAATTATCAGTGTAGAAAGCAATCCTGGAAGAAACTGAAACCTTCCAACTAAAACACCTTTGAACATTAGCAGCGGGTATGGCCTTTGCCATGAAAGTCACGTTGCTCTTAGTGACACTCCCACTGCCACTTCGCAAAGCAGCTCTGGGCAACAGCTTAGTTCTGCACTCTCTCTTCTCATTTTCTTAATATTGAGAACAACAATAACTAAAACCAGATCCTTTGAAAAAAATATGCATTTAAAGCAAATAGTTTTCAAGCACTGAGTCCTGATTAAATAATTGCAGCAAGATCTGACTGCCCACAACAGAAGTACTGGCTACTGGAACAAATATCCAAAAGCTTCGTAGTTAAATCATGAACTGGTAGCTGCGTCTCACCCCCAGAGCCCTGGTTCAAATCCAAGCCATCTCCAACTAATGTAATGCCATGCTGCTCACATGGCTATCTCCTGTCCTAATTAACCAGGAGTCTCAGCTGAGCTCTCTGCTGGATTTTAATTACAGAGTTATTAATTCATGGGGAAAAAATTGACAGATGTTTCAGGTTGGTCGTAGCAAATTAAAAGGCAGGTGCTTGGCACAAAAACTCAGAAATGATTAAACAAATGACTCATGGATGTTTAGCTGTTTTACAGCGAACAGTGTACACAGTACCGTTTAGTATACTGTAGGGCAGGGTGACTTCTCAGGATAAGAATAACAATAGCAACAAATTTTGCTCTGTCTCATTTTTAAATGTAAAGAAGCTTATAAATGTGTGCTCCTAATTCGGTTTACAATTTTTGCTGGGTTCATTTTACTCCTCTTTCCTCTAAAAATAAATTCCACCATTTTCCTAGATTGTTAGTTCAGAAAAAAGTTTGTTCAATGCCAAAGTAAGTGAAGTAAGTGGTGGGTTACTCTACGGTTATTGTTACTCAAACTGAGCATATATATAACATGAAGTAAAAGAATAATTTCCATCTCTTATAAGGGACAACAATTGTTGTTGTAATTCTACTAATAACTTGAAGTGCTTGACAAAGAAGCTTACAAAAATGTTAATGCAAATCAAACATGCATTACAGGAAACACAGGCATGGCCTAAAAAGCTACCAAGGTCCATGTTTTTAAGGAAAACGAGAAGCAGCAAGTGCCACAGGCTTGAGTTCTCCATCACTCATGCTGTTTCACAGAGTCTTTACCTAAGGTCTCACCAAGTCTCATTTACCATGATGGTACACACAGGTTTGGATGCAGGTTCTCTGTACCTCTTTTGGTGTGCTTCTGCTAGGGAAGGAAATGTTAAAGTGATGGTTTGTTTGTTTTTTAATACTGAACACGTATATGCAATTTATGGTACAATCCTATTCTGAATGAGACATTTTGTATTTTTTGCATGTTAGAATTATATAAAAATGACAGTTTTGCCCATATTAGGATTTCCCTAGAGGGATTTTTTTTTTTTCTGCCTTTAACAAAAGTGAGTTCAAACTACATTTCTGGTTCAAGTCAACCCAAAAATTACTTGAAAAAATCATTAGGTTTGATTTTGAGAATGCAGAATCAGGTACTTTGACAATTTCAGAACTACAATTGAATGAAAATAGATTCCTAGGAACAGCTTTGATTTTGACAAATCAGTATTCCCTTATGAGAGGCTGGAAAAATTCCCCCTCCAGCTGTAGGTTATACCACGTAGTAGTTGCCTCAGAGCTAAGAGGAAGTTACAAAACAAACAAACAACCAACAAAAACTAACCAAACCACCACCACCAAAAAAAAACACAGAAAAGCTGACGCCTTTTTCCAATAGCGGAGACAGAGCTGTAGGGGCCTACCAAAACTCACCTTTTTTGCAGCTTGCTTCATTAACACAATACACGTCCAAACGAATTATTTGGGAAGCTCCATCTGGAACCACCTGCAGCTCACGTGGCACGGCCGGCTGCTACAGCCAGGGAGCGACTGAACGCCGAGTGCTCGGGCCCTTCCAGGCAGGCTGTGATACCCGGTGACGCAGCGACCGTCCTCCCAGGCCCACCTGCCTACTTCCCACCTCTCCTCTTCGCCCAGAAGATCACCTCAACCTCCTGTACAGCCAGAGGGTGAGCAAGCCCTCCAGAGCAGGGAGGTGAGACTCACTTTGAACTTGGTGATTTTCCTACTGGAAATGGAGGACACAGAGAAGACATTGCCAACTGCTTAAATGGTATATAAAGCCAAAAGTCTCAGCTATATCTCTGACAGTTAATTGAAGAAACAAATAAATGCAAATTTTAATTGACTCAGAGCTGAAGAATATCTTTCCAGTTGCTAAGGGAGGCAACAGTTCACCCAGTTTCTGAACGCGAACACAGAAACAGTGTCTGCCCAAGCTTGGGCTGAGCGCTCTTCCAAGGGGGAACTTACTCAGATTTCGTCTCCTTCCACCTTGCCTTGTTAGCAACTGCTGCCTGGTGCCCGCGGCTTTGACCCGCGCGGTTTCTGCACGGCTGCTGCTAGCAGAGTAACGCATTAATAGAGATTTATGGCATCGCCACCTTGTGTCATGCTAAGCGTGGAGTAGGCTGGAGCAGGGGGATCACACACATTGCTCACAGAGCTCACACTCTTCCTTTGTATTGAAATTCACTGTTTTTTGCAGCATGTGTGTAAACTGAGCAGGCTGTACAGTGACCTGTCATGGGGTCTGAGCTCAGCAAGTTTAGTAAGGAGAGAAATTGCAGAGAGTGCGTCCCCCACGTCAGGGTGGAGCAGGGGGGAATTACTTCTGGTTGCTCTTCTGAAACTTAAGGTAAAGATCTCTGAAGTTCCACTCAGAACAGTTGTAAACCTCAAAATATACTTTCTGTTTTGGCTGCATCTCCACACTTGTTTTTGGTAAACATTTGCCCACAGTACATTTTACCCAGGGAGCTGGAGCACCGGCATTTTGCAAGACCATGCAGTTACCAGTAATTTAATGCTGTGTGAAACAATTCTCATTATGTCTAAAAGGTGCAGTTTCGCGCACTGCAGGAATCTTGTTGGTATTTCCAAAAGCACAGCAGTTTTGGATGCACAGTACATGCTCACTCTAATGGGCACTCTATGTCCTGTATGCAAACCGGAAATTTCAGCACGTCTGTGAGTTTTCACCGCTGCTATCACTGGGTAACAATGCACTAACACAGGATTTTTTTTTCCTGAAATATTTAATGCCGTAGCAGAGTATCAAAGTTACTTGAATTGGATGTTGTGAAGACAGCTGTGAGGAAGAGCCTCCAAGAACTGCATTTTCTACCATGAGCAATATGTCAGAGGTCTTCCCATACTAGACCATCACACCAAGTCTGTTGCTGCTTACTGACGTGCTTAGTTCTGAATATGAGCAGGAGTTCTTCCCTTTTTTCTACTAATTCAGGACACTTATTTTTCTTTGCAATGACAAGTGTAATCCCAACATCTGCTCTTGTGAGCAGGAAGACTACTAAAAGGCACACATAGCTTTGCTCAAAAAGCAGCATGAAATTCTGAGCAGAACTATACTTTTGACCTCTCATCTTAGGAGAATCATCATCCTTGGCTTTGCATTGATGCTTTCTGAAAACCACTCCTGCATGTGAACAGGAAAGCAGTCTTTGTGAAACCAGGCTGGGATCCAGGAAACCTGAACTTAGTTCCTGCTCTGTCACAGTTTTACTGTGGAATAGAGCAAGTCAAAGTGTGTTCTGGCTAACCACTGAAAAACAGTGCTGGCAGGGAGGAGAAGGGAAGTGGGTATTTGCATTGCCCATAGAATTACGTATCAGAGGTCATAGGGAGAACCTAAAGGAGGGATTCGTTATGCATACACTGGATGGTGCAAACGCTCGCTCAGGACTACCAGTTTGGACAGGAATTCCCTGCCTGAAAAATCCCTGCTACAGAGACAGCGAATGCCTAGCACAGTTCACACTGATTTTGGTAGGGACTTCCTGCAGTTTAACAGCACTTAAAATGAATAAAGAAAATATGTCAGATGCGGAGCAGTAACCATTTCTGCCTTCTCTGCTTGTCTTTTACAGAATTTAAAGATGGCTGGAGCCCTCCCATAGGCGCTTTGCTCTGCACAAAGCCTGATACCAGGAGTTATCACTAGCTCGGTGCAGATTGTTCTCATCAGTGAGGACAGTGCTTTCTCCCTCTGACACACTTGACAAATCACTGTCTTTTGGCAGTCCTACCTGAAGGAGGTTTTCAGATCCAACAACAAATAACTGTAGATTGCCACACTTCTCTGAAAGGGAGATTTTGTGTCAGAAAATGTTCCTGAATAGTCAAAGTGGATATCAGTACCTGTCCTTGGTCTAATGCAAAGAATAGGAGAAGATGAGACTGGAAAAAATGATTTCAACATCAAGAGTAGCAGAGAGCAAGTAACTTTCTGTTCATGGTGAGACACTGTTTGACAAAGCAATATCCCACAGCTGGGAAGCATGAAACTTGTTACGTGAGGTACTGCAGGCACCTCACGCACTCACCTTCCTTAGATACTTGTCCCATGGTTCTTTTGCACAATTTTCCCCAGAATATTTCTCTAATTTCATGGAAGCCTGCCATACATTTCTCACGTGATTTAGTGTTTTCTGCTGCTTGTTTCTCTTTTTTTTTGGTCTCTAAAATTGTTACCAGGCCCACTTCTCCACCCTGTCTGATGACAGAAACGTTCCCTAAAATGTTTTCCGTCCACTTATTCCTGGGACTGTGTCCACAATAAAGATTTCTTCCACACTGAAAGAAAAAGCTATGAAATGAGTGCTGATATCACTGCTCACTTGACCACTTGCTTGTGGAGCATCCACATCATGCTCCATTGCTATGAAGGTGCCTATTCTGTAGTCTTGTCCGCAGGGTAGATCTTTATAGCCTGGCACATCTCCATACAGTGGCTCTCCAGACAGCTCTACCTGTACAGATCAGAGACCAGACCTGTAACTCTGAAGAGCTCAAACCTTCCAACCATATTCACCTGTAATACACTCTGGTGCACAGACTCTCAGCAATTATAAATGACAGCATCTATTAATTTTAGCTACTTACATGGTCCCCATTGCTATAGAATCTGAGCACTTTATATTCCTTAATGCATTTCCCTTCCACTTCCATATTGAGGTCATAAAGCAACAACAGAAAGATTAAAAGCTAAGAGTCATTAATTTCTCTAAAGTCCTTCTTCTGATGCCTACTTCCAGCAATCTGATGCTTGATACATGCTCTCAGCTGTGGCTCAACCAGAGACTGGAAAATTTGGCTTCTCTGTCTGCCCACAAATGTTTTTGTCATGACTGACATGAATAACTTGGCCCCTTGTTGAGAGGAGCAGTAAGAAGCTAGGTGCTGCTCTGTCGATGTAAGCAGTACCAGAGGATTCTCATTGGAAATACATAGGATTATGCCTATCTTTCATAGAAGTGGCTGCCTGAAGCCATATAGAAATTATGTGAGGATGCTAAGGGTGCTCCTTAGTGTCTGGCCACTGCATTTTTTATTTTGCATTCCATTTAATGGGCCTCATTCTCCTTAAGCATTGTGTAGGAAGCCTGAGCATCATCAGGATTCAAACTTTGTTCAATGCCCGTAAACCTTTTATTGGATCTAGAAATAAGGAATTTGCCCAAGGTTACACAACAGATCTGTGGTAAATCAGGGAATTGAGCCTAAGCCTCTTATATCTTAGAGCAGCAACCTAACTGTTGGTTTCAGAAGAGTTTCACTGCATTACACCAGCTAAGTGTCTGGTTCAATCACTATTCTATGGATTACTAGAGGGCAGATTAACTGGAGTCTATTGAATTTTTAAAACATAAAATAAATACCTGCTATAAGCTCTTAACAAGTTTCTCTAGCAAGGTTTTGAGGAATTGCCAACAGTGTCTTAATTCTGTATCTACATATATGCACAGAAATTAACAGTACATGTACCTACACAGTAGTAGAGCCAAGCCTCATCATTATTTAAGGCTAATGAAAAGCAATGTCATTCCTGACATTCCAGATAAATTATGTTTTTCATTGCTATACACAAATGCACTGAAATATAGTTACTGTTTCACCTGCTAGGCAAGAATAACCTCAGCCTCTTTCAATTTGGAATTCTCTAACCACCCATGGACAATAAGATGTTGTGCAGTTACCATCAATTTTCCGATTTGGCAGGGAATGAGGACTGAAAGCAAGACAGACGGAGCCTCTTGTGCAGTGGCTTGTTACTTATAATTTCTTTACTGAGTTCGTGCCTACCCCTAATTTAACTCAGCTGAGCCAAATCCATATTCATCTGCATCTGATAATACAACACTCACAGCTCAAGGTCGCCAGCTCTAAATTGGTGCTTGCTTCTTAACTGGTCTCCCTTGAATGGTAATAAGCTTCAAGTAGTGCTTAGTCTTAGCTTCGATTCAGTTAATAGTGCACCATCATCGTGTAAGCAGGGCACTTGAGCTGCAGTTAGACTCTTGCTGTTCCTGTTGCTCCAATCTATTGCAGAAAATATGCAATATTGTGCAATATCATCAGCAGTGTTCTGAATACAGATGTGTTTACTTACATACCAGGGAAGTGATCACTAGTTTCTCAGTGTTTCACATCAATTTCAGTTTTTTTAGTAAATTCTGTGCTAATGGAATACAGATATAATAATAAAAGAAATTAATTTTACTGCCTTAACCTGAAAGAGCAATGCACTGGTAGTAGGTGCAACAGCCCAGACAGAGCGCACAGCACTCTGGCAGGCTACGTTCCTAAGACTGCTCCTATGCAAGACATAAATATCATTCCTTTGCTCTTCTTTCCATCCTTTTATTTCTGAGGCCTAAAGGCAAGCCCAGAAAAATAGGGCTAAACCTGTGATCTTTAACCATCTTGTGGCTGCTGTAGCCTTCACATCCAGTACCACACAGCAAAGCGGCTACAAGTAACGTCCTTATAACCTGTTAGTATTTGTTAACAATGGTTAGAGGGAAATGGTTTCAAAGCCTCTTTAATTAACACAGACCAAGACCTTTAAGTCTGCATATTAAAGCTATTTTTGAAAAAAAAAAAAAGAAAGAAAGAAAGAAAGAAAAGAAAAAGAAAAAACCAACCAGCCAACCAACCAACCAAAAAAACCCCCAGCTCAACTGCAAAGTGAAATAGCTAAACCCTATGAGGAAACAGCAGTGACCTTTGCTGGCATATAGTTTGCTTTGCGTGAGGATGTTTAACTTCTTGATTCAGTCAGTCATTTTGGACTATTCAGAGTTTAGTAAGCCCTTTGTAATTGCCCTCATTCTTATGAACACTGTTAATATTTAATATCTAGCTATCACTTGAGTCAACATTTATTCCTCTATATTTTTTTCAGTTTTTTTCTTTATTTCTAATCACTAATTATAAGTTTTTAGCCAGAAAATATTAGTGCTTTGCCCTTTGCTTTTTCAAAGGAAACTTATTAGGGGTTTCTTTTTGATTAGGAACACAATGCTGTCAATCAAACCTCTACCAATAAAGAGCCATTCAGTACTCTCTCTACATACCCAGATAAAAGTGTTTTACTTACCATGTATTTCAGCTAACTCTAAATTTATTATTTCTACTCAATGAACATTTCTTTAGCTGTGGGAGGCAGTGCTGTACTTTACAGGAGCTGCAGTTCAGATGCTTACAAGTCTGTATTCCGTGGATGGAAGTGTCTTTGGACTACCTTTATCGTGAGAAACCATGCCTGCCCCTCAAGCTGAGTCATCGCATGAAATCATGGGATTTCCATGATCTTGGTGAGACCTGAGCCAGATCACAGGAGCTACTGCACGAGGAGGTGGCGGTAATTCACATGTGGCTCTCAGCAATTACATAATGAAAGCTCGAGGAACAGCATAGCTAACCCATCAGCAGAGAATACACAGCAGCTTCTCAAACTATAAGCTATAGCAGAAAAGAAATGCTTGAAAACAAGAATAACAAGTTTTGATTAATATTTCAATTCAGAACCGAATTCAGAATTACCAGCCTCAATTCCCTGTACCCTGCCGACTTTTCTGAGGGAACAGGAAGGCGCAGGTATTTCCCACTGACTGAAGCAAAAAGAAAAAGGTGAGAACAGCAGACACTGAATACTAAAGAATATTTTTTTCAGGTTAATTGGCAGAACATTAGCAACTATATTCCTATCGAGCAGCACCACCTCCTTCTCTTTTAATGCATATGGACTAGCACTCAGCGTAGACACATCCGACTCACAATCAGAAACAGTATTTAATGCACAAATGTTGCTTTCCAGGACTCTGTTAAATCAGAGAGAGTGCAGTGCAGGTTATAAAACTAGGATGGTGGAGCCAGGACCCTTGGGATCTTGCTTCTGGCTTTAAAGCTGGCTTGCTGTAGTCTTGGGGAACAAAAAAATCACTCAGTACTCTATGCCGTAATTTACTCATCTGGAAAAATGAGATAACTTTACTGATCTATCTCACAGGCACTGTGTGAGCCTTCAGTAATATTTGTGAAACTACTCAGTGATCTCCTGGCAAGAACTACTCTAACACAGCACAAATGTCAAAGATTGTTTTCAAATCAGGCAGGTTTGGGAGCCAGTGAAAAGTATGTATCAGATTGACAAGGATGATGCTGTAGTTATTTCCACTATGATGCCTCTCTTATTGTTTCTTCTCTTCTATGGCCTATTTCATGGCCTATTTTGATGAGTTAGCGTTGCCTAATACTTTTTTTTTTTCTTTAAAATTTCATATGTGCTCCTCAGCCCTGCTCTTGTTTTTCCGTCACTAACCGCTCATGAATTGCTTTGGCAGATAAGACAGTAAAGTGATAAGTACTCTTAGAATATGGCTTATGGTTCACTGGACATCAGCAAATGCTGTCAAAACTGATAACCGTTGGTTGGGAAAAGAGCAGTAGTTTCCCTCAGACCATCATTAACCTACTGTCTTGCATGCGTCACGGAGCGCAGCCAGGTTGCAGCATGCTCTGCTGGGCAAAGGGAGGCCAGGCCACTGCCAAGAGAAATTTTATTCATGAAGGTGACTACTGCCATGAAACTTGAGTACCCAAATAATTGTGGTATCATAAAACTCACCTCCTTTCAAAGCAGCTCAGTGTGGAGCTGGAAGAGTTACGGTTATCCGGATACAGCCACCTGGCTGCAGGAGCTGATGGGTCAGCCATCAGGCTAGGATCACTATCATTATAAAATACATAAAAATAGGGACAGCCATGACTGCCTTCTCTTTCTCTCTGCAGCATGCAAGAGAACTAGCTTGATCTCCAAAGTTTAATACCATGCTTCTGCACTGAACTTAAGCCTCTTACATACATGAAAAAGGTACTGTTATATCATTAGGTGCTTTCCTTAAATATCCATTTTTTTCAAAAGGCATCAAGTACCTCCTTACCTTAAGCATGTGGCTAAATCTTATTAAAGCCAGTGAGTTTAGGCATGGGTATGCTTAAATGACTTAGTAACTTAGATTCTTAAATGAAAAAAGTAAGAACTTATTTGTTCTGCTTCTTTATCTCTTTCTCTAAACAAGCTACACGTGGTAAGAGAACAACCGCCCCATAAACAGAAACAGCAAAGGAAATAAAATACTTTTAAGATGAACAGATTGATCTAATCCTATATTTGTTCAGAACTTTCTGATGATACCAGATGCTGCTGCTGACTAGCAGATCTATTCCAGGAAGGCACAGATCTGCCATGCAAAAACAAGTGCACAGTTACGGTGACATGTCCTTCCACAGGCTCCTGCTGGAAGTCAAACCTAGTGGAAGACTTACCTCCCATGCACAGCAGGCCAGCGTGCAGTGACAGAATTTCCAAATACTTCTTGCATTTTCAAAATATATTGCAGATTGAACCCTTTGGATTAATATACATTTGGGAAAGAAATCATCTCCACATGATTTAGCTGCATGAACAATGATAGTAGATGTGAAGTCATCCTTACTCTTTCTCAGAATCACAGCAAAACCTTTTGGCTGCCCTGTCCCTTTCCTCTCCGTCCCGCAGGGTCAGACCTGCTCTGTCGTTCCTGTACGGCTCCTGCCCCGGGCAGCGTGGCACAGTCCCAGCGTGACACTCAGAAGGGCTTGGGCACATGTCTGTTGCCTCTTTCACCTTCCACTCGCTGCAGTTGTAATTTTTGTCCCATTTCTCCAGATTTTGGTTATATCCACTTCTCTTTTATTAATAGCAAGTATTTGGACTCTGCCGTAGTATTTTCCTCCTGCTTTTATGCATTTCAGTCCTTGCTAACGTCTTTAGGTTCTATGTAAATAACAATGATTTCAGGCCTCCCTATATTTTAGGGAGTAAGAACCAGTCAAAAGTTACCAAATGCTCTACACTTCTCTGCTCTCTAAATGCTGCTTGAAAACACAGGACTTATTTTTATTTCAAATCAAATTTCCATTTGAAAAACCTTGTATTTATAAACAAACAAACTAAAAAAGCTAGAATCAAAATTAACATTTCAAATTGACCCTATTCCATAAGAGACACGAAAATGCTCCAATTCAGAATCAAAAGCAACTGTTGGAAGACATGCGATATAAAAATCAGACAATGTGGAGGTCTGTACATGTGCAGGGCCAGCTTTGGAAGCGGAGAGCCTCACTGCGTTTACAGCCCACACTGAGAAGCAAGCCTGAAGCGTATGCCAAGTTGTGCACAGATGTGGCTTACATGTTGCTTTTGGGGCCTGAGCTGGCATCTTCCTGCAGAGCTGTGCAGGTCTGTGTATGTGGAACAGAGTGGGTCAGAGATCTCTGTGCAGCATCTAAACATGGACGAGACATCTGAGTCTTTATCTTGACTCTAGAGAGCCAATTTGATGAAGAAACAGACAAAAAGTAGAAAAACATCTGTGGGACTGGACATGGTTTTCAGTCTTGTTACGGTTGTTACTGTTGCTTAAAGCAAGATTTGCAGTATATTAACCCTTCCTTGCTGAGGGCAAATAGATTTGCTGACCTGGTGGGAATTTTATGTCAGGACCACTTTATTTCAGACCTCAGTAACTGTGTGTTTCCTTGTGAATGCTTGCACTGTATTGGTTACTTATTTTTCATAATATTCCCTACCCAGTTAAAGAGCCATGGGTCCAGAAGGATGGAGGAGGGGAGAATTCCATGAACTTTAAAGGAGCCAGAGATTGTATTCATGTTAGCGCATTCCTCCTGTGGCACAGCGAGTGATCTATTTCTGACTGCTATCTCCTGGTACTTACTGAAGGAACAAGCCATGCCTGTAAGATGTTAGTCATGCAGTACTGAAAATTTCTGAGGTGAGGAGAATGGTATGAGGACGCGTAACAAACAGACCAGAAGTTGCAAGAGGCTGCAGGGGCAGCAGGGACAGACTGAGACCAGACTGGCTGAAATCCGTTTATAGTGACATGTTTAAATTGCACTGAACAAAGTGGGAGCTCTTCCAGTTCTAGCCTGGAGATGGACCACAAGGGCAGATGTTTGTTTTCCCCTTGGCATAAGAAGATTAATATTGTTTTTGCTTTTCCTCTGGTTTTAGTTCTACAGAAGTACAGAAAGGGCAAATCCAGCTTCTTTAGAGTAACAACAAAACTTTAGTAAACAAAGTTAACACAGAAAGGGAATAGAGGATCGAACTGTTTTAAGTTTTAAATACATTTGAAGCATGTTAGAAACACATATGGAATTTTTATCTAACCTATAAGAAGCCACAAACACAACGAAAACCTTCCTGAAAAAATTCTAGATGATTTCACAGAAGAAAATATATCTAAGTAGCTGACCAGCAGGAGAAGAATAAGGTCAGACACATCTGGAGAATTCAAGATGGAAAGGAACCATCTCCTGATTTTGTAACAAAGACCAGAAACATTGCATTTAATTTCAGACCTCCTTGCTTCAACTAACTCCGCTTTTCTTCTACACACTTCTCTTCCTCTGGGGGCTTTCCTGCTAAGAGGCTGCATCAACAGCTTGGGTTTAAGTTTGCATCAAGCTGGTTTTTATAGTAGTAAGCACACTTAGAAGCTGCAGAGGCACAGTATGTTTCTTGCTGAACTGCTTATCAGTCACAACAAATGATTTATAGTTGCATTTTTTTTTTTTTTTTAAATTAAATCGGTAGGGACTTTAAATAGTGCAGGGCTTAAAAAGGAGTGAAGTGAATCTATTCCAAGGTTTTGGCACAAAACCTACTGGTGAGTCAGGTAAGCTGAAAAATTACTACATCTCAATTTCTTGAAAATGTTTTAAATGACTTATTGAGACTTTAGCCTTCAGTCTCAGTGCATTTGAAAGCTGCTGTGTTAAATTATCCACGTAAAACAGGATGTGCTGAATTAATATTATATTAGAACACAAGCTCCATTACTGATGGGGCTGGGAACCCTCAGGCTGACCTTTTTACTTGCTCCAAAATCTAATTCAGATTGCCCTGAAATTTAATTTGCCACATGGAGGCAATGAATAAAGTAAGTATTCCAAATTTGGGCTAATGTGTTTTAAAGATCCTGGTATTTCCTCTCCCAGGAAAAACACACAGCAAAATATAACATTGCAACAAAAAACACTGCATCTGCTAATACTGATGCCAAAGTTACTGATGTGTTTTGCACATATTTAGGGAAAATACCCAGGGTTTTCATTAGACCTTAAAACCATTTCACATGGATGATCCAATGTATTTGGAATCTTAAGTGTATTTGGATCCCCAGACCCTGCAGAGGTCTTTTGCAAGGTCTGTTGGCTACAATTAGCCGAAAGTACTAAAATTGGGAACATCAGATTCTTTTACTGATTTCCTTTCTATAAGCTATGTGCTTTGTATTGCTGCAAAGAAAATCTAGTCAGTCATATTTTTGACAGTACTTGTCCATTATTTAGAGCTTGCTGCTGTAGCAGAACGGCTGTTAGAAATGGTTTTTCCTGGAAACTGGCGCACATTAGGTTTCTTTCATATGTTTTGTTGCCTTCTCTATTTGAGATTAACCTTCTCAAATATCCACCTCTCTCACATCCATCAGATGACTTGCTTTCCATGGCCCAATCTTCCTTTTCTCCTACCACCGATACGACTTTAGCTCAGCTCTTGCCAAGCAAAGCTGCCACTCTCACATAATACTAATGCCACTTCTGGAAAGAGCTCAGAAACCCTACTATTTTGCCTGTCTGCCTTGTTTGCTTGCTTTCCTGCTTGCTTTACTTTCTTCCTTCCATTCTCTCATCGATCCATTCACATATACACACACTTCTAGCTTTACAGGGAAAACCCAGTCTTGGAGTTGACAGGAATAATGTCTATATAACCACTGGGAGGGGACTAGGAACCACAAGTGTTAGAAGACAGGCTTGAGATTCGAGCTAGTGGAGTATTAATGGCATTGGACTTGGTACCTGTACTCCTATCTCTTCAATGGAGACAGACAGACAACTCCAAGCAGGAGATGCAGAAAGCCTGTTAGATGGTAGTTGAACAGCTTCTTAAATATGAAGACTTAAGCTAGCGTTCACCTTTTGAACAAACTTTTCTTTGCAGAAACCACAAGTACAAAATTTGTCCTAGGTATTTCTCCTGTAGAGAAGCCAGAGCTGAAGGCAGGGTTAATTATTTTGCCATAACCCATAGAAATTCTCTCATTCTGTTCAAT
Organism: Chauna torquata; assembly: GCA_013399475.1. Lineage (NCBI taxonomy): Eukaryota > Metazoa > Chordata > Aves > Anseriformes > Anhimidae > Chauna > Chauna torquata. Next base: position 291,573 of record VXAL01019813.1, on the reverse strand, counting down.
AAGATTTCAGTCTTGTTGGGCTATTAAATACTACTCACAGCTGCTCTCACACTGATTCTTTGGAAAGTGATGCTGGAGGTGCTTAGCTTATGCCGTGGCAGCCACATCAGTGTTTGCACACAGGGCAGGACTTTGCCCTTCTAACCTAAGCTTCAGCATGATGAGGCGGGTGGAATGTGGATTGCTATTAGCCAGACAATTTGCATATATCCCACATTATCTCTTTCTAATTGTGGTAAATCCTCCTTAAATTAGCTTTAAAATGCTAGTGGCTTAAATATTTCCTGTTCCTGTTTTGTCTCACGGGATGATGATGTTTTTCCACCTCCAGGAATTTCTATTTAATAACCTGGCCATTTATCCAAGATTAAAGCGAAGGCTTGTAGAAATCATGCGTATATTAATATTATTATAAACAGAACCCTTTTCAGAAATATCATTAGATTTGCGGAGGATCACTGTGTCAATAGCAGTAGCAGAATCATGGAGGGTAATCTTTTATGGTGCTGCATGTAGGGAAGATGTCTTGGCTTGAATACGCTTTGTAATTTTAAAAAAAGGATTATAAGTCCAAGCAGCAGCAGTACCGAGCAATTAATGAAATTACTCATTTGGGAGGGCTCAGTGTACACTCTCAAATATATTGAAAATTAGCCACAAACCCTTAAGGAGTCTACCCGGAACAAAAACCAAATGATGTCCTGAAGTTAGTATAATAATGTGGTATAAATCTTGAGACTGGTAGACCACAAGTTCCCTCAACTGTTTTTTTCATATTTAAAGTTAGCATTCTACCTGATGCACACTTCTTTATGGCTTTATTACATTTAGTTTAATATTTTATTCCTCCTAATATTGTTTCAAATGTATCGCATTTAAGTATCATAATCACCCCAGGTGATGGAAGATAAAACAAAGGCAGGCTGCAGGCAGCACAAAATCCAGCTCAAAGCAGCCAGGCACAGTCTTGTACTGCTGCAAGCAACAGCAGCCAGTGTCACCAGCTGATACCTTTGCAGAGAAAGGTGGGAGTTTTTTTGGGTATACTCGGGATGAGCTGTTCTGCAGCATCATTTTAACTAAGGAACTGCTTGGGTAGCATCTGCAGTGGGAGAATGGAGAAAAATCCAGCCACTTTTTTCAAACCAAATTCATGAACTGTCGTTTGGAATTTGTGGTGCTTACTGACCTTTTGAAATTGTTCCCCAAGCAGCTACAGGAGGATTTAACAAGCAGATCTGGATGGAGCTGTGCTAGTGCTGAAGAACTGTACTTTCATCAGGGCACTTCTTTTGCCTCTCAGGAATTATGGGTTTCTGCTCACGCATCCATAGAGATGCCCAGTGACAACCACACAAAATTCTCCCAAATATCCTTAAAGAAGGATCCTTTTTAGAAAAGGGATGAAATTCTTTCTGTCCTTTACTTTTCCTTTTCAGCTTACAATGTCCTAACTACAATAGTCTGGCTGCTTTCCAGTACTTCATGAAAATGAGTCTCTGAATTTCATTAAAATCTGTCAGACATGGTTTATTCGTTTTTCTTTCATCCTGCCTCTGGAGAGAGCTGTGTGAGACACGAAGTGATCTGTTTTATTTTCATAGGGTGCATTTTTTATTTTTTTCTCCTACCCACGGCTCTGTATTCAGTGAGGGAAAGAGTAAGTCAAAGAGGCCTGGCGGGTTTTGAAATGGAAGGTGGAAAGGTCTGTGGTAATCATTTATGTGTGGTACTTTGCTTTGCAGCCTCAGACCAGTAGCCAAAAAAGCTCTGCTTCTTGCACCAAAGAGTTAAAATTGCCCTGCATCAGAGAAGGATTTGTGTCAACAAGACAAATTCATTCAGGTGAAATTCTCAGGTCAAGGAGCTCAAGATATTCTACAAGTCATAATATTGCCTTGCAGCAGTAAAACTAGAAATTCTTATGCCTACTGGAAAAAGCTGGGTGTACAGATGCACCATCATGAAGTTAAATAACATAGCAGTATGAAGCTAGCTTCAGGTAGAGAACTGGACACTGTCTAGACTGAGGTTCTTTGCTTAAACAGCAGGATTTTGTTTTGTTTCAAATGCTATTGACAATGAACTTTGTTTGGCTTACCTGTAAAAGAAATGGGAGTTACAGGTAAGACAGAAATTTTTGCCCTCTATCTGATGCTCATCCACATGCCAAGAGGTGAGTGCCCTTCCAAAATAGATCAAGGAGTTTTATTTCTTAAGAGCTTAATTTACCAGTTACTGAAGTTTATTTCTGACTTGCGTAATGCTGAGCATTGCTTTTATGCAGCTATGGATGTAGCATCTCCATTTGACAAAGCTAATGAGTGTCTGACTGTAATCAAAAACCAGATTGCTGTCACAGGCCAAGAGAATATGTGAATTGCATCCTCATCAAAATAGGAGGCTGCAGCTTCTTTGGCTACGCTGGAAGTTGCAGCCCTGTGCTTAGGGAATACCACATCTTGACTGACAAGTGTAAAGAGAAGGGCCTTAGAAATGGGAAGTAAGGATGGAAAGGAATGGGTATAATTAACTCACTATTGAGCAAGATTAAATAATAAAATAAGGCCTACACACAAGCTGTGAAGACAGCTCTACTTGGACTTTAAGGAAGACATGTTCTTGCCCTAAGGAAAGTCATTGCAAGCTATGGTAACTTTTGCCGCCAAAAAAAAAAAAAAAAAAAGGAAATGCCACACCATTATTGTTATCTATCTTTCCTTGACTAATTTAATATAGGTCTGTGACAGGTCTCAGTAGTCTTTCTTTTTTCCTATCACCATCTCAAATCCCAAGAAGTCTAAAGAACTGAACAACTGGTGTAGGTGGTGGGTTTTGTACTAGAGGCTGCTTCGGTATATAAACCAGGGTGAAATTATCTTGCAGTATTTCAGACTATGACCTTTCGAGTAGACAGACCCAATGATTTTCAGTCAATGCTCTCTCTCCTTGATTTAGAAGCCCATTCAGAAGGTAAAAAGGCCAGTTCATTGAGGCAACTCATTATTCCACTGTGCTGCTACATCCTGATAAATAACAAATCTGACCTTTGCTACAGAAATAGGTTGTTGTGGGCAGTAAAAGTTCACTTTGAGTGACACTATGAATGCTAACTCTCCTGTAGACAAAGACAGTGTGGGGGCAGAATGTGCAATCAATGGTCCACCTTGAGCTGCTCACTGAAAACCTGTATGAGAAAATGTACGGTTTTCCCATTTCAACAGACAGGACTGAGCCTGTTAGCCTCAGACCTCAGTTGACTGTCACAGAAGCACCAGTAAGCCTGGAAAACAAACCATGAGTTACCTCATTTTTGTTTAATGAAGTGAAAATAAAACTACAGTGAGCTCCTTAGACCTAGAAATGCACTGCCCGCATTCTTGGTACCAATATTAAAATTGTGCTCCTGAAATTCTGGCTGCAGCTGCTGCTGCTGAGCACTTAACTACCACAAGCTGTAACTACCTAGTAAATTCAGCCCTGAAAAAGATGTGTTAATAGGTTTATGAGGAATGCACTAATTATGTCAATGTTCAGTGGTTTCCTATTCAGAAAATTAATTTCAGACATAAAAATCGATTCTTGATTTTATTCATCACATCAATTTTACTCTAATGTCATCTGACTTGGTACAATGAGACATTATTTGTTCTCAGGACTTTTTTTCCCGAAGTCAGGCAATTGAACAAAAGCTTGGATAATCCATTTTGCAAAGTTTCATAGATGAAACAATAATATTATTCAATACCTATCACAGTCCAGAAAATATAAGCTCACAAAAACACATTTCTCTGTTTCTCATGCAGCTCTGTCTACTAAATCAATATATTTCTATTCCCTGCCTTCCAAGTGAAAACAAATAAAAAATCTGATGCAGCTATCTCTGGTGAAGTGTGGCCATACATCCACTCGCAACCTGCAAGAACCGGTATACCAGAGATGTGGCTCTCAAGTTGAAGCATGCACTGGCTACCATTGTCCAAAGACTGCAGAAACTAAGCTGATGAGCTCTGCAGGCCTCTTACTACTTCATTGAAAGCTTCTTCATTAGTGAATGTTGATATCACCTCAGTTATCTAAAAAACCTAATATTAAATCAACAGTAAATTAAAGATTCTCCCTAGGAGAAAGGCGCTTGACATTCTGGAAATAATTATTTTTTTTTTCACTTTTTAAGGCTTATGTGCTTATGCCCACTGTTTTTTGGCTGAAGCTTCAGATGGTTTTCCAATGATACAGGTCAACGGTCTCTATCTTTTCATACCAGCTGAAGATCTGGTCAAATCATGTTCTTGCTCCACCATTTAGGCCATTTTTTTTTTTTTAACTGAAAAATCCCTAGTTTTGTGAACAGCTGAAATTTCATTGTTTCATTTCTAGGAATTTGTGCCTTGAAGTTTGGCTCCTGTTTGGAACCTGCAATGGCTAATGAGGGTGGTGCTTGTATTGCAGGGCTGGCTTGGCAGGAAGCAAGTGGCATCAAGAACCCAAAGACTGAATCCCAAAAATTATTTTAAAAAATCACATCTTTAATGGCTACAAGACCCAGGATAGTTATCCTCCCTGATATAGTGTTGGGCTGCTCGTTAAGCACTGGCAATTAGAGTACCCCTGCTGCATTCTTATAGCACTGATAAAAAACTGTTAACTTGGCTTCCTCCCAGAACTGCTTAGTTCAGGGAAGTTCCTCCCACTAGACTCTGTTGTGAACAATCCCTTATAATCTGCTGACTTGGATACTGCTTTAAGGCCAGTCGCTTTGGAGAAAAAAAAAAAAGAGAGAAGGCCGCTATTTTCTGGAAGTTTTAGCACTTAAAGTTCACTTGCTCACAGCTGTAAGTTGCTGCATGACTAGACCCGGAGATGACAAAGCAGAATTTTTAGAAGTGTAAGACTGATCTGGGAACTCAAATGCCATCAGTGCTCAACAGGCTTCTGCCCCTAACAGCCACCTGAAGACCCAGCCCCACTGCCTGCCCTGGCAAATGCACCCAAACTCCTCAATGAAGCAAGATGTACATCAGTTCTGCAGGTTAATGCCTTAGCACCCCTGAGAACCCACTAGAAATTACTTTCAAAAACTAATGCCATTAGCAAGAGAGTCCAACAAGAAGCTTGTACATTTGCAGCATTCCCTTCCACGTAATAAATTCCCTGTGATGATACGTGTTACTGCCTGGGCTGACCTTGCTTTTTTTCTGAAGCTGCACAATGGCTAAAACATGAAGGCTGACCCAAGTACTCGTATATGGCACCTCCATCAGTTGCAATGCTCCAAACTGACAGCAGCCCTGAGCTTATGGCCAGATTACAAGAGGAATGGGTTTTCCAAAAGACTCTTTGAAAAAGTGATACAGAATGTATCGTAAGTTAACACCAATGAAAAACAGATTTATTCTTAGTGACAGGGTGCTTAGACCTGCTAAGAGGTTGCATAATCATTTGCTACTTTCACTTAGTCGACATCAGAGGAACAGATACGTTAGAGTGAATGATCTGAGGGGTAAAATATCGGACATGAAGTATCTCATCTCTCTAGCTAGAACCACACGCCAAATCTTGCTTGGGTTGGATCTCACCATTCAAAGTTGTGCATGTTTCAAACCTCCTTTATTTACTTCATAGAGGTTGCCAAATCTTAGAACTTCTGTTTTGCAAAATATTTCTAAACACATATTAACCTATGTTGAAACAAAAACATGACTAAAACCCCCCAAATGTCCTGGAAATAAAATAAATTGGATATGAAAAACCAGTATTTGTTTTATCATTTTACAGTTTTGTCATCTTGCATATTTTCACATTGTTTTATGCCAAGCCAGTAGCAGTGATTCATTATATGAAATTGGAACATTATAGATTCAATACAGAAGCATTCATCTTGGTGACAGGAAAGGATCCTTTAGGTCACTGAGCCACTTCCCTCCAACTGTGGGAAATCACATAAAAGACATTGAAACCACAAATATCCACAGAAACTTAACTTCATTCAGCTGTGTACCCTTGGAGTTACAACCCCCTGACCATTCCATAATATAATGAAAGCTGTCAGAGCTAAAGAAAGGCTTCAAAGCTAATCTATGCTCTAAATCTATGCTATAAAACAGAGCTCCAAAGCACTGACAGTGTGCTAGGTCCTGCCACTGTCACAGACTTTGTGAGGTTTCATAAAACAAGTATTCAGATCACAAATGTCTGATGGGCTCAAAGCTTGAACTTACGGACAAGGCATTAATGTCCACGTGTGTTGTCTTGTCTGCAGGGTCATTTAAAAAATAAATATCCCTGGCAGCCTTTTTCACCCAAGCTTCAGTGCCCTCGGTACCCTCCCTGCTGTTGTATAATGCACTGTGAACTTGAACGTGTTGCTTTGTGTCTCCAAGAGTGACACTTGGGGCTGCGTGCATGTCATCTGAAGCACACGGGAGTGAAAGGAGCTCCCTAAAAGTAACAGATGGCAACATTAGTTCCTATTCTCACCGTAGGCCAAGCTATAAGAAGAGGTTATTGAGTTGCAAGGGATTATAATATAAATAGCAGTATTGCACCATTATTTTTATTCCTTTGATATTCTGTAAATGAATTGGCCATAGACATTTTACTGTGTTTGATTAGCGTCTTATTAATCCACAAGAAAGAACCATAACGTCTGTCAGAGTGGATACTGAAGAGTGTGTAGGGAATATCTAAAGGCAGGAGCTAGACAGTACAAAATCTGACTGCTTTGAGGCTATGCAAAGAGTCAAAGAAAAGCGGGTTTGTATTCACCACAGATGTTGTTGCAGGGGCATAACTGAATCGGAAAATGCCTGAGGTATCCTAAGAAACAAGATGCTATAAAACCATTTGGGATCACGAAAGAATCTGGTATATAAAATCTTTCAGAAAGTACCAACAATTCATTGACTTTGCAAATTTACCTCCTTATCCAGAATACCTAATATGAAGATGGAGAAAAGAAAAATGGAAGGAAAACAAATTGCAAAACATGAACTAAGTAGGAGAGATATCACACCTTTATGTTCTTTGGTTGGGAATACTGTTAAAGTTTTCAGTTAACTACAACAAAAGAAAAAACACATTTTAAGTGTCCAGAATTGAGTTGCATATTTGATTTCTACATGATGGTTATCAGGAAACATCATACTACTTTAAACTAAAAATCATCTCTCAGCATCAAGAACTGTTTAGTGTCCTTCAAGAAACAGCAGATTGTCTGGCAGAGACATGTTACCAACCTGAAAATGCCCTCCCAAGCTCTCTGAGCATCAACTGTGCTTCACAAGTATATGAGACTGTACTAGAGCTTGTACTCAACTGTTCTTGTACAAGTCTTTTTCCTTAACAATGTTCTTCTAATGCTTTGACAAGTGAAGAAAAAAATAACAGAACTTGTGAGATGAATGGAGGGAAGCATTGACCTTGGTCTATTTGTCCCACTGATAATTTAACAGAATTATGTATCCAGCTCCAAAGACCCATTCTATGTGGATGTCTAAAAATATGTAAAGGGAAGAATTACGCCATATAGTCAGCCTTTAGAGAAATGTACATAAGGGCTAGTACAAATAGAATGAGTAGATGTGTTTGAGAATGATTCAGAGCCAAAATTCATCATAGGATCTGATTTTGGAGGATGCTGTTTAACCATTCAGACTCTTGTGGAAACTAGAATTTCTGGCTGGCCAGGAAAAAGAGCCAAGGCGTTACCTGGCTTGTCTGTAGACCCAGTTGTTCAGGGGAAAGAGGAGAAGAGAATCATGAAATCTTGCTTTTCAGGCAGGTGCTGCAAACCACCAGACACCGGTTTTGTCACATTTGAGGCTGCCAGCCAAATACATGCTTAGAAGTACTTACAAATATACCTGTACTGCAGTCTTTTGGGTCTTAAGTTGTATTGCTGTCTACAAAACTCTGAGAGAAAAAATGCATTTGAAAGTATTATAAGATTATGAAACATGCATGTCTGATTAGAAGTGTAATTATGTTGCATTTTGATATCTGTCGGCCACAAATAGCATTCTCATAGGCCAGATCTTAATGTATGCACTCTCAACCCTAAACCTCACACATTTCTCAACTGCCATTTGAAGGCAATAATGGAAATCCATGTTTTAATTTCCAATATTTTCAGTGCCTGTTCTTACAGCCATTATATATGGCTGAATCCATCATCCTGTCTACAGCTGAATCTCTAGAGGCATTTTACCTAAACCTTGCTGCTTTTTGCCTGCTTCTACACAGAACTGCTATGTTTTCATTTTCTATTACCAGGTTGTATATTAACAATAAGGATATTAACTCATAAAAGCATTAACTCATTGGTGGAAAAATAGACAAAGAGAGTGCATCTAAATCCCTCATGTATTTTGACATTGCATTTAGTAAATTGTATTATCATTTTAAGAATGAGTAACCCCAGCTCTGAACAACTGCAGGGAAGAAGAAGGCAGATGAAGAAGAAAAATGTTATAAGGGATGTTCAAGTCTAACTGTTTAAAATGATGTCACAACTGAGTGTTCAAAGCACAGAGCTATATCTTGCACACAACAGACCTAGATGCTGAAATGCTGAGGGGCAACTTGCACCCGCTGCTTCGCTCCTCCCAACCCAGCAAGGCGCAGTAGCAGCAGCCGCGTTGCCAGCGCCATGGGGCCAGCACGCACCACGAAGTGCTGGCCCTGCCAGGGGTGCAATGCTCCCAGCACCTTTGCATGCATCTGTCACTGACAGAACCCTGGTGCTGCCCTGGTTTTCATTTCCCTTGAAGAGTAGCTCTTGCAGTGGGCATGCCATCGCTGTGCCTGGGTGGTGACAGCAATACCGGCTGCTCAGGTTTCTCCCAGTCACTGAAATACATTTAAAGCTTTCACGTGTTGGCCTGATACCGCTCATCCTCCTTCTTATCCTGCTCAGAGCAGGCCAGGGCCATGGCTCCTTTACTTTGCTGAACTACACAGAGGTTTCCAGCCCTACATCATCACAGACTCGAGCCTGCGAAGGGCCAGTGGGCACAAAACCTGTCTCGCATTACACTGAAATCAATGGGTCACATGGCAGCAAAATCACCGCTTCAGCTATATTAATGTACACAAAGCATTCTGCCAGATGCATGAAAAAAAAAAGGTTCTTTTTTTTCTTTTTTTTTTTTTTTGCACAGCAGTTTGGTGGAGTGCATGCCTGCAATGAAAGATGTAACAAGTCTACAAAGTGAAATGGTTTCTAGTCTTCCATCAGAAACCCTGTCCCATGTTGAACTTGAATGAGGTGATGCTAGCAACAGACAAGGAGGAGCTTTCATATTCATGCAGTATTCTTGTAATTGTAATCACGCCTGTAAGGATGGCTTCACCTTCACGGAAACCCAAGAGGCAGCTTTGGGCAAAGGCAGGGTAGAGTGCAAGCGGACAAAGGAACATAGGGCCACGTGCTGCTGTGGAGCACAGGAAAGCAAATGGTGTGAGGATGCTCTGAGTACAAACCGTGGTCACAGTTAAAGATGCTGTTATCTAGAAGAAAAGCATTTATTAGAAAATCTGTTAAGGACCCAGGACTGGGAAGCGCTGGGAGTATGGGTACAGGCAGAGCACACTAGCTCCTGTGCACAGAGCTGGCAGAACAGAAGACATTTAGCTGCATCAGCTCCAAGTGTGCACACAAAGCACTACGGGGTATATTAGCTCTGGAACAGCACTGCTTTATGCATCTTTGCACATTTTCAGAAGGAATCAGGCTTGCACAGGAGCCAGAGCTTTTGCAACCATCAATTTAGAAATGCCTTAAGAAATGTAAAACTGAAACCAAAGAGCTACTAATTGGAAGATTTTTTTTTTTTAATGAAGAAATGAAACAGCAGAATCTGATGGAAGTTTTGATGTTTCCTCTCAAATCCTGTCTTAGCATTAGTACTAAACAGATGTCCCATATTCCAAAGAAATGGCAGGTTTGGCACCTCTTCACGGTTAGCAAATTTAATTATGGCTTCAAATGCAATAATGGAGCAACCTTGCTTGGCTGTAATTGGATCTGCAATTGGCACAGGCTTTCCTTCCCTCACTGTGCCATATGGGGAACTGCAGAACAAGGTGCTGCATATGTTCCTGCTGAATTATACTGGGTCAAATCAGGGTCAGATTAAAATGTTACGGAAAGGAAGGGAGGGGCAATCAAAAATGAAGAGTGGGTGTTTTCCTGCAACTCCTGTTTCTCTGACCAGTTTATTTGGGATCCAATTGGATGTGAGCTCCAATAAAACAGCTACTTTAATTAGGAGAGCTCCCAGTCTGTCTGAAATAACGGCGTCTTCTGGGCAGAAGATCAGGAGAGGCAGAAGATCAGGAGAGGCAGGAGAGCTGGCATCATCTGAATACAAGACCGTCCTGAGACAGGTCTGAAGAAAGGAAAATAACCCTTTAAATATACCACAGATTCTGGGGGAAAAGCTTTCTCTTCCCCCCCCTTCGGAGAGTCAATGACATTTCAGAAGATTTGGAACAGGGTGAGGAAAAAACTTCCTGCCAACTCACATTACATATCTGCAACAGCACACTGATTAATGGGAGTAAAAAGAAAAATAATGGCTATCTTGTTATTCGGTTACATAAAATATCCACTTTAGGCAGGTCAGGTAGCAATATCTATAAGCGAGACTGCCTAACATTTTCCATTACCAGACCCTGTTTTCTGTTGTTAATGACTTTGCCAGGCTTAAACCATTTGGGCTGAAATTCCCTTTTCCCACTCTTTGTCTTAGTCTGTCTGCAATGTTTCCACGTAGGCACATTTACACCTGATTGGGATGGCTGATTCTGATCTGGACGAAGAAAAAGCAACCTATAAAATAATTGCTTCAACAATTTCATAGCCCCAGTAAGGAAAAATAACATTAAAATATTCATTGTGGCATCTCTCCTGCCAAAAGAAGAAAACTCACTATGTGAAACGTGGTTGCTACTGAGAAAATTATCTGATGCTAATGCAAAACTGCTTACCTCCAGCCAGTATCAGCACTATACACAGGTAATGTTCTAACCCCATTTAATTTCAATTTAGTAATATTCTGACACAAGCATTTTCTTTCTCCTATTGAAACTGACTTTTTCATTAACTTAATGGGCTTCCCAACCCTCTTGTTTGTATGTTTCTTCAGAATTGTGCCCCTCTGTGACATCTCTTAAGGCACCATGAATTACTGCCCACTTATGCTATTTACTATTCAAAAGCCTAGTTTTTAACCCTGACATTGATGAGAAGTTAATTATTCTTATTTTCCTTTTTCAGTAATTTCTGCTTGATAATTTGAAATTATTACATATTTAGAATAAAACATGAAATTATCCCTGATAGCACTGAGACCAGAATCAACACAGTAGTCAAACGTCACTACACCACACAGGAGTTATCCTTGAGAGTGGGCGGTTGACTCTGCAATTAAATAATGTTGCCATGGTATCGGGGACGTCTAGGGAATAGCAGGGTAACACCAATTACAGAAAGCACAACAGGAAGGCAGTTGCGGGTGACTTGCACTGGAATTTGGTCTCTCTATCAGAGAACAACAAAGAGATTTATAAATACGAACAATGATTTGCAACACCTAGAAGTAAGGAAGAAGGCTGCACTCTACAGGGAAGAATACTGGAATAGGAGAGCTGTTACTTTTCATGGCAGCTTCTGCCCAGGGTGACGCAGTAAGTCGAGACAGAGCCAAGGCACTGCAGTCCTTAATTCCTTCCTGCATTGCAAGCCATCAGTGCTTCCCCTCTAGACTTCTTCGTCATTCCTAAGGAAAGTGGGAACCTTCCTGTCAGCTAGGACTGGTCCGTACTTCAGCCCAGGCTGCTCTTACTCAGAGTCACTCATTCAAGCCAAGCAGAGGAGAAGACCCCAGCAGTGTCATTAGCTGCTGTGGCCACCTCCACCTTTTTGTTTCCATTCCAACAGCACAAGAGCCCTGGACACGGGATGGTGACACCTTGTGCTTGCAGAGCGTGGCACGTGTCGCTCGCCCTGCGGAGAGGAGCAGGTGACTGCCATGCTCTGCTAAGCAATCTGAGGGAAGCAGGCATGGCAGATTTGCCTCCAAGTGCTTGATGAAGAAGACAGGACCTGACACATACAAGTAATTAAAAATATAACTGACCCTCAGTAACTTCATAGAATAATATCCAGTTCCTTCAAAAGGAGATCCCGAAGGGCTTTTACAAGAGAAGCAAGCACCATTAGCCCATTGAAGGAGGCACGGGGATGAAGTGGATTCTCAGGGATGTGTAGAGGTTGAAGGAGCATGATGAAGAGGAGTCAGATGCCTGAGTTCCCAGTCTCGATGACTTGAACTCTGTCAGGGAGGCCCCCAGCAGCCCCCTCCGTTTCCTGCAATGCCAGGGATACCCCAGTATTGCTTTTGCTGATGCCATTTCTGTGTAGGACTTTGATGCCAACATCATCAGGTCACCACCAAACATGCATAGCCAGACAGAGAGCAGACGGCAGAACAAAGTTTCTCCCTTGCTTTCCCCTTTTCCCACTGTGTCCATGGTGGCTTCCTAGCACTCACTGAGGAGCGTAACCAGCACAGTGGGCTGCTCTAGTTACCTACTTTAAAGACGCTTTGTGCTTTTTAGACAGCAGCTGTCTGAAAGACTACCAGAGGGAGGAATGAATTCTTATGTCATAAGGGACCAGTCTTGGATTCATGCCCTCTTTTTTCCCCAGTTAGTATCTTCAGGAAAAAGAATGGGACAAATTCAAATATGAGACATTCTCAATTCACTTCAGGAAGCAAAACAAAACACAGCAAAAACAAAAAAAAACAATCCACAAACAAATAATGAGACCTGAAAACTGCAGTTTTGAGCTGAAGCTCTTTATAACTGTGCACATCTGAAAACACTTGCAGACAGCTTCATAGTGAAATAAGCTGCATGTTAATATTGTCCTTGAAGCAGCATGAACAGAATGGTTAAAACTCTGTAAGAAGGAATAAGGGCAAAAGTCTGGAAGATGTATTTCTTCATTACCATACCTGGATATTTTATGCTAGGAAATAATTCAATACTTTTGGAGAAAGAAGAAAGTCTACAGTGAAGCCAGATCCTGGATGCTAGTCTAAATCCATATTGGTGCTTTCTCAGTTATTAATAGCTGAGACCCTCGCTTTGAAACTCCTTAAACCTGTAGCTTTCCACCTATGAAACCACGTGTGATAACATCTAGGTTGCTTGTACATATAAAGCTTTTCCTGATTCCGTTCTGGAATTTATTTCCAGCACAAGTTCACCTTATTTATACAGGTCACTGTTTTAAAAGTTATCATCCCTACTTTGCCACCAGCAGGCACACCTGGTGCCATTTTTGGGCTCTGCTGTCACACATGCACAAGGAGGACTCTTCCTGGCTCCAGGCTTCTGACATCAGCTGGACACTGGCACAAGGCTCGGGTACCATGGGAGCTGCACAATGCAGTGCATGGCTTCACGCCTCCGTGTCTCAGCTGCTGCATGGTGCCTGTTCTGCACCTCACTGCTGGGCTGCTGATCAACTGTCCCCAAAATGCCCGGGTTGCTAAAGAGTGAGACAGACCGAAATGCATGCCCACAGCTCTGCCACCTGGAAGTATGAGATGGAGGCCAAGAGACCAAGTCTCACATTCACAGACTTGAAAGGTCTATACAAACCAGTGTGTAGGACTCAGGCTTACAAGTGGGCACATAAAAAATAATTATTTTAAAGCATGTTTCTTCAGAGGAAGAAATGTTCCATACCTGAAAGCTATCACTGATGCCAAGGTTGCTATGTTCATTTCTTTGAACAGAACAATAAGTATCCACCTAAAATTTCTTGGGTGTGGCTATTTCCTGGTTAAGAGTGCCTTTTGGGCAACTATAAATGTATGCTCTGGCCTTTCTGTGTAACGTTTCAGGAACAAAAGACCTTATGTGAGACAACATAAAGCTGACAACAGCAACTTTATACTTGCATGCTTCTCAGCACACTCACAGCAAACTAGCTATTTGCTCAGAGGGAAGGGAGTTTATCCATCTCTTTGCAACCCAGCTGGGCGGCCACATCTGCTTCCTGCAGCCACCGCTGCTGAGTACACGAGTCTGTTTTACTGCACAATCTGAGGAATTCCTTTGTCTCCCTAATACACTTGCTGTATAATCAGATAAAGGGCAGGGTGTGGACTGCTCCTACATTATTTAAAAATAATGATAAGAGTCGGTGCCCGTACCATTTGTCTCTTGACTCCATAGTTCAGCATGTCATTGTAACCTTCCCCAAAGTCTCCTGCAGCTACGATGATCCTAAGAAGATTCTCGTCTGTCAAAGTTTATGCTACAGCTCAGCAACAGCAATGCAGCAAAGGATTTCCATGCCAGGTCCTGGCCCCTTCAGGCCCTCGGTGGGACTTCCCAAGGGACATAAATGTAGCCCACCATTTCTTGAAGGACAAGGGGGAATTGTATATACTTTGTCCTACTGACAGAATGGGTCTTGCTCTTTGTATCAGATTCAGCTGGAAGACACTGCAAAGCAAAGTCTGCTACTCTAGAGTAAGAAGCGAGCTGGTATTTGAAAACACAAGCATCGGGACACACCTTATTTTGGCATTCCACTTAACCCACAAGAGATATTCAGATACAGTTTTCTCATATATTGCAGTCTCATTCTACTCATCATCAACAGCAAAGCGTCCATATGACATGGCAAGCTATAAAATGTAACAGTCGGGCATAAATCACAATGAATTCACAGTCCGTCTTATATAAAACACTGCTGGTATTAAATTTATGTCAATATTTTCACTTCCACTACAATATATTTATACTAGGTCAGATAGTGATAGCTTGTTCCATTTTCCTGAAGGGGATGCCATGATACAGAGGAACAGGCTAAGCAGCATCCCGCTAGTGGGAAGAACAACCCATGCCTTTCCTTCCTTTCACGGCTAATGATTTCACTAAACCTTGAGTTCAGTCAAGTCCCACATACAAATCTGAATGCAATACATAGTATAAGGGATTTGTTGTGTCATAATAGATGCATTGTTAGCACAATCAGATTTTATATTGGCTTTACAGATGTGGAATACAAAAGAACCTGCTTTAAAGTTGGAGCAATTTCTAGGAAACATATTTGCTGCAAAATAAAGATTAAGACTTTGTTACAAAAACCACAGCTTCACTCTCAGTTTCTGGATTGAAAAAAAAAGTTTTCTTTCTGCAAAAGCACAGTATATAGTGTGCTTATGCATTCAGCAATAGGTGAATATGCTCCAGCAGTGGACATAACACAAACAAGCCAGATACAACTCAGATAAGGAGTAAGAAATGGCTCTGTTCCTTGAAGAAGATAACTTGCCAGATTTTCCCTGCACAACTCTGTACCTGAGTCTCCAGTGATCTAACATATATCCTTGTCAGATAATCTCAGCTAAATCTAGGCCCCTATCTCCACTGGTGAAAAAAAAATACTGTTAGAATTTGTTCACATTTTATAGTGCAGCCATCACAGTTACAAAGTTCATTATATTGAAAATCTCAACAGCTTGCTGTGTTGCCTCAATACCTCTGACAGCCTGGACTGGAATCACGTATTCAGCATCTCTCAGTGTGCAGCAGGGCAGGAACCAAGGGCAAGATGTTGACTTTAGCTCAGTTCTGTGAGCAACAGGCAATCCCAGAGACATGCGACAGATGAAGACCTGAGTCACTGAATCCATTTCCCTGCTATTACGGGAACGTTGACTTCCCATCAACAGGCAAAATTCCTTTAATTAAACCCTTGAGTGCCCCTGCCCCTACTCAAACCCCAGGGCTGCAGGTTCCCAAGGAGCCTCCTGTGTACGAGCCGGCTCCAGCCCAGTGCCCCTCGCCTTCCTGGCGGTCCAACCCTTACCCTGCTTTACTGTTCAACAACAGGGAGCACAACCACTTGCGCTAAAAACTTCAATCTTTGCTAAAATTGAAGCTATATTTGGCTTTTACAACCCCGGCTGCTATGCTGCTTATTCCATTAACAGCCATTAGAGTCCTGCAACTGTAAAAGGAAATTACTTTGTTCTCCATCTGGCATGCTGCGCTGGCGAGCTCGGCTGGAGAAATCGCCTGGAGGATGGACCTCAACTTGCAACTTCCAAAGGTAATTTGGACTCCATGGCAAATGCAGTAACATGAAACATTTTTTCTTTGTATTGTAGCAGTATCCCATTTGTATGAGCAGGTCTTATAGAATGAAAAATGACAATTTATTCTCATTTCAGTAGGAAAATTCCCTCTCATCAGTCTTTTATAACACTGTATTAGACCTTCTGGAGGTAAAACTGGGCTGACAGCACCTGGTGAAAGTCCTTAAGAAGAAAGAAAAAAGTTCCAGTGGCTTTTTGATTAAATTCTTATAGACAGAAATGAAAAATAATACAGTTCCCTGATGCCTAGATATCACAGTGACAGCTGTATTGGTTATTAGAAGAATATTCATGTCAGAAATATTTCTGCAAGTCTACTTTATTCAACTTGTTTTTACCTCTCCACCACTCCTCCCAAATGTGAGAGAACCAGCCTAGATTATTCGAGGATCTTGGTTTAAAAAAATGGGAGCTTACAGAGTTTTAGCTAGTGAGCTAGCTCATAAATTCAGTATTTTAGCTGGCAGCCCTTGGCAGAAAGCAACCACCCCATTAAATCACACTGGGCAAGAAACTGTCATTTTGGTGAATCATGAGAATTACTAATTCTGTTATAATGTGTGCGTGTATGAGAAAGGTAATTCAGTGGGAGTTTTAGTTTTATCTTTATGGCGTCCTTCAGAAGATTATGATCCTTGCTGCTTTTCCCTGTTGTCTGCCCAATTTCCAAAGCAGCTGTTAAAAGTTTCAACAGCAGCAGTTAATAAAGACAAGCAAAGTATAAACCTCTGCAAAACTCATTTCTATTTTGCTACTCCCCTGATTTCTGACATTAGCATCTAACCATCATGTGAAATGATGCTCAGGGAACACGCACACTCCTCCACCTTCCTCACCGAGTGTGCATTTGCCAATGTGATGCAATGCACAGGTCCTGGGCCTGTCCCAGTGCTCACCTCCACTTCAGTAGCTCTGGGCCACACTCTTTGTGGTCTTGTACATGGACGCTACTTGGAGGTAGTTCAGAAAAACCAGATGAGCACCCAAAAAGGGCATGCACTCATGTGCGCCTCTGTTTGTGCTCAAGTTAGCAGACATCCAGGAGGTAAGCTCTTGCTTACAAGTAAACTCTGTTATTTACAGATGAAGTTAGTCAGGACTTTGCTTTATATATTATTGAGGCCTTCTTAAAGTTGGAAGCTATTTTTAGGCTAATAGCATATGATCACAAAAACCCTCAACAATTAGAGAACAAGTATTCTTATTAACTGTAAACTGAAACTCTCACAGTCCAGTGGATAAAACATTTCAAACAGCCCAACCTTAAAACAAATTCAGGAGCAGAGCAAACAGCCCTATCTCAACACTGCACACGGAGTTAAGTTTTGTGGTAGGTTCCGGTAACAAATATTTGTTTTTGCACTTAGTTGTTACATGAAGAGAGTTGTGGTGGTAACTTCTATTTGACCTTAATGGTTATGAGTGATACAAATGTATGTGAAAGATCTAAAAAATGTTGCCATCTCTCCACTTCTCATAAAATATATAAACGTCCCAGATCAAATGCATTTACATTTTTAAGGAGATACTAAATGAATGCAAGCAGATTTGATGTATTAATCCACCTGGAACAGTACAAATTACACAAATCAGTATTAGCACATTTTATGGGAAACTGCACAAGTCCAAATTGTTGGTAATTTCAAGTCCATAATTTAAAAGTACCTGACTTAATTCAAAGTAAAGGAAGAGATAAAAAGCAAAGTTGTTTTTTCCTCCACTAATGAAATAGTACTTCAAGGTGCAATGAAGAAAAAACTTGGCTACAGTCTTACTGCAGTCTGTGTTTGGAAATGGTATACGCTGTTCTCGATTCGTAAAATTTTGCATGTGTTTACGTACTAAAGAAGTTGACGCCAGGTTTTGTCACCAGTATTTGTGAGACAAGTTTATCCATTTTTGCATTAGCAGATGTAAATTGCTGGAGGCAACTATTAAGCATAAGTAACCACATGTTGTATTTTAAACACTACCACTGCTTTAACAGACCAATGGCATGATTATAAATGGTTATATGATTATAAGTATGGGCAAGGGGCTTTTTGTGAATGATTTTAATTCATTTTCAAACTACTGCATGCATACATCCTGTCTTGCTTCCTATACGGTCCGTGAGCCTTTTGTCTTCAGAGAGCCCAGTTTAAATAGTGAGGAAGGGAGCTTATTCTCTCGTACGTCTCACTGTGTATTGCTATTAACTGCCTCTCACCTTCGTTTGTGAGACACTAAACTACCCATTTACTTCCCCCTCATAACAAACCAGAAGATGAGCAGAATAACCTGGGATTGAGCTACAAAGAGATTAAGGACATGTCTGCTCTGTGCAATGGAGCACAGTGAAAACAGCTTTAGGGAATATGTACTTGCGTCTAATAGCTGCCACAAGCAGTTTTGTCTACTGCACAGGACTATGTCAAGGCACTATTCAGGTCCAAAAACCAGGGCTAATTAGCATTGTTACCCTAGCGTGGCTATCTTGCTGCTGTTCTTGGAGCTGGCTTGTAGCACCCCCATAGGCTTGCTCAGACCAGTGTGCAGAATTACTTACTCAAGGTCACACGAGAAATCAATGGCAGCAACAAGAAAAGAGCCCACATGTCTTTAATATCAGCCCTGGCTCAAAGTCACTTGGCTCTCTCATTCCCTAGCACAATAACCTTCTTCTTCCAGTACACAGACAAGGTATTGGAGAAGCTGCACAACTCTTAACGCATGTAGAGGAAGTACAGCAGACACGAAACCAAATCACAAGAACAGGACTTCACTGACAGCCTGTTCTGGTCCAGGACAACAGAAAATCTGCCCCTTTGACTCTGTTGCCTTGCTGGATATGTACAAATAAATTATTCCATATTAAGCAGATGAGAATTCATGCAGCCCTGATGGGTAAATGAAGTTTATACCTGGCTGCAAACTGCTACGCATCTGCTCACGTGGGAGCCCTGGGAGGCAGCTCCTGCTCTGGACAGCACAGCGATAAACACCGAGTTTCTCCGGTCACTGCTGAGTCTCTGCTGGAGCCCCTCCACACTCGCACTTCTGTGGCTGGCAGCAGAATCTGACTCTTAGTACGTGAAATGGTGACACTTCATGCCTAGGAGGAGAAATTCAGTTACCTACAGCAACTAAAATAACACTGTGCAGCTTGTCATACCCAGTCCAATTTGTTGCATAGTTTTTCAGAGACACCAGGGAAATACTCGGTTCTCCAGTTCAGCAGGCTTCATCTACAGTATATATTGGTTCCTAAGGAGTTGCTACAGTGATGAAGAAAAAGAAAAAAAATATGGAGGCTTAAACAAAACTATACGCTTTCCACTATGACTCCCACCAACTTCCGTTACTGAATTTTAATCTAACGCCATTTTCTCTCTGAGACAATTGCCAGTCTCTTCTGTTTTCTTCAGCTACTTTCTCTGATACAATTCTGCACTGATTTATACTTCCCTTTGAGTCCACTTGTTTAGGTGTAAGTGATGAGAAAAATGGCTCTAAATTTCCTTGCTTTAAACATTTCTTCAGTCCACAGACAACACAGGCAGACTGGGTTATATTTTGACTTTGTAAGTTACTGTCATATTTTTTTCTCCAAAATCACAGCAGTTGAAACCATTATGCTTTTTCCATGCACAAACAAAATTCATATCCTTTCAGCTTAAATTATTTTTAGATGGTGAGATGTAGAAGTAAGCACAATGACAAAGCACAGTGGGTTTCTCTCACTACATTTGGAGCAAAACCAAGATGGAGCTGTTTTCAGCACACAGCAGACTCCCAGAAAATTGCCCTCAGAGTATATGGCAGATGTAATAAATTTCCATGCCTCCAGCCAGAACATCCAAGCTCTGGTTTCCCCCAACCAGCAGAGAGAGAGGGAGTTTGGATAAAAGCTTCTTTTCAGGGCTGTTTTTCTTGAATTCATTGCCACTGACAGACAAAGAATTTCTCCTGATTTTGTAAAAACTCTTTGTTGGAAGTTTGTTTGGCAGCTGCTGGCACAAGGGGGAAGCAGGGGTAACTACCCTGTTCCCCACAAACATCCTTAGAGCCCTGGTGAGCAGCACCAGGACTTTCTGCAGACACTGATGGAGATGATGGAGGGCTTCCAAGGGGGACTGAAACAGTGAGAATGAACTGGATGAGCAGTCAGAAAGAAATGAGCAAAGGAGACGTCTAATTTTTCTTTTGGGTATTTTGTTTCATAAATCTTCAGACAAGCCAACAACTTTTCGACTTCAGAAATCAAATCTCAATGTGATTCTCCTTGCCAATAACAAAACAAAAGACGTTACATCTGTCTGCCCACAGAGCCTATTCCATGGCCCCCAGTTATGCCGTCTCTTCTTGGTACTGATACTAAAAAAAGAAAAATTAGAGCACAGAAGAAATGTTTTTAATGATGTGCGAGCCCCAGAAGGATCCAGACCACACTACTTTAAGGTCTTTAGGTGCTAAGAAGAAACAGCTATTACTGTGGGTACTTACAAACTAGAAGAAAGAGCTCCTTCACTTGGGAAGAATTCAACAGCTGCTTCCCTGAAGGGTCTTAACTTTTAAAAAGCATGTTAAGGAGAAGACAATAAACACACTCGTTAGAACAAAAAGTCAGAAGTCATGGCCCTGCTGAGGGCAGTCCTGCCCCAGGAAGTGTAAAGATGGGCCCAAGTTAAGGCCCATGGACTCAGGCTGCAGAAATGCATTGAGGCTTATAGAGAGCCAGAGACCGTGCCTGACCGTTCCTGGAGACCTCTCACTTATCTCAGGCCTTAAGTCATTGTAAAAAAGAAAAAATAAAAATTGAGTTCTCACTGATTTGACTGCGCATATGGGTTTTGGCAACTCACACTGTCCTTGACTGGAAACCTGGGGAGTGGGTCTTTACCTTCCATCAGTCACACTCTACTCGCAACAGTCTTTTCTTTACTAATAAAAAACTGCCTGTACTGTTTCTTACAATGCGGATTCCGTGATAAGTATTTCAAAACCGTTTGGTTTATTCATTATTATTTTAACTGGGTGAAAACACGTGGAAAAAACAACCGTGAAACAAAGCTTTCCACACTGTCACAGAGCCCAGTGCTGGATTACAACCTGCCAGCCCTTCCAGCAGCTGTTTTGCCTGCCTGGGATGGACTCCTCGAGCAATCCACGTTAGCAGGTAGCAAATGACCTCCGAGTGTGCCACCTGGCACGATTGCACATCGCCTCCTAATCCTCCTGGAATAGCATTTTCCGGTCAACCTCTATCTTACTCAGAGCATTCTCCATATGTTTGCAAATGAAGTTGAATACAAATTTGGTTTGACATCTCCTGCAAGAATCCTTAATTGTCAAAATTTGGCAGAGGAAAAAGACAGGAGTTGTTTCTGACCTAACGTTTTCCCTCCCCTTTCAGGTAAACTCTTACACTGGGAGACATTTGAATCTCAGAGCTTATTTTTCTTTTATACTGAACTAGCTCCACACAAAAAATCCAGCACAGCATTATGTGATAAAGAATAAAACGTATTCAGTCACTTTTCTCCTCTGCCCAAACTATGCTGAAGGCAGAGAAGTTCACAGTGACTCCTGTCTTTGCACCTTGCCATGTTCCTCCCTGATTTGTGGCATTAAGTAGCTCCAAGTCAGAACTGATTTATCTCATTCTGCTGGGGGAAAGCTGCAGGAGCTATTGCAGCAGCTGGAGCAGCTGGAGAGTTGCAGAGCTCTAACCATAACTGTTCTTCCACATTTATATTTTTGGTATTTCTACACATTGAGGCTACTTCCTGGTGGGCACATCTGCTGCATTTATGGCCTCATTCAACCACTATGGAGAAGACATTACCTCATATTCCAGAAAAGGACCTACTAAGGGAAGGAATGGAGGCCTCCTGGTCCATGCCAAGAACTGCGAGTCTCTCACTGCTAGTAATGGTAAAATGCACGGCCTCAAAATGAGAGGGCACTGCACAGAAATGAATGGCACCAGGAAAACCTGATCTCTAAGTCAGCTTACAGCAGTTGTGATGGGAACTTTGCTTTAAAGTTTTTGCTGTGGACTACGATCTAGTAGCAGAGAATAAGAGGAGATAAATGTAGAAGTCCCCAGTTCTCAGAATTGATTATAAAGCTTGCCTAGACAGCCAGCTGCCAGGTAGGCATCTACTGATGGATATCTTTAATCCCATACACAAGGACCTGATTTTTTGGAGGCTAAAGATTCCTCTCCTCCATACATAAGAACTGTACCAGAAGCAGAAGGAACAAGATCTTGTGATTAAGATGCCAGCACTCTCAGGAGGAAAGCATAATTCCTTCTATAGGCTCATGGCATGACTTTTGCTGAGTGCCTTGCCTTCCCAGTTACAAACCGATGACTGGAATTCCCTCTGTCCTGCTGTCAGTGTGGAGTGCAAGGTCTTCAAGGCAGGAACTGTTTTTTAGTTGGTGCTTATATCATGGCATGCTGTAGGTGGTAGAATTCTCAATGGGATCTGTGGCCTCAGCTGCACTGCAAGTGGTAGTAACAGCTCTGCCCAGGATGATCTTGTCTTCTATTCCTCAGTTTCCTCTTTATCTCAGTGGCCTGTTTTAAAGTAACACTTGTACATGGTGCTGAGGTCCTTGGTAGAAGTGGTATAGGAGTTCTTTAATTACTTCTAAGACCAGCTATTTGCAATTCAGAAACTCATGTTAGAACACTAAAAGATTTTGACAAAGTAATGTGGAATTTCTGGAGTAGGCTCCAGCAGCACAGTTTCTCCCTTTTATCTTCCATTTCAAGGAAGAGTGACAGCAAAAGTTTAATGCTGTTTTTATTTAGTGCTGTTTGATCGAAAGACTACGGGTTGACTTGCTAATTTGAAGAGCAATTCTCAATGGAGATGCAATATTTGTATCTACTAAGGACAAGGTGCCCCTAAAATTGCAATCTGCTGCTCTTCAGAAGTTTTAAATTTCAGGAAATTATAGCTACCTTCCCTAGAAAAAAATATATGTAGTTTTATGATTAAAAAAGTGTCTCAAGCAGAGTATAAATATATTTCAAATAAAAGAAGTAACCTATTTAACCTTCAAACAAAGGCATCTGTTCCAGCCACTAGCAGCCTCACAGTAAAGCAGCTGTTGATCTTCATTCATGGCCACCTTCCTTCGTAACATGTAAATCCTGCTACAATCAACTGAATTTGAGCATGGGGACAACTATAAGGCAAACATTTGGAAGAGGGCAGTATTAAATCCCTCAGACATCATCTGCAAGAGGAAGCATCTTCCTCACTATCCCACAACATCCTCATGCTGAAGGACATCCTCTCCTCTCTTCCTCTGCTAGAGGTCCAGAATAGACTCTTTCCTCCTCATCCCTGCCCAAGTCAAACCTGCCTACATGGCCCTAGGAAGACTCTCAGACTCCTAGGAGACCTAGGAGATGTGGAGATGGATGTGGATCAGGCTGTAAGGGGTGAACCCAGATGCACATGAGCCTGCTTTAATCTAAATCATCTGCAAAAAAATGTGTCAGTAGGATTTCACCGCGGACTGATGTCCTGTCAGCACCTCCATTCCTGCACAAACTCCAAAAACTAACAGTAAAGTTTGAGTTGCCATAACTCTGTTTTTCACCTGAGGTAGCTCAGCCATGCATACAAGAGCTGTGTTCCCTACTGCAGCTGTCTCGCAGCCATAGCCTGAGCAACCCCGTTTGCAGGAAACGGTGCAGAGCAGAGATAGCCTTGGCTGAGCGCAGAACAGTGCCGGCAAGATTGCAGTAATGGAGATGTCCCAGCCCCGTTGTGAAAGGTGGTTTTATCTTAAAGGCTGCAATTACAACTCAACACGATTGATCCTCACCATGACAGATCCTGAGACATGAAGCTGTCAGACTGATCATCCGTCACCCAAACAAAACACTCAGGGATCCACTTGCAGACCTCCCCCTCCAGCAGATTAATACCGATCACTGTAAAATAGCTGTGCCCAGGCTAATGTTTGCGATTACTCCTGGAACTGTCAGAGTTTTCAAAAATATAACAGTCTGGCTAGAGCAAAGAGGAAATGACAGACAATAACGAAAACCCAGACTTTTTTTTTAGATAGGGAAAAAATGTTTCAGCCTTATTCTCGACAAGACCATTCCTGTCTGGGAAGCAGTGTGGCTATGTCTACTAAATATTGCGTAAAGCTCTGCATAAAGCAACTGCCCCAGGCTGTAGCAGCTTGCAACCTAAATTGGGCAAAGGTGGTGTTGTCACCCTCATTTTACAAATGCAAAACAGAGGCACAGAGAGAAGTGACTTCTACAAAACAAGCACGACAAACATCAGAATTGAATTAGAGCTCAGATGGTATATGGGAATGCTTTAACAGAAAGCCTTCCTTTTCCTGTCACTGAATTTCCTGACTGCATACATTTAAATTCCTGTGGCTTTCACTGCATTCACAGATTCTGATTCCGTTTCTACCAAATTATGTAGTCTGCCCACTTAGAAGCAGAAACTACCAAGGCTGTTAGAGTTAATCCCCTCTCTTTCCATTTCCTTAAAGAAAACTCTGACTCCAGGCATCAAACACAAAGGCATTTCTTGTTGGGACTTTCAAAATTGCTTTTATGTCTGCCTGTCTTTGTGCTGAAGTCACAGGCTGAATTACTGCTGGCACCAAAGGATGGGCAGAGTGTGAATCCAGGTAGTGTGTAGGTGTTTCTGGGTAGCAGCAGCTACAGGCACTTTCCCTGCACAGAGCAGGCAGGATACTCCTGGCCCTCAGCTGAAAAGAGTGACAAAAATCTGTTTGCTCCATTTTGGGAGCTGGTTTGGGGTATTTAGGTGGACCTGGCAGGCAGACACCGTGGCATGGTTGAATACCACTGCCCTGATAACACATCTTGGGAATCTTATGCATCTACAGTAACTCTAACTGCTTGCACCCTAGAAGCAGGAGATAAGAAGAGCAGTATGGAAAATGGGTTAGATGAATCTTTTTTTTTTTTTTTTTCCTGAACACAAGGGAGTAGCAGCTCCATCCTTGTATGGACACACCGATAGTGGATTACAGAGTTGGAGTCTGGCCTGCTTTTGAGGGACACCTTCATTATTCATCTGCAGGCATCACAGGACTGCTGGAGCAGGAAGTTTATAGTGCATGCTGTTGATGCTAAGTAAAATTATAACAATGTCTGGCGTTCTGCCTCTAGCATAACCTAAAACGAAGCTCCCTAAACTGATGCTTCAGAGGGCAGCAAAAGAATAAATAAACCCCTTAGTAATATGTCTAGCCAACCGTACAATGCTTTACATGGAGAAAAACGTCTTTCCTGAGCCCAATAGGAAATCATTTTGTGCCCTGAAGCATGAGACTTGTTTACCCTTAACTTAACATGCATAATGCTATTTTTTTTTTTTTCAATGAAATTATCCATTCCCTTTATAAATCTGGTCTTTAGATTCCCCTGAAGAAGCTTATGGCATATCTTGGAGAAATAAACCACTGGAATGAAACCGTGAGGGAAATTACTGTTATTTCTCCTAAACTATCTCAACAACTGTACAGGTTGGACAAAAGTTCACACACACACAGACAAGCACTTTCCTGAGCAGCATTTTGCAGTTAACACAGGCATACTAAAGTGTTGGCTAAATAACAAGATATATTTTATATTTAACTCCCCTTGAAATGCAGCACTGAAAGTATAGATATGAAAGAAAACAGAAGACACTGGTCTTCAGTTAACAGTGGAGATTCTGGATTTTTTTCTTCTTGTGTTCAAGAGCACTTTAATTTTGGCAGCTGCCATTAAAACGGACGCTGTACCACAGACACTTCAGATAGATACTGTTCCCACTTAGTGCATGGGGGTCACACTCCTGAGGACCATCGTATCGTGGGATGGCTCACATACCCAAAAGTGCAATTCTACTGTACATTTTAAAGACCTGTAATTTTCATAGAGGAGACATAGTTTCTACTGGACTGCTAAGGACTTTAATGGCAAGATCCTGCTAACTCCTACAGGTCTTTTCCAGAAACTTTGATTTATACCAAAGATTAACTTGTTCTAGTAGCCTCATGGTGTTTTGGCTGCCCCTGAATATCCCCCACACTGATTTAATTAACACTCAGATGCTTTCTTTTGCTCATAGGAGGCAAAAGGGTAGAAAAAGCTGCTTGCAAAGGTTAAAGGTCTTCTTTTTGAAGGCTCTCCAGTGAGAACAGAAAACATTATTCCAGAGAGAATGAATACCACTAATCCATAGCTGATGCACTCGTAAATATTGACAACAGCAATATTTGCTGAAGGGCATAGTAAATATCCTTCATATTCACATCCAAACAACATTGCAGGAGAGAAAACAGTATGGTCACAGTAGCACAGCTATTTTCTTTTTCTTTCTTGAACCTCGAAGCAGTTCATATGCTGTAGTTGAGTACCTCCATTACATCCCTGGTATTATGCCTTGCATGCACTTGTTGCAGTTCTTGAGGGCATTATTTCCATTATAAATAGTGACTACACTGTAGCAAGCCACAGCAAAACAAAACAAAACAAAAAACAACAAAACAAACAAACAAAACCAAATAAACCCACCAATTAAGGGAATGCAGAGATAGCGGGGATTCATAAGGACTACTGCCAGCCTGGTGAGGTTAAACTCCCTAGGCTCCTCTTAACAGTTAATAAAGAAAGGCCCTCCCAGATAAGAACGAGCACCTAAATTAAGCTCATGCTCTGATTAGCCTCTGAGGTGCAGAATCCTGCTTTCATTAACTATAGAGGGATCCCAGGTAGATTAACTCCGACAAATAGGGGCCTCACACCATCTACTTCCATTCTTTGACTTGGGTACAATTCAGAGCATGCAAGGTTGGGAGTCTGGGTCCTCCGCAGACGGCAGCCTTCAGGTCACTCCAGATAGTGGTTCAGGACACCTGAACTGGGGTGCAATTTCATGCTCGCTGTAAGCTAACCCCAGTATTTCTACTTTTATTTCTTTACCTATTTTTCATTTTTAATTGGTATTCAGCTGGGACAGATCCTGGCCTGAGTCACCCACACGAGCACCCAGGCACCAATCCTGGCACAAGGGAGGCCACAGCTTGGTAGCAGCTGGTGCTCAGATCACCTTAAAGTAGTTATGAAACCACAGCCTCAGGTACTGGGGTACCTGGTATCAATAGCCTCCTGCCTTTTTTTTCTGCCTCAGCCATTTTGCTCACTGTATCCTTAAACCAGTCTTCACCAGTCACTCTGCTGTATCTCACTTCTTGCTAGTACTCAAGAAAAGGAATTGCAGAGAAAGACAGCCTATATAAAAATTTCATTGTTATTATAGGCTAAATTCCATAATAAAAGCTTAAGGTAAGATATAAAATCTATATAGGAAGAGAACATCTCCACTGCAGAGCTTGCGTGTTAGGAAAGCCAGATAAAGGATGGCAGACGAACACCTTATCCTTTGTTCAACAAAAGGCAAATTAATGGCTTACCATCCTTTCCACGTGAACTTTTACAAACAAAAACAACAACAACAAAAAACAATCCAACCAATGAAATGAGAAAAACCTTGGATAAAAGCATTTTTGTTAGAAGTGTTTGTATGTTTATCCCAACATGAAACAGTAAGATCACAGGCAAGACCTGAGCTTTCACAGGCAACAAGTCCAACTTGCAGCTTGGCTAGTCATAGACAGCTCAAAGGATGAAAAAAAAAAAAAAAAAAAATCAGTCATCTAATTAATTCAAGGTTGTAATATTATATAAGAAAAGGAGAAAGCCCTAAATGTGTTAACTTTCATTCGTGCAAATATTGACATTGAATCCAAAGGATTACTCCCCTGAGAAATGTTAAGTCATGTCATGTACACCTAAGTCTCTGTGGAATTTGGGATTAGGTTTGTTGAATAAATAGCTGTCTGAGAATTATTCATTTTGTGATATATTGCATCATCTGTAGGAATACTGATAAAATAATTTGAATACTACTGAAATAGTTATTTCATAAAATATTCGGCTGGTCTTCTAATGCAGGTGAGGGATAAGACTGATACTCATAAAGTGAGTTTAGGAAATATGAGAAACTCAGTCACGTTAAAACAAACATTATTCGTTTCCTTAGAGTAATCAGGTTTGTTAAAAACAAAGGCTATTTAATGTTTTATATTCACAAGCATCTTTTCCCATTAATGCCCTAAAGCATTTTGCAAGCTACTTGCTGAGAACATCTTAACTGCAGTCCCTCCTCCTGTGAACCCCAGTTGCAAAGCTCTCAGTTGCGTACCCAGAGGTCACGCCACACATCCACAGCAGCTCCGTCAATCCCTTCGGAAGGCACACAATGAATCCACGAGATTTCATCTACATACTACTGCTCACATCCATGCTAATCTAATAATCACAGCCTGGGTCAAAACAAACAAAACAAAACAAACAAAAAAACCTGTTCCCACTGAAATGAATGGTAACCGGAAGACTGAATGTGGTGGCATCTGTATTGATGCACATGTACATGCTCAGCTAGGAAACCACGCTTCAAACCACTGGCTTAGACACCGCTACGTGAGGCAGTAAAGGTTTGCGGAAGAGGTAAAGGCACACATTCGAACTTTCTATTTGCTGGACTGCAAAGCCTGGGGTCTCAATGGAGAGGGCTGGTGAGTGGGAAGAGGGGGAGGAAAGCAGCTCTGTTCAGACAGCACTTCTCATCAGAGGAACCCACCCACGTGCCAGGAGCCCACGCAACGACTTCCAGCATCTTGCTTGCCCGAGCCTGGGTCTGAATCCAGGTCGTGGAGAAACCCAGAGTGCAGGTGGCATGGGCAGGGCTTGGAGCACAACGAGCAGCCGACAGAAGGGTTTTAAGTGAAGCACCACTAGAGGACAGTGGAAGCTAAGAAATGCCTGACAAAGGCCATGGAGCTTGGAAATAGGCTGTGGGGCTGGAGAGGGCTGCTCCAGGAAATTCAGGCAATACGTAAGTGCCCGACTTTCAACGCATCGTGGCTTCTGTGTGCAGCAGACAGAATCCAACTGCAGAAGATTCGGGAGAGCACTAAGTGTTGCTAAGGTGAGGGTACGCTAAACGGCTTTGAGATTAATTGAAACTCACTGCCGAGGAACTGCCCCCCCGGCCTTTCAGCAAGCAGGAGTGGCAGCCACTGCAGCCAGCATTTAAAGAGCCTGATGGGGGTAACATGCTGAAATACAATTATTATGACTCAGAAAAAAAATTAATCAGCCTGCAAAAGAGGTGACAGCTGTTTCTCTGATTCTGTTTACATCTACTTTGTAGTGTTTACTTAATATCTTAGGTGAATCTCCAAAGACAGCTAAGAATACTTCTGCATTTCAGTGACTGATAAGTAAAAATAGATGTAATTTCATGGGGGTGACTAATTCTATCATTTCTTGCTAAACTGCAGGGACACAGACAAAATAATAATTTGAAAGTCCCTGTTTTGGATTGCTGAATATGACTCTGCTGCATAAACTCATACTGGACATAAATTTGCATGAAGACCTTGAAGAGATTCCGTAAAAGATGTTGCCATAGATCTAAATACCAAGCATGTCAGTTAACCATAATCCTGAAGAACATGCTTATCTAGAAAACCCTTAAGATAGTTAACTACTCAGCACACAAGTGTGGCTAACCTTAATTTTTCATACATTTCTAAGTAACATTCCTTGAGACTGGCAGTATGACACACCGCCTCTCCTCCAGGGTAGTTCCTACTTGAGACTTCTCATGGCTTTATCCCAAGTTTTGCTCCATCTCAAATATAATCTGTAATTCTGCTCATGTTTCTCACATTTATTTGGGACTAGCTTACTGCTTTGCAAGGCAAGATGTGTAAAAATATATCACAGCTGCCATAGCACCTTTCACATCTAAGTGTTCTGGATCACTTTACAAACATGAGAAAAGTTCCGGCATCAATACAAAATGGTTGCACTTAGATTTACGGCTGGGGTCACCTCCTGTTCGGGATGGGAATGAGCCTTGTTAAGGTGAGTGGCCCAGGGCGCTGCAAGGAGTCAGCGGCGGAGCTGGAGAGGGAGCAGAGTCCTGCATGTTGATGCTCTGCTCAGCTCCCTGCTGGAGACAAATGCCACAATATACATGTGGAGAGTTACTAAGAACTTTCCTCCAGAGTCATTAATATTTTATTGGCAATTTATGGATTACCCTTTCTGCTCTTCTCCCTACTGTTCTCAGACATGGAACAAAATTAAAAAACCTACCACGCCATCTTGTGTTCCAATTAAGTACAATGGAACAGATTCCCAGGGGCTATGCTGGGACTTGCTGGGGTTGTCCTTTACAAACAGAAGCAGGACAGATCACAGTTTGCTACTGTGAAAAGTAGTGACTACTGTGCATCCTACACCACTGGGTACAGAGAGCAGACCTTACTCTAGAAACGCAGTTTTCCCTTAGGAGGTATGGAAAAAAAATTGGCAGCTTGCTACTCTTTCTTCCAACCTTGCTCACCCTCACATGAAATAGCAGTAAAGAACTGAAATGACAGAATACTATGCCAATTTCTGTGTTTTTGGCTAAGTGGCTTACTATTGGCTTTTACACACACAGAGGTTTGACATTTTCTGGCAGTTTGGCAGCCCAGGGCTATGATTTTTAGCATGCTGTAATTGCAAGGCTGCTGTCAATGAGCTAATGCCCTTGGGGGAGCAGGGGAGAGTCCATGCCCTGTGAATGGCTCCCACTCTGTGTGGAGCAGAAGCACTAAGAGATGTACAAAGAAATATGTCCCCCTCCTGCCCCTTGATGACTGCAAAATAAAACGTGGACTCTACTAAAATTTGCATCCTATACTTCATGGTTTTGTTAATGGTGAAGATAGGAATAAATGTAGAGAAATAAACCAAAGTGAAAACTGCAGAGACTGGAGGGCAAATAAGCTTTTTTTTTTTTTTCCCTTTACTTTCCTCTTTAATTGTTTACAAAGCAGGATAGAGCCATGATCTCTTAACAAAAGTAACTATCAGATACCTGATGTACCAACAGATTGGCAACCACTCTGGTTTTTGTACTGAACGTAACATTCAAGGGATGAATCAAGAGAAGCAATCCCACACGCTGCAGTCAGGTAAACCACCAGATTTGTCATTGTTTGCAACCTCTTCTCTACAATAGTACACAAGGAACCAGACACTTGTTTAGTCCTGCTGTAGCATCTCTTAGGAAATACCCTTGCAAATGATACAAGGAGCAGGATATGTATATTTTCACTGCAGAAAGGGCTGAGGACCTCTGCTCACAGCATGGTCCTAAAAATGCCTGGTTTTTATGCTGTTTATCAAAAAATTTTAGCTAAAGCAATGGAAGAAGTAGGGTATACAATGCTCAGAGCTGGGTGTTTTGGTCTGAGAAATCAAAACTTAAGGGAAACATCTGAAATTCTGGCACTCTGCGGTCATGAAACATATGTTCAAGGAATTATTACAAGTGCCTCCCCAAATTAAGGAATGCCCCTGCATCTCTGCTAAGGCCTTCCTTCACAGGAGAGATCATGGTGTTTGCGGTTTTCTCCTGAAGCAGGGGATATCTGTGAAATGCTCAACAGCAGTTACTTGGTGACTAGGGGAGAATAATGCATTGAAAAAAGGAAGGAATGGAAGGAGAAGGAAATGCAATCAATGTTTCTTTAAACCTCAGTATATTATTATTAGTTAAAATTCCCAAGATAACCTCTATTTCCACATATATGTAATAGTTTTCAATTTCAGTAAGTATAGCAAAAGCCATGAAACTTCAGATGAGGACCAAGAAGTCTGGCTGTATATACTACTTTGTAGCAGACCCTTAATACTCCACCTTCCGTGACCTTTTCAGCATGTGTATATGAGTATTANAAAATCATTTCTCAGCAAACCCAGGTGGTGCAAAGGAGTCTGATGAGAAGAACGACCTAGTTCTGAGTACGGATGTCAGAGGACATATCCTGCATGTCTCCGAAATTGCAAATGAAGCAGATGTTTGCCGTTATTGTCCACTACTGAGGTACCAGTGTTTCTTCCTTACTAACCACAAGCTGCAGGCAGCAATCATGCATCACCTTCTCCTCTTCTAATGGTTACTCAGGCATGTAATAAGTTGAATTTCATGTTGCTGATGAATCTTATTTTAGTTGTTTAGCATGACAGGGTGTTTCTTTGTTAAAAAGTGAAGGGAGACATCTGGCTTTGGCAGGGTGACTAAAATGAGCTGTGTCCGGCCAATGTTTCTTCTGATTCACCTTAATTTGCTGACACTAGATCCAGCAATGACTGCAGAGTCATAACAGGAAAAGCAGACTGCAGAAGTCACCTTTTACACCTGCTCTATTTTGCCTTAGACAACTTTATCTTCCATGGTGTAAAACGCCTCACGTATTCCTTATGTCACTTGAACAGTGCCAGTGCTGTATCACCCTCTCTGAGCAAAGGCACTAAACTTGTAAGCACATGGGAGATATTCCCATTACTTCTGGCTCCACTGATGACAGCATTACTGTTAGCCAAACAAGCACTGAGTTCAGCTCTTCCTTAACCACTTGTCTCAACTTTGCACTTATGCAGAGAGGCAGAAGACTGTTCTGACTCATTAGTATCTTACACAGGATGCAGAACTGGAGTAAGTCACTGCAAAAGCTCCAGGGCTGAGAATCAGACCCATAATCTAGGGTCACTGGTGAGAGACTGCTGCTGCTTCATCCCCCTTGTAATAGCTTTCTCCCTTCATGATGAGTTATTGCACTACTATTTTTGGCTGTGCTTCATTTGGGAAGTTGGCACAGAAATATTGTTTGGCAGACACAGACCTGCCCTGGCAATCTACTGTTTTGGGGGTTGTTTGCTTTTAACTAATTCATTATATTGCTGTACTGCAATGTATATCACTTGTTTTCCCCTCCAGCACAGAGTATTTATGAGACGACTACTCTCAGGAAACTTCCCCGAGACAAACACTTAACCCTTAGCCTCCTCAGAAAGGCTGGCAGTCCTTATTACTGAGCTCTAGAAAACAAAGCCAGTTCCAGTACATTAACACATACAATTATTAATAACAAGTTTTGGATCATATTTTGGTTGTTATTAGTGAAAAACTGCGTTAGCATCAGTGCCTTTACCTAGATTAATTCCTGAAGTAAACAGGAGTTCATTACAGAGAGATTTGTCAGATTAACCTGGGTTTCACTGGCTTCTCTCTCTCCTACTTCTCTAATGTGATTGTTCTTCATGACCCTAATGTATGACCATCATTTTCAATGCTGGTAACCACCCTTCTGACTGGAGAACGTAACAAATGCCAAAGACATTTAATGATATCAACACTCAACCCTGATTCTGGAGCCACGGAGCAGTTCACATGCCTTAAGAGACAATTCCAGCAATTTCCCTTTGGCGCACTGTTCATCAGAGAGGTCTGGCGGAGTCCATTTGGCATTGCTCATTTCTACAATGGGTCACTGCAGATACTATTTACTGATCTCAAAACAACCCTCAAGCTTCTGTGAGTTCAGCTGCAGCTGGGTGAGGGCAAAATTATCCAGAAATACTGGGAAATTGGAATACTTGGAATTTCATCTCTGCTAGCTGTCATACAGATTGCAGTAAGTATGCTATTGTGTTTGCAAGCTTAGTCTAACCGCAAGGAATTTATTGTAGCAAGTGGATGGTGATACATAAAGACATGGTAATACTATGCTTAAGACAAAACACAGACCAAAGTCCACCCCACAGTAGAGCAGTTGCCTGTCTTAGAGATGAAGCCCTGTACACAGAGAAAGAAATGGAAAAGTAGCATTTGATGCCCTCTTCCTTAGCCAGATGCAGGGACTGGTGGCACAGGGTGAGGTCCATCCTCCTGCAAAGAGAGAAGCTGCTGGCTGGAGCACCCCAGAGAACCACCACTGAGGTGGAAGCCAGATACTGCAGTGCCTGAGCCTACCAAACAATAAATTTCCAGGCCTCCTAGACAATCCACAAATTAAAATTGTTCCCTGAAGCAAACTGGCTGCCCATGTGGGACAGGTGTAGTGGGCTCACAGTCTCTGCACTTACTGCAAAATGGCCATGCCTCCCTGCAGGCACAGCCAAATGCGATGGCAGAGATACAGCACAACAGGACGCTCCAGAGATTGTTGATCTATCAGGTTTCTGCCTGTCATAATAAATAATTCACTAAAGAACATTCTAGACCATAAATTATAAGGTTTATAAAAGAAGAAAACCCACCCCTTTTCTCTTGTGCAGCTGTAGTTGCAGCGTGGCCCCAGTTCTTTTTTAGACTTTCTGCGTTTTGCTGCAGTTCAGGCCAATAACAGTGGCAAGCAAACTTTTCTGAAGTAAAAAGCTTATACATCCCAATGGCTTTTAATGTCTGCATTACAGCCTAAACCTAGGCAGCATACTCATCTTTAACTTTGTTGTCATTTTGCATATCAAATTCTCATGCAAGTCACCCAGAGGAGCACAGATCAGCAAAGAGAAACAGGAAGAACAGAAACGCTGTTAATAATTTCCCCAAATCTTACACTTTGCCTCAGTTTTAAAAACATGCTTTATGACATAAGCTAATAAAGCGCTGCACAAGAAAGCATAGCTTTAATCTTTACATTGGATTCTGGATTTGTAAGAGTTTCGAGTAAATCTGTTTAGATGGTTAAGAAAAACCTCCCGCTAACCATCTGGGTTTTTGCTGCTGCCTTGCTATTTGTTGACATCAGCAGTCCTTGAAATGTTCCCAACAAAGCACAATTTTTTATTTTTCACACCTGGGTAATTAAAACAGGTAGGCATTGAACATTGGGAGCCATTTTGAAAAGACATCATTTTCTCAACCCATAAATGTAATCTGCTATCAAATAAAGGATTTCCACACCCCGTTTCTCCAGAACTTTAGCATTTTAATTTGAAATACAGTTGATAGAAATCACTATTTTCAAGCAGCAGCCAGGTTGGGATGCAATTCAGAACTAAGTAAGTACTTGCCTTTTTCTTATGCACCTCAGTTGTTTATTGCCTCAGTGTGCAGTAGAGACAGTGAGAAACGGAAGGAAACGCACTCAGAAGAGAAAAGATACCTCATAAAAATGGAGAGAGGGGGGCAGGAAGATATGATTTGTTTTACAAAAGAGTTACCACTGTAAGCCTTTCTTAGTAGAAATTCCTTTTGTAGGAAACCTGATTTTCAGTGCAGCATTTTGGGAGTAAATTTGGCCAATTTGAAAGAAGTAAGACATAATCCCTGCAGCAAAATCATAAAAAAAAATCTTAGAATTTTGCAAGGCTTGAATGGCTTGGCTTCATTCACAGATTCCAGCTGAGACCAGAACAGATAATACCAGTATAACACAAGAAATAATTTTCTCACAGTATCCCAAGCAACATATATAATCTAGTTTATCTTATTCAGATAAATTGTCCTGGAGACCAAAGTTAATAACGTGGGTGAAAAAGGCTACCAAGACTGAGTTTTAGGAACAGATTTTCCTTTTGGGAGTGCAGAATACAGCAGCACCGTATGTGGTGTTACCGTGACTTTTCTCCAATGATCAAATCACAAGATACAGCTGAATTCAAAAGCAGAGTTCCTCTGCTTTAGTGGATTCTACTCTAACTATAATTGTTGCTTAATGCACTTCTTCAAAGCACTAATTTCATTAGATTTATTTATAGTTGTAGTGGGATGGTAACAAGTTACTCTATAATTCATGGATCACTGGCATAATAGGAACCATTAGCTGTCACATCAGTGCAGATGAAGTGAGCTTTGACCTGTGAATTACTGTCACAATAAACCCAACTCCTGCAGATACCAATGTTATTCTTGTGGAAATGGTGTATGTTAATTTGAAGTAAGTACTTTAGTGAGGAACCTAAGAAATTAAAAAGAGTCTATCTGCTCCTGATCTTTTGTCTTATTTGAGAGCTGTACTTCTAATAAACCTATTTGAATATGCAGAAAGTAATGAGTTACCCAACAAGGGGAACTAGGGAATAGCAGCAAAGGGAAGGACAATTCCAGGCTTGAGAGATGATTTACTGCCAAATGTATATTCAGGCAAAAAAACAACAAAGGAGAATAAATACGAACGATGGTTTTGTCACTAGTAAAGAAAACCAGAAAACAAAAAAGGATAAAAGAAAATGTGAAGAATAAGTGGAGATAATGATGGTAATTTGTTTCCCTATTCTGAGATAATTGATCCACACTGAAAACATAATTATAGTACATTAAAGAGATGAAACATAAGGTCTGAGGCACAGAGTGAAGGCAAGTATGAGTTGAGATACTCTAATTATGACATTTTGAGAGTCGTAATATTTTGATGCTGGCCTTTCAAAATTCAAGGACAATGGCTACACAGCAAGCATCATTTCAGTTGTCAAATACCTGCTTTTTCTGTCCCTTGTTTCTTTGGGCTGCAGTCTCTGACAGAGTGCCTGCTGCTATGTGACAGTCCATTTGGTTAGGGACGACAATTCTGCCGCTCAAGTTGTCTTCTTTTGATTGCTAATCACACTTCAGAAAAGACGATTCATTTACCCAAGGGGCTTCTAAACCTTCACGTCTTTGCTTGTTTGTTTGTAGACCTCTTTCTTCCCTCTAAGTGATTTTGTGCTTTACCCCTTTATCTGGCAAGTCTACTGCAACCAGCACTGACACAGTTGGATCACGCCAAGCATTTCAGAAGAGATTAAAAGTATTAGAACACAAATAAATCACATAAAAGATTTAAACACATTCAACCTATACCAAACACTGACAAGCGCAAGGAAAAGGTGAATGCTTTAGTTGATAACCCCAGCGTTGCAGGATCTAGCAAACAGATAAATCAGCCTTAAAGTTCTGGGGGTGCAGCTACCTCCTACCTAACCCGTGGATAACCTGTTCCATGAACTGCTTTGTCTTACTAGGGCTTTGAGCAGTTTGCTTTGTTGAGCACCTTAAAAGCAACTTTTATTTCACTTTACAAGCTGGCATATGCACCAAGCACACCCTTTAAAGTTGTTAATCTTGATTCCAATTTCTTCTGTTACTGCTCTTGGGGAGAGTGATAAGGAAAGAGCACAGAAGGAAGTTATAAGCTCCTTTGTACTTCTGTACTTTGGGCATCTGCAGCTTACTTGATTTCCCTAGGCTTTGCTCACACTCTGCTTATGCTCCCCCGAGGCCTCGGGGAGTGGAGACTACCAACATGCTGTGTGCTTCAGCCTCGTCAGAGCCTGCTCAGAAAAGCCCTCCTACTGCAAAGAACTGGAAGTGGAGACAAAGCCAACTGATAAATAAATATGCAGCTTCATGCACAAGTTTATTTTCAGAAAGCTGTTACCATTCTGCTCACACCAAACAACCTTAAAGAAGCTTTCAAGAGACGTAAGGACATTAGTAGTAATAAGAATAGACAATTAAGTAACAAAAACATAGCTGAAAAAGAAGCTGAGAAATTGGTTGAGGAGACAGGAGAATCAAGTAAATTAAAACCCAGATCTGCTATTATATTACCAGAGCCAGTAAAATAGTATGTCTTCAAGATCAATCTTGCCCGCAAAAAGACAATTAAGCTTCAGGTTGCAGTTGTTACTGCAACTGCTCTTTCTGTGGGTAGAGAGTTCACAGAGCTGATGCCCACTGCCTCCCACCAAGAACTTCCCCACCCCACCTGTGTGGGCAATGTCCCAGAGGATATTCACAGTCCAATCTCGCGCCTGGCTCCTAACTCCAGAACATACCAGCACGACTTCGCACAAAGACATGCCTGAAGAATGGGAGGACTTTCTAGCCACTGCATTTACAGCTGGAATCATTTGATAAAGCTATAAACAACCTGAGCAAGATCTTCAGTTACAGTTACTGGCTATAGTTGTATTTAATGATGATGATATGCTCCACGCAGGCTTAAAGTTAAGCGAGGGCTTCTGATTTCGCTGGGTTAAGCCAACCCAGCAAGATGTTGACATACACCTCTTTTCTAAGGCTCCAAGGACGTATCTTAGACTTAAGTAACTTGGTGGGACACAGTGTGAAGCTAGGGGCTGAACCAAGGCTCACCTGAAAACTGCATGAACCTTTTGTAAAGTTTGCAGTAAACACAGTGCAAACCTGTCATGAGATCAGCCCCATTACTCATGGCTCGGAAGCTGTGAACATTTTGCTCAGCTCTGTCCGTCACTGTCATATGTTTGCCCTTTTGGTTTCTTCACCCCCAACAGTAAGGCAGAATGATTTTTAAACGTTTGAAATGCCTTCACAGTGTCCTTTCAACATGATGCAGTTCTTTTCCAACCTGTTCCTTGCTGAGACCCAGGGGAATTAACTCCCCACAGAAAAGAAAAGCAGCAAAGTGAGAGAAAGCGAGGAGGACTTGCTTTTGGCAGAACCAGCCTGAAATGGAAAGGGAAGGACACGGGCTTTGATTAACATGTCATCTATCGCTGGAAAGCCTTCAAAACCAGCTGTTTCACTGCTGTGGCCTTGTCCAGCACATTAATATATTTAATATACCTTTAATTTTACTACAGAATCTTTTTCCTGATCAAAAGATGCTCCCCGGAGTTTCATCTCTGCACTGTACCCAGTGTGTCCCTGCACGGTCCTGACGTGCCCGGGTGCCTGTGGGTGCTGCTGTGACATTTCCTCCACGCACTCATGTTGGCGTTGGTCCCCAGAGCAGCACCACAGTGTTGCTGCGGAGCTGCACCTCAGCTGGGCTAATAGCTGGGAGGAGACACAGAGCAAACACTGCTGTGCTGCATCCTGTCCACGGCTGGCACTAGTTCAGGTGAATTTGCAGTGGCTTAGAAATGCCTTATGCTGTCTCCTCAGCTTTTGGTAGAAGACGAGATTTGGTTATGCTGCTGCTGTGAGGTTTGGAAGCACAGGACGGTCCAAGTAAACTGCATTAGGTTATGCAGTGAACCACTGGCAGGGCACGCAAGTAAACCTTGGTCTCCCCAGCTCCCACTACCAGAGACTCATAGATTTAAGGTAGTTTTATCGTCTAGACTAAATCCTGTCTGGGTAGAATATTTGTGGATGTCATGGGAGAAAATAGAAACTTTTCACTGTTTTTCTACAAGACTGTTACAGCAACACATCACTGAAGCATCTGTGGCACCACTTTCACCCCCCATTAAGGCTTGAACTGGTTTAGCTAATTCAGTGCAAGTCTGAAGGCAAATGAGGTCTGAGGAAAGGCATCCCACCTACGATACTGCCTATTCCGTGCAGTACAGTGCCAAATTTTGCTTTCATTCACACCACACTAAATGCAAATTCCCAGGCTTCTGAAAAC
Source organism: Chauna torquata (assembly GCA_013399475.1). Taxonomy (NCBI): domain Eukaryota; kingdom Metazoa; phylum Chordata; class Aves; order Anseriformes; family Anhimidae; genus Chauna; species Chauna torquata. Next base: position 252,103 of record VXAL01019813.1, on the reverse strand, counting down.
AAAGCAGAATAGGAAGAAGCTTGAAGAGAGAAAACAGGTTGGATGTCATCACCAAAATGACTGCCACAGGCTCTTCCAGCAAGAGGAGAAAGCCTCCTGTTAAACATTGCTTTCACTACCTGTTTTGAATGAAAAGTATGTGGGGTACAGGTTCCACACAGCACTGTATTTCCCTCATCCCTAGTCTCACTTAACCTACAGATGGCTGAAACTCACTCTTTTTGTCCCCCAGATTCCCTTTCTTATTTGAGAGTTCCTTGAAAACAACAGAAAAGTCACAATATTATAAAAACCAATTTATTAAAAACAAAGGTCTAGTCTATCGCTCAAGAAATTGAAAATATTCCACTTAAGGGAGAGAAACACACTACCAGAATAGATTAATGGAAGAAAGTAATGAAGACAAGAAACAGTCCAGAGCAAAAGGCCAAATGCTTCATATTAGACAGGAGGAGAGAGAAAACTGTAAGGTCATATATAATCTGGTCAGTTGAAAACTGTAAGCAGATGCATAAATGAAAGTAATAGGGAACAGTATCTTAAAAAGTGGTTGCCAGAAGGGGGTGGGGGGGGAGCAGGGGGCACAGAAACCTGAGCAATCCAGTTGATGAAACCCATTTTTCAATGGTTTTGTGCTCTGTGTCCCGTCACCCCCCGCTCACCTGAAAATGTCCCTGCCCCACGGTCACTGCAGCCAGCTGGGCAATGCCTGCCCACTGGGAGCTCTGCAAGGCTGGGTGCTCGGCTCTGCTCTGGGTGCGGGTGGGAGGGGAGCCGGTGCTTCCTGGCCCCAGGCACTCTCTGCTCCTCTCTCCACATGCCAGTTTCTGCAGAAGCTCTTATGACTTTTACTCCTCTGCCAAACTGCTTTGGGTGTACATAACTGCTAGTTCTGTTACTAAATCCCTTTTCTCTTTCTTTTTAAAAATTGTATCTACTTATACATTTTAACCGTCACAAGACATTTAGTCTTGTAAACTTTCTAGGACAGGGACTGCCCTTTAATGCCTCAAATGATGGGCTACAACTTTACAGCTCTCCAAGTGTTTAAGATTTAATGCTCATAACAATACCAATGTTATGAGCATTAAATCATACTAAGAATGGAAGAACATGGAGTTTATACCCAGTCTTCAGCACTGTTTCTAGAAACATATTTCTAAGGCTCAAGAATCAAATGGAAAGAAGAAGAGAGGGGAATTTCCTCCACCATTTCTCCCTTGCCTTGCTCCTGAAGCTGTGGGTGCTAACGGCGAAGATGCTGGTGAGAATTCCATGAGCACAAATAACATTGTTTAAATCTTCAGCAATGACACGAAGCAATTTGGCACTGGAGGGAGTAAGGGAGAAATAACCAACATTTAGATTTAGCTGACTTTTATAATGCTGCTTATATTGAATTTTTTTTCTCCTTATTGACTAGAGGAAAGAAAGAAGAATGACACATCATTGTACTCTGTTGATGAATGGAAGCACAAACTAGCTTTTGTTGTCAATAAGAAAATATTGTACCATTTCTTTTGGAGACATCTCTCCCTAAAAAAAAGTAAAAATCAGAGCCAGAGATAAAATTCTCCATACACTATGTAAGTAGTGAAATGGCTTCTTTTGAAATTCTGGGGATGATAAAGCTCCTTTGATATAAAGCTTGAATTGCACCTCTTTTCACCTCTCTGTTGAACAGTGCTCATTCTTGTTAACAGGCTGCAGAAGGATCTATTAGAATTTCACCAATATCATTTACCATTGCTGTTCAGCCAGTCTTGGCAATAGCTGTGTCTATCAATTATGTGAAAAAAGATGTCATACAAGTTCAAGCAGAAATGCACGAAGTATTCTAATTTGTATGGACGCAATCTCAGATCCCTGAGCTTGGAGACTGAAAAAGAATCACATGCTGGCAGATGTCATTGGTACCTGTTTTCAAATGTGAGAACAAAAGTTATAGTAGAACATATCTGCAATACTTCATTGGGAAACAAGCAGGTCCTTTGTCAGTGATCTTAAGGGACTTATGGCAGAAAGATGTGGGGCATTTCTCTCTCCCATTTCTACGATTTCTACAATACTGCACAGTATCTCCCACTGCACAACCTCAGTGTGGCAGAATGTTTTACAGACCAAATGGAGGACAGCCCGTGGGTGCCCAAACAAGGCGCATGGATTTAGCACGGTACCAACTCCAAGACTGTAGTGCTCAAACCTCTGCCTTGCCTTTACAAGGCTTAAGGGTTTTCTTACCAGTAAGCCAGGAAACAAGTTTTGCTTTCACACATGCCAGAACTGTCTGCATCTCGTGTGGACTGAGCTGTTTGGCCTAACCATCCTCAGGACCATCAAATCAGGCTTTGCCTTGTCTAATATGTCAAGCCACTGGCCCTCAGCAGCATTCTCCTTTCTATGGATGCTTCTTTAACCCCCTGTTAAGGTTGGAGAGTTTTGATCAAACACATCTTACAAATTTTCAGTACATTGCTCCATAATAAGAGAAAGAAGACATTAGAGAGACAGAGGCATCTTTGGAGGATGAAATTTTCAACTCTTTACAATGAACAGGCACCAACCCACCAAACTACATCTCTGGTTATTGAATGATGCTTTTCTACCCTCTCTCCAGTCTCCTACACCAGCCGGGAAACACAGATGCTCACCATCATTTCCTAATTAAAGCCCTGAGGCAGAAAAGCAGTTACTATGTACTATAAACCACCCTGAAAAGCATTTAAATACGTGTTTAAACTTTAGCATGCATTCAAGAACCATTCCTAACAGGGCTGCTTCCTTGAAACGGGTGTTGAGCTGCAGCCCTTTCCATGCCTCTTCACCACATTTAAAAGGAGCTAATAAGAGAAGATGGTTATTACCAATGATGACAGAAGTGGATAACCCTCTTGTTAAACCACCCTGTGCAGAAAGGGGTTTTGGATATGTCCCAGCTTACAAAAAGACATAACCATATTGCCTACTTTGTTAACATCAAGGGCTGTCTAATCTCTAGAAAGAATTTCCTCCACCTGTTCTGTTTATCTAAAGCCCAAATTAGTACCTTTGTCTTCTATTCAAAAGCAATCCTGCAGAATGCACTGAGATCTGCTGCTGAATTGGTACACATTTAAAATACTTACAGAAAATTAAAACTGGCTGACTGCTCAGTGTATCTGCAAGTAGGTTACTAATTAATCTAAAAATATTTATTCTCAGGTCAGGTCCATATTACTCTCTGCTTTGTGATAAATGCAATTTCTTATTCAAAGATGATGTTTACATTCATCACATGAACTAAGCTTGTCTGCAGTAATTAACAGTTATTCAGACACTGCCCATTATTACTCAAAATAATTAAAAAAATATTTTTTCTTTATCATTATCTAGCCAGGTCAGTGAACACGAGGGCAATATATATCTTAAAATTCCCAAGACAGCAGAGATTAGTTCCAACACTTAAAAAAATACTAAATCACTGTCAACTGCATTACAGATTCCCAGATGCAAAGAAGGAAGGAAAAAGTCACAGTATATCAACACGCACACAAATAAAGGTAACTGTTTTTTTTTCTGTCTCTTTCTCCCTGCACTTTAAGAGAGATCACAGAGAATAATTATAAATATTTTTAAAATTCTGTCAAACGAGCTCAGTTTTGCTTCCAAGAACCATGTCTGTACTGCTTGTTAACATTAATCTAGAGGATTATTTGGATGAGTGAAAATTGTCTAGGAGTGTCAGGGCAGCTGTACTCTGAATAGAAAGTTGACTTTTGAGTAGAAGAGGTTATAGCTGAGATTCACAGTGACTTGACTTTCAGATGATGAGTTTGGTTTGATTTCGATGTAGGTTTAAAGGCAAGCACATCTTCAGAAAGAGATGGGAAAAGATCCCAGAATTTTAGCACATATATTTTCTCATTCAGGCGTTCCCAAGATAGATGAATGCACCCAAGTTGTACTCAGGAGCCTGGTTTTCAGTTGCCATCTTCAGGATGCTAGGTGAGAATTAAAGGCTAGGAGCCTAAAGCTCTGTGCCAGCTGCCCTGGCAGGGTGGGGGATCCAGCTTGTTGTTCTTCTATGGATTTGTTTTTTTCAATTTGGGGGGGAAAAAAAAGAAAAAGAGCAGCCATGAGCTTGTGCACCAGAAAGGAACACCAAGAAATTTGATTATGTTTATTTCTGTATTGTATTAAGCAATCTCTCCATCCTTCAGAATGATATGCAGCCCCGTAATTTCTTCAGAAGGCAGAGAATTTTTGTGTTGCTTTTTGGACAGGATACACTGTAGGACTAAAATCCAACTTTCAGTCCCCTCTTCACATCTTTCCTGACACTACAGCCCTTCTCTCCCCAGACATAGATGCTACATCCTGTTCCACTTAAATTCTTGTACTCAATAGAAGCAAAGGTCATTCAGAATAAATACCACTGTGTATGCTTTTACCTTCAGTATAGGTCTTTCCAGAAATTAAATGGGAAACATTCTACCCTAGAACAGCAAAAGACTGTCCTGACATTACCTAAAATCAAACAACACACTATTACAAGCACCTTGTAGCAACATGGAGAATAAACTGCCTCAATATAATTTGATCTATTTTTCTAATAACTTTTCTAATGAATATTTTATTTTCAGTAGTGCTGGACTTAATTTGCTTGGAAGACGATTGTCATTACTTTAAGGAACAAACAGTTCACTAGAGCTGAGGAGTGCAATAATTGATTTTTCAACTTGGTGGGTAAATTAAGAAATCATTATTTTTATGTTCCAAGCCACACTAGAAAAGTTGTCGTGGATTCTCAAATCCTTCACTTCAAAAGACTGATTTTGATGTTTTCTAATTCTCCAAATATTTTTTCTTTAGTAAATTTGGATCAATATCTACCCACTGCTGCCAATATTGCTTTTCCAATTCAGGTTAAGATGCTTGTTGCTATCCCAGCTCTGGACAGCTGGGAAGGCCTGGCTGGGCGAGTAGCTCTCCCAGGAAGCAAAGCTATTACCGGTGTCTTTGAAAACATCATGCCTGTCATTTATGTCATCTGCCTGGACATTCTCCATGATCAATGAATAAGCACATTTTAATGTACCTGGGATAAGGCTTGGTTCAGGGTTCTACTTGCTCCGTATATGCAAGTCTTTTATGCTGAGGACTTTAATATCATTCACTTATTTTGATCTCATGATTGAATGATGTCCTGATTCAAAATGTGTGTTCTAATCTTTCTGCCTCCATTTCCCTATCTATGGAAGCAGAATAATCTATTCAGCTTTGCAACTGTCTTTGATGTCTTCAGATGAAGAGCAATGAGCATTAATATGACTCTATTGCCAACACAAAATTACTGCTATATCCTCTCTAGCCCTTGAGCAGTGTTAAAGAAGGCAATGACATTTAATTCATTTGATATAACTATGTAAGAAAGATCATATATACACAATTAAAAACATCATTTTTATCAATTATGCACTAGCATCTCAGCCGTACTCTACTAATTAGAAAGGGAAAGAAAAAAGATAGTGGCTGAAAATTAATTATGCCAGCATTTCTATACTGTTTAGAACCTAGTTGTAAGAATTAAATATTTATATCATTGTGGTTTCCATTATGCATCCTAATGTGATTGCCTGAGAGAAAATTTTGCAAGGTGCTTCAGCACTCATGCAAGTTTAGAATTTGGATTCTCCAATGAGCTGACAATGCCGAGAAGGTTGTATCTAAATTTGATATCTTCAGACAAGAATCTTCTTTCCCCATACAAGCTTGCAGCTCTGTTTCAAGCTGCTGATGTGTCACACTGATCTCAGAAAGACAACTTTTTATTCAATTAAAGAGTGGTTTGAAAACTTCAAGGTACTGAAGTCGTTCCAAATCTAAGTTACAGATCACAGGCCAAATCTGGGGTCTATTACAGAGTCCTTCCTCAGAGTTGGATTGTTACTTGCAATATTCCAGGACTAGAGGCTTATTATGTTTAGAAGATGAAATCAGAGTTTTTGGAGAATTTTCGACCCATCTTCTATTCATATTTGTTTTGTACTCCTAGCTCTTATTTGCATGGATTCTTTTTTCTTCATTTCATCTCTTGCAGTTTTACCTAAGCACCTAGAAACACAGCTTTCAAATTGCATCTAAACAAGTCTGTTCACCTCTTCGTGTGTACATTCATCTCTGAATGCCAAATGTTTATGCAAAACAGGTTCAGCCCTACAGCTCATGGCACCTTGCCAATGCAGCTTGAGACTGGCAAAATTTATGAATGCTATTCAATGCAAGAAGGCTTTGCTCTTTGCAGGTAATTGTTAAAAGGTGAGGCCCTGACCCCACTCATTACACAATGGGTTATTGTCTAGATTTCACCCTAAGGGGTTCTTTACTTGCAACTTTTATAACAACTATAAACGAACCTGCCTTTTCCTCCAATAGGCTGTTCCTCAGTCGTTTTTTTTTTCCAACAGAATCCAGCATCCCTCTCTAACTTTACTTAATGTTTATTGCTCATCCTTTTATGCTCCTGTGTTGAAGTTAACGAGACACACCTGGTCAGCCCAGCACGCTTGGCTGAATCAGAACATTTTTGGACTACACAGAAGGTCCCAGACTCTCTTAGTCATCACACTGCACTATTTCATAACGAACTCAGATGCATAAACAACAAATATACATAGATATAAAGTCTCTCTCAGGAAACAAATTTCACTTAAACACTGAGCAATTTAGGCTGCCAAAAAGGCACTTTAACATAGAAGTTGAAAAGGAAGGATGATTTAAGAAATGATTTTAGCTTTCAAGAAAACACAGAAACATATGGTTAGTGCTAAATATTTGTACACATGATATGGCAAATAGAGATGTCTCATGAGTTTAGAATCAGATTATTTAGAAAGAGAAGAAAAAATAACTTGCTCTGTCCTTTCTTTAGCATAGTCTGGAAACAGATTTTCCTAGGACATGTTTATCAGAGACAAGCTTTGATTAAAAAAAGAAGAAAAATCTCTGAGACCAGCATCAAATTTTAAAGCCATGTTTTAGCACTTCTCCCCATTCATTGCATTAAATTCTGTTTGCCATAGCAAGAACAGCCCTTTGAAGGCAGGGCTCCTGCCTGGGACAGGAACCCGGAGACTTTGAAGCTGGACACCACCTCCAGCAAAACCAAGACCTTTAAAAGGGAAGGCACTTTATGGAAACTCTTTGAACAAGGAACCCTTCAGCTATGTGAAGTGTTTAAGAGCAAAGTTTTTTCCCCAGTGATATCAGGTCCTTGATATGAGACACTAATTTAGAGAGGAGAACTCTCTAATTTGGAGAATCCCTAGATATTATATCTTTGGGGAAAAAGGGGGAATGTGTCTGAAAATAAAAGCAGATAGGAAATGAAGCGGGGAAGGTACAGCTACCTAGCCCTGTTGAAACATTAACTGTTGCTAAAAGCAGCGGGACATTATTGATTCTACACAATCAATACTTTTGTTTTTCTTCTCTTTGTGGAAAGTGCCTCCCATCTTCCAGGGGAGCAACCTGCATCATCAGACAACCTTCCCACCCACCCATATCCCTGGCTGTTGGACAAGGTGCTTGTAGATCCTGGATAGAAATGGCCAATTGCAGGACACAGTGAAAAACAAGTATATCCTCCCCCACCACCCAAAGGTAGTGTTACAAATACTAAGTGTATGGAGAAGTCTTAGCTAGCAGGTTAGAAATGTAAAGAAAATAGGAGATAACTGTCTAGCAACATCATCACGAGGGTCCCAATCAATAGACCACAGAAAGCAATGATCATAGTTCAGAATCAAACTAAAAATGTGTTGTGTGTGTGTGGATATGGGCATGCACACATGTATGCAGGGAAAATCCTTTCTGTTTCATTCTCAATTTTCAGGAGTCACTAAATGCTTAGCAAGAAGAGCAGGGTAAAAAATGCAGGACATCAGTAATTACGGAATAAGTCACCTGCCTATTTATACCCAACAGCCTCTTTACTGCTGTTTAACTTCAGACAGCTGCAGTCATACATGGACTGATGTAAAGGTTGCTCTAGGTTGACAGGCACCTTATTAACGTTCGTCATTATACTATTAGCAGTCATTTTCTTACTGATATCAAATGGGATTTTTATGGCCAAAAGGCCAGGAGGGGAAAGATTGCATAGCTCCAGTCATATTTGAAGCTGATTATCAGCAGTGTAAATAGCGCCTGCATTAGCTGTGTGCAAAGACAGGAATCTAAAGGCAGTGTTACTCTCCCAGGAGCTTGTGTATGCAGCAATGAAAGTGAGATGGGGGTATACCTTACAAGCCTCTCTCAAGATTTTAAATGCTGCTTAACACATGCAAAATATATATGTGACATTATATGCAAACAAATCACTGGAGTTCAATCTACCTGAAGGCTCATTTGGGCTCACCTTTCATTAGGAGACCAGAATCAGGACTTACTTGCTTAGCACAATAACTAATTTTAACAGATGCATTTTCAAAGGAGTTTACACACTGGTAATTTTTACAGAATTTTAATGCGAATGCCCAACCAACATGGGTCATTTTTGACCAAGGTGACGTTAGTTCTAACTGTTCCTGATGGAGCAAACTGATCTGGATGCAACAATGATTTGTGGGGAGAATTTCCATGACACAAACGGCTATTTTCTACCTCTATCCTATTGATTTTCAGGTGCCGTTCATGCCTCTTCCCACTCTTTTAAAACCCTGTTGACAACTGTTTACTCACTTATTACAACCAATTGGTCCAATAAAAATACAGAATGGGGAATATGCTAAATCAATAGCTGAGACCAGTGAAAAATGGAACATCAGAGCAATGAAAGTGAAATGATTATTTTGGCCATATTTAATCAATCCTGAGAACTGTAATATCAATGAAAAGTTCAAGAGGAGATAGTGATATATTGTATTTCATGCACATGCTCAGTTTGGTTAGTGGGATCTTTTTGTTCATATAAAATTATGGAAAAGAGATTATATTCGTTCCTCTCTGAAGCTCACAGAGATCAGGGCAGTTGTAGGAGGGGTAAATGTGTACATTTCATGTCACTGATTTTGTTTTTGGAGTGAAACAAATATAGTGAGCTCTATTCTGCTCCTGCAGAAGGGCAATGCCCTGCTAGGAGCATCACGCCAAGGCAACAGCCAACAGCCAGATCTGCCCAGAGTCAGAATTCTATTCCATTTTGTCATCTTGCTAAATCTGATAATGAGAAAGGTGGTGACATTGTCCAAACTGCCCTTCATCCTCACCTCCTGTACTCTAGATACTTGCTAAGCCACCCTCTAATATTTCTAGTCCAAGCAAATTCAAGTATTACAGACTGGAAACAGGAATTAATTATCTCTTGGGATTAATGGTGCTTTTCCTTTTTCTTTCTTTAAATTTTACTGAAAGACTAATGTTAAGGATGGCAAAGAATTTATAATTAAGTAATGCCCATCAACACTTTTTAAGCAGAACTTCTATTTGAAAAACAATGAATATTTTCCCTACTATCCCCTCTTCAACAGATGTTCTGCCTAATCTACATTCACTTTCCTCACTGTCTTACCTTTGACCTTTCTTTTGAAGGTATTCATAGAAGAGAATGTCAGTATTTATCTACCTGCTGTGCTTCCATCTGTCTATGCAGTGCACGAATAACCACAAATTATATTTCCTCTGTGAAAATTTGAATGACAGAAACATTTCTAAGGCTTCATATACACATAATGATCAAATGCTATCTCCTCGTCTTGGAGGAATTATTCATCCAGTATCTGGACATGCAAACCAGGAACAGCTGCCAAATCTGGATTTGGGTTTCCAGTGTTTCCACTGAGATTTTCTACCAGAAGTCTTTCTTGGATGCCTTTCCATCACTTTTTTTTTTTTTTCCTGCCCTTTCTTTCTTTTTTTTTTTTTAAACTCATTTTTCTTGACAAGGAAAATGAACCAGGAAGGTTCATACCCAAGACTGTCACAAGGAATGCAGAGCAACATAAAACCATTTAAAGAGGTCTCCATTGGGAATGGTTTCAGAATAATGATCTGCAAACCTGTTAAAGTCTGTATGGTTTAAATGCTAGGAAATAGGTTCTTCTGTGATGATTCCAATGGAGCCATATTTGTACTAGAACTTGTCTAAGGATTTACGTGCTCTAAGGCGCACAGAATAAGTTTCCTATGTGAGATGCCAAAATATGCTTCTTTTGGATAACTACTTACAGTAACAAGGAAAATGAAGAGGCAGTGTTCCCTGAATAACTTTGGCCTTTCCATTTATTGGAAATGGTGTCAACAACTCCTTTTTGCCAGACAGGTGAAAGAGGCCACAGAAATGTATCCTTAACAAGCCAAATAGAAGCACTAAAGTAGACAAATCTACAACAAGAGCACTAAGGCTCACATCCACATTTAAAATAGAATAAGAACTTATTTTAACTGCAGCAAAGGAACATGAATATATGATATAGGAAAAATACCTAAGTATAGTATATAAAGACTATTTTAAATTGGTTTAAAATGAACTCCCGATCCCATGATTTTTTGAAAGATTGATTCCAAATCTCATCTTCATAGGTTAGGTAGAAAGGAAGTAAAATTGGCATTTTTTTTTTTTTTGCTCCACCTAGAAGTTAAAAAGCATGTGCATTTTCTACACTTTTTTTAAGCATACAAGTGGAAATGATAAAAATAAAGTCTTAGATGAGTTGATTTCCTCTGTATATTGATTCCTGGTATACAATGTCATTATACATAAGAGTCATATCCTACTCTTTTAATACTAAAACTAAGTCTTCCCTGTTTTTAACTATACAGCTATAGAATTGGAAAAAAAGAAGTGTACATAAAATATATGCATATAATCTTTGTCAAGAAATACACAGTTCATGATCCAAGGTCAACAATATTCAAAATGCACAAACCTTCCTGTACCAGTACCTGCCAAAATCAAGACTGTTTCTCTACTTTTCAGTTTTTTTGAGCCCACTAACAATGCAGATCTTGATTTACTTGAATTTCTTTGAAAAGTAGTTTTTAGTTTTTTTTCTAGCGACAAAGAAGACTTCCTTCTTCTATTCTGAGTCACAGAGATATCAGTTGGCATCCAAGAACTACAAACCAGGATGCATTCAGAAAAAATTAAAAGTCAATGAATCACAGGAATAATAGTCCATCTGCGCAGTTGTGCTCAATGTCACTATAATTCTGCAAATGCATCTCAAAATACCAAGGTGAATGTGGTGAGCAGTAACTTCTTACTCTACTGAACATTTCTTTTTCAGAAAGGTTCTTGCTAAAAATACAAAGTGAGCTCATCATTTAAGTTCATAATCTATCTGTTCTCTTCAAAGCGTTTGTGCACAGTCTCTTTTTAAGGCTGTCAAAATAACCACCTATGAAGGGACATTTTAGTATTTTAGACAGAATTCTAATGAACAGGGTAGAACTGATCAAATGTTGACTTCTCCTTCCTTTGAGTACTCAATTCTTTTTTGAATTTAGTCTAAGTTAGTGGTCATGAAAAGTGTCCAAGATAGCAACTGTACTACATAACAGAATTGTGCATAGTCTTGATAAGAAATGCCCCAAAAGAATATACAACAGTGACATATAAAACAGACTGGACAATCTCATTCTGGTGTATTTGCTTAAATAAGGAAGCAATTGAATCGGCCATTTAGTTGGTCCATGCTACTGGAGAACATGTTCCAGTTCAAGCTTCTGCCTCTGAGAGGTGTTTGCTATTGTTTTACAGGAGGCAACGTTCTCCCCTCTGAAACAAAGTGGGCTCTGCAACATCTGCCTGGGGAAGCTCCTACAAAAGGAACAGTTAGGTGAAAAGTGAAGGCTGTAATCACGTTATTTTTAATGCTCTGCAGCACATTTATATAAATTGTATTCTGTAAATTGGAACGCAAGGGGTTCTGTCTAAACATCAGAAAGAACCTCCTTACTGTGTGGGTGGCAGAGCACTAGAACAGGATCTCTTTTCTTGGAGATCTTCAAAAGCCATCTGGACATGGTCCTAGGCAACTTGCTCTAGGTGGCCCTGCTTGAGCAGGGGAGTTTGGCCAGATGACTTCCAGAGGTTCTTTCCAACCTCAACCATTCTGTGATTCTGTGACAAGTATGTCTGTCAATTTCTTGCCCTGGCCAAATTCCAGAATTGGCAATTAAATCTTCCTGAATGTCTATATTACAGTCTAAAGCATACTCCTGGACTCAGTGGGACTGTGTAAAATTTTACATATATATTTCTCTCCACTGACTATAAAAAGAGTCTGGTCTAGTCTGGCTCTCTAAAGTGCAGACATCTCATTTTTATGCACAAATGTTAGGATAAATGAATCTCATCCCAAACTCCCGGGAACAGAAAGAGGAAGAATCATTCCCAACATAATGAAAAGGCTTACCCATAACCAAGCCTGAAGACTGAAAGGGGAAAATCAGATAGCAGAAACTAGAGAAAGAGAAGCAAAGAGCCCATATTGTAGGAAACGAAACAACTTTGGTACATCATTGTAATTATCTTGATTCAATATGAGAAAATCTGGTGTTAATTCAATGTCTACTTAGAAAAACAGGGAGGAGTGTACTGTGAATTATATAATCAATGTTGTGACCAACTAGAACTAATTTTTTAAAGAGCAATCTGCTTTTCATCCAGTACTTGTCTAGTTTTTCAGGGGAAAAAAAAAAAGCAATCAATATTATTAAAAACGCTTGCAAGGTGAGAGGTAGGTTAGCCAGTACTTCTGCGGTTGAGACCACTATGAGAGTTATAGATATTATGCTGGATTTGTTGCCTTAATCCATTAACAATACAGGTTTTTGAAGAGGCTCATTTGTTAGGCTCAGGCATATCACAGGACCAAAATATTCATGATTCAATTATCTGTGAAGAACTGGAGAAGGTCGGGTGGTACCGAAGGATGCCACATTAAGCAAAGACTGCTCAGTGGAAGCCGAAGCATGTGTAGCAGGTCATACAACATAAACATCTGCCGTCCAGTGCTGCCATTTAGAGTTTCTACAAATGTAATTACTTAAACTATCCCAGAACACAATTATGCATACAGCTAAACTGATGGACAAAATAGTTTCAAGCAACCGAGGTTACAGAAGACAATAAGATAAATGAAAATCTAGTGATTACTCATTTCAACAGCATAAATCCACAGCAAACAATAAGCCAGAAAGAAAGTACTTGACTTATGCTCATGTAAATCATTTCTTTAAAATATCTATTCCCTCTAACTTCCTCTTGAACAACAGAAATATTTTGCAATTGAAGTGAAAATAAATGCATTTAATTTGTTTCCTAAAAAACTTCTAGAAGTAATACCTGATCTAGCATATACACTCTTTTGTAATACACGTAAGACTTGTCAAAACGTCCCTTGTAAACTATCAGGAAGCACTCACATAAACAATACAGCCAAAGCACTTGCTGGGTATCAAGAAGAACACCTTTGTGAATAGCAGACTGTGGAGGGCAAGTGAGAATCAACACCTTCCCCATCATTCTCTCCGTGGTTTGAAATTTTTGCATCTATCACGGGACTGAAATGCACTGCTTAACTGACTAGTATCTGGACACGCCATAAGAAATGTAAGGTTTTCTTTACCATCCTTCCAGGTGGTGGTGTCCCCTCTGATTTCAGCCTAACTTCCATTCACTTCTCTTAACAAAACAAAAGACCCTGCAACTTCTTTAAGTGTTGGTGCCTCAAGGTTCCACAATGTTTGAATTCTGGCCCCAGAATTGCAAGAACAGCAATTATTTCCATTTGAAAAAAGTGAATAAAATATACCCCATAAAGTTCACAATTCGATGATGTATTATCTGTATCAAATCAAGAAATGCATCTTTGACACCCTGACAGTATTAAAGACTTGAAGGATTTTTAAAGACTGAAGTCTAAGGCTGCTTGTGAGAGCATACTGACTGAGACTTGCAGGAAGGGTATCAAAAAGAATACATTAAATTTCTCTGTAGATTAAATCATTATAAAGGAAACTACATGAAAGACAGTATTTCTAATGAGAGAAGAGTTGAAAACTGTCAGAAATTAGTCATGATTTTTGAAAATTAGACTTTCGTTTCACTTGCTATCAAATAATTGGTGTTAAGTTATCCTCCTAACTGGACTGAACCCTGGAAACTGAGCAATAATGGTGGTCCAAGCCTGCGTTGGAAGTACATTAACAATGGTAACTTCGGTCAGGGATGTAGCAAATGAACTGCATGACTTCTGTTAATTTGGGGTCTGCTTTTGCTTTTGAAGTCAGTAGTTCTGTTGACTTCAATGAAAATGAAACTGAATTGCCTTTCCTAGCAATTGCACGAATTCAGTTCAAAAAAGAAATCAAAGTGTCTGCCCAAAAGGTAGTCTGAATTTTTGGAGTAAAACTAATTAGAAGAAAATCCTGATGAAAGCATGTATTATTTGCATATCCTGGTTTCAGATGAGTCCAGGAAACAACACCATTCAATGCGATTAGGTAGTTGTAGCCTTTTTATTCTTAGCTAAGCTATCCCCTGACAAGGCTTTGCTCTCAGACTTACCTATAGGCTCTTGGCATTTCCATAGCCTCTGGTAAAACTCACTCTCCATGTGCCTGTCCCCTGTTTTGGGAAAAAGGACAGAAAGGACTTTCTGTTTAGATTTTATGAGATCAGATGAAGGAATTGTTCGCTATGTTATGTACCATAACAATATGTATTAGTAGTATACTATCTTGTAGCATAACAAGATATTAACATTTGCCAAGGCCCTTCTAGGCACCTTTGGCATGAAAATAAAAACTTTCAGGCATAGATGATGTATTAGAAATAACATTTGTTCAACTCTGATTTGATGAAACAGAGCAAAAGGCTTCCTGAGGTTTCCTCAAATCGAAGAACAGAATCGGTCAGAGGCTTGCAGCCGCGCAGCAGCCAGAGGAAGAAAACATGCCCCGTTCTTCCAAGCTCATTTCTGTTCTGGCGGCTCAGTCGTACATTCACTCCCGCCAGCTTCGCTCCTCATCCTCTGACTCCTGGCCATGTATGCATTGGCAAATCCTGCAACCTGAGCTGACACCTGTGGTACTTCTCGGGCTTGCTGGCAGTAAAAGAATAAACCTCCCGCCAATAAACAGACAAACCTGACAATACACCCAAGCAAAGACCAGGGGAGATGAGCCGGTGCGTTAGTGCTTTCCAGACACTAAAGATGAAGCCAGCCACAGCAATCTGAGCTAGAAAGGTGGGTGAATATTTGGTTCCTGATTCACGTGTTGAGTGTTGCATGTCTGAATGTTTCCAGAGTATTTGGCTACAGGCAAAGCAGGAGTTATTTCTGTTGCACAGAAACTATACTTCTGACATGATTACAGCAGCATGTATTAGGCTTTCGAAAGAACACGTTTCAAAGGCAAATTGGGTCAGACCTACTACATGCAGTAGTCCCTTTCCCTGAGGTTATGAAGTCCCCACAGTTTTATTACACTTAGGAACTTTGTCAGGGTGGTCATTTTGGATGAACTAGATTCATTTTGAGTGAATAGTCAGGGGGGATTATTCTAGATGAAAGACAAGTCTTCAATGTAATTAGAGTAGGCAGGATTAGAGGAGGGTGGCACTCTGAACATTTATGAAATGCTGTCTGTTTTCACCCTGAAATACACTTTCTGTATGGGCTGTCATACCTGTTGATGCCTGGTGCTAAATGATACGATTCAAAGATGAAACTGAGAAGTAATGCACATGATAGCGCTCAAACACCCCATTTTGAATGAGAATTTAGTGGTCCCAGAAAGTGTCCAACGTGACCCCAAATTAATACCATGCCTTCTTCAAATCCAATTTCCAAAAGCTAAAACTTTGCTAAATCCTATAGTCTAAATGGTGCCAACAATGAAAAGCCATCAATGAAGAAATTGGAATAACAGATGCATTATAAATACAACCTAGAGTTCTCGTTAAGGTGTATTCTCCAATGAAAAAAACAGGATGAGGATAAACACAACAAAGCAGAAAAGGTATCGCAGGGAAATTAACCTCAACCCCTCAATCTTCACAACACATTTAAACCAGGCTGACAAGGAGAGCTCATTCTGGTGTACCTAAGTCCGGCTGCACCACTTGCCTTCATCAGGCTTTACAGGCCGTGGCTTAACTTTCAGCTGAGACCTACCTTGGGAGAGTTTTCATTAGATATGGCAGTGCTACAAACTCTAGAAGTGTCTTTCAAAGCTCAGTTCAGCAGTCTATGTAAGTACATATGCTGGAACAAAATTTCACCCGCACTGAACTTGAATATAACTTCAGTTTAAATCATGTAAAGCTTCAGTGAGAAGATATGGAGAAAGTTATTTCTAGGGCTCAGTATCAACGGTTCCTCCTGCAGCCCTCACCACCTTTTTTCCCTTGGCCTTCTCCTTTAGCATTGGATTGCCAATCTCTTTACCTTATTTTCTAAAAGGAAAGGTTAGGCATGATTAAAAAAAAAAAAAAGGTGATAATAAAGGAGCTTAATTTTTATAGGCTCCAGAGTAGATTCATGTCCCATCAATTCTGAGTTCAAACAACATGAAAATAGGCCCAGCCCAGGAGTAAATCCCCTCAGAGTACAGCCTTTTGAGTCAATTTTTCATCTTAGCCTTTCTAACTGGAGACATCACACATAAATAAACATGTGCAAGTTATTGCCAGCATGCTCTGCTTTATTAATTTTGTGTAGAGCAAGCTGGCTTTCAGGGAGGTTAATTTCCTGAACTGAGAAGAAAATGGCACTTCACCAATTTGAAAATAAATAATTGTGTGGATACCTCAGTTCATTATTTTTAACTCTACAGAGCCTTTGCAGACTCCAGAGGCATGCTGACAGCTTAGAGAAACAGAGCTATTTTCACCAACCAGTTTCCCTGTGTGGTATGTATTATACTGTGTTACACAAAAATTAATGGTTGTTAAAAAACAGTAGCACCCTGTCTAGGTCCTTTTAAATGAAGCCTTGTTAATCTTGGGAATGTCAATTGCAAAGATGTAGCTATTGTTGCAGGAAAAAAACACTTAATATCGCATTGTTTTTAAAGAAAATATTCTTAAACTCCAGCAAGGCACTCAAAACCTGCTGAAGTCCTATGCCTCAGTAGATATTACCTCTTTGCTGCCCATGTTGCTCTTCTAACCCTAAAAGTCCTTAGGTATAAGGAGCACTGACCTGAGTGTGGGGTTTTCTGTTGAACTATCTGTGAAACTGGAACCAGAACACACACGCCTGAAGTGCAGGTTTCATTTGAAATAACAAGAAAATAACATTACTCCATAGGCCCTTCAAGATCCTGGTTCAAACTTGTCTGTTGATTTAAATGCATATGGATGCTACAGGGCTTTTATAGTATCTCTTGACTGTGGCTATTTCAGAATCCAGGAAAAAACAGATGGCAGCATTTCTGAGGTTTTGAAACGTGCTGCAAAACACATATTTTTAATTCATTTATTAACAGTGGGGTTAATTTCACTGGAGATCCTAATGATATTTGTACATTTTTTTTGTTTTAGGAAACAAGTGGTGTGAAAGCTTGGAGTTGCGCAAATGTCTCCAGAGTTATTTTCCCAGACTAAAAGTTTGATAGAAATTCAAAATAGCACCCCTACCAATCTGCATATTTTTGTGTCTCTCTGACTAGACAAGATTAGAGAAATAATGTAAATTTGAAATAATTTAAAATTCATGTGTCATTTTGAGTTTGCAATAATCTTTTCATCATTGTAACTAATGTCAGGTGATAGGCAAAAGTACATTAATTTATCCATCTTATCAAAATGTTTAACATAGATAATGTATGAAAGAGAAAATATTATCTGGCTGACGTGATGCAGAAATGTCATTCTGTTCTTCTCTGTACAGATGGTTTTTCACTACCCACGGTGTTTCACTGTGGAAAATCTGTTGTGTTCTTGGTATTTAATTTGCCTTTTTGATGCAGTTTTCTCAATTAAATCTCATGCAGATGATGCAGTCATTTATATTCAGAGGATCAGACTTTCTGATCTTATTGGATAAACTTTAATCTAATCCACAGGGCTCAGATTTAGCTGCATGATATTAATTAATTTTAAACTTAGATAAATGTTTCTTTGGTGAGGATCAAAAGGTAAATCTGGTCCCCAGATCTAAAGCCTACAGGGACAGCATGTGTTGGATGTTTCTCTTGGACTTTACTGAACTAAGGGGAATCCAGAGAGAGGATGGGAGACGTGGCTGTAATAATTAACTGATCTGTGTAACAGGTACCGCTGGAGAGTTAGCTCCACTTCACAGCTAGCAAGTCTCAGCATTGCTGTCTGACCACTCATTAACAGAAGGCCAAGCAAAATGATGTTCTCATGGCAAGGACATTTTCATCTAAATGCTGTCTCGTGGTGAAGGTATAGCAAGGGAATTTTTACCTGAGGACATAGAAAAACTGTTAGGTATGCAAATCATGTTACAAAGGTGAGTAAACTTGTGAGAAAACCTTCACTTCCCACTTGCAACTTTTACCTGAACACTACAGTAACTGCCTCTCCTCCCTCTAGCACTCAGAGAAGAGGAGTAACCAGAAGCCACAACTCAAGTTGCACATAGAAACTTCAATCTGATGCATTTTTGAGTGCTTGACTTGGCAATCCAAACATTTTTTTTTCTATTTAAAATTAAATAGTCCACGTAACTGCTGTCAGTCTCTAAACAGAAGCATGAAAGTTGATGATATATTTGATACAAAAGCAACAAGCCAATTTAAACTTCGTATTCCCTTGATTAATCTTTGGATACCAGTGTATTCAGCCCTATGTCCTTCATAGGACCATAGAAAAGATCTTTATCAAATTCAGTATCTGGTCCACAGGACCACATGTTTTTCTTTGTCTTTCTTCTGTAAAGCTGGAGAAAATCTAACAGCTGCAATAAAACCTCTGATTTCCATAGACAAAATGAGGACAAGCAGGGTTTGTTTCATGCTTATTAGGACCATGGATGGGGATGACACAGCAGGTTAAATATTATACTTTCGACTTTTAAGTTGTAACAAATCCTCTTCCATATCATATGAAACAAAAAATTCAGTATGAGAATGGAGAAGGTCTCTGTTCATTTCTAGTACAGCTGCAAAATACTGAACTCCCCCTTTGCCCCTCAAGTACAATGCATTCAAAGAGATTCATTCTAAAAAGATATCTTGTAATTTTTTTTATCTATTTACAGAAGGACTTGTTTTTCTCTCTGACTTTGAGTTATTCATAAGATATTCATTTATGTGGCTATCTGCATATAAACATTACCACTGGAGAGCAGCACAGTGGATAGTGAATGTGGATTTCTTAGTCTTATCATTGTTCGTCTTTTGTATCAGGTGCTCATTTAGACAGAATTCATTGTATATTATTCTCCTGTGACAACATTAACCGGCCTCCAACTTTCCAGTGCTTGTTATCATTTTCAGAGTGTAAAAACCTCAAGGACTTAAAAGGACAGACAGGGAAGTTTGCAGAACATTTCATTAATTTGTGGGAAATTCTACTTACTGTAAGTGTCATGTCTTTGCTGTGAAGACTGAGAACATCTGCCAAATATAATACCACTTTCTTCCCTCACAGTCTGGCTCCTCTTCTGTTTGACATTGAGGGACTAACCATTAACTCACACTGTCTCAGCCTGAAGAGGCAACTATGTACATATATCTAAAGCTTAAATTTCAATTTGTATTGGAATGTCAGTCATCAGATAAATCCAGACACAGAGGAAAGTGAATAATAAATAGCTGTGTGGGCCAAGAGAGAACAGAAAGTGCCAGTAATAACTCCTTCTAATCTATCCCTGGTCCTATAATTCTGTGGCTGTTATTTCTAGTGGACTTTCCTATTGCTTCTAGCCAGAATGACAGCAAATCAGGCTTAGTGGTAGTAATAGCTGAATCGCATTCATCTGCCCCAGGGAGTTGTCTCAGAAAAGCATTCAGCTATTCAGTTGACACTTGTCCAAATGATGTAATAAGCTCTGGGTTTGTCAAATTGATCTGGTAGTATCATGGGACCTTTCTTGGTCTGATTCATCATCACCCCTTTGCATTTCAAGGCTCTGTTCAGNCAATAATAATAATATATATATAATATCAACCTTTTATTAACGTAATGCCAACAAACCTAATATAAACAGCATACCTTTCCAAAATCATGTGACTAACCATAAATAATATCATACCTAAGAAATTCAGAGAAAACAGCATCAAAACACACTACTCCAAAGCAGCTACACGACAAGATTCAGCTAGATCTGTCCACCTCTGCTACACTGAATAGCATCATTCTCCACAGATTTTCCCAGGGAGTTTGGTCCCAATCAGAGAAAATGGGAATTCAGAAAGATCTACACTTGGATAGAGATGTGAACAACACGAGATCAATGTGGAACCAATTGCAACAGTGCTGGAAATTGTTAGGAGAATTCTCTTGCAACCAGTTGTTTCCTGTTGCAAAACACTTAACTGCCATTTTGCTCATTAACTTTTCAGTTTCCTTAAAATAATTGAATTGTATCATCCTCGCCAATTCTGTTCATGCCTCAGCACTGCCTGATCCTCTGTGCTGTGCTAGGTTTGAGCCTCCAACCTGTTATTTTAAGAATTATTTAATCAAAAAAAAAAAAAAAAAAAAGGAATGATTGTGGTGTTTTATCTAATTTCATAGTGTTCAGAGACTTATCTAAGACTTGTCGATTAAATGCTATCAGGCATGTTGAACCATAACATCTCTTTTAGAACTCATTACAATAAGAACAATGCAAATAAGTACTTAAGGAGCTCCAGCCAGCAAATTATTGGTATGACAGTCTGTAATGACTTCTTTAAAATAATATAGGTAGTGAGAGAGTTAGCAGGAATATGAACTTAGGAAAAGAGCATGCTGTATCATTGGTGTAGCAGCATTAATTCAACCACAGGGATGGTGCTCTGGATTCTTTTTCATGTTCTCTGCTCTTTCCAATGCTCTTTTTAAAAGCTGAATTTCACCAGCTCTTTTGGAGTTGTCTGCCTATCTCTGCTGACAATAGAGAGAGCCTATGTATCAAACTCGGCACGTGTGCCTCATTTTCCAATAGTTAACACTGGAGTGTTTATCTTCATTAAGGCCATAAAAATCACATTGAAAATTAGTGAGCATGCTCAAGACAGACCTCAGGCACATCTTCAGTTCAAAAATACCAATTTACACTTTATGCCAGTAACTTCAGAAAAGAAGGAACTGTCACAGAGATAAAAACCATGATCCAACATACTATTTTCTACAGAATCCAGATACTGCAGAAGATGACACAAACAAGCTCAAAAGAGGAGAGTTCTATAAAAATCTCCCACATTACTTCTTC
>VXAL01019813.1:190049-220325 GCA_013399475.1 Chauna torquata | reverse complement strand
CAACTGAGAAGGGAAAAAACTGGAGAATGGAGGGGGAAAAAAAAAAGTAACACTCATGTCTTTACCACTGCTTCCTCTGGCTCTCAGGCTATTGATGAAATAACAGTCTTTTATTGGTTTCTTTCTCCTTTCTTTTTCTTACAAGAGCAAAATGTGAGTGTCTGAATGCCAAATCCCTAGAAAACTTAGGAATAGAGATTTATTTCCCTTTACTGCCATGCTTTAGATTTGGCTATTTAGTTTGAAAAACAAAAAGCTAAAAAAAGAACAGAGTGGTATGTTGGAATTTTGAAATGAAATGAAACAAGAACTAAACAAAAGGACAAGTAGCGAAAGTAGTCATGCTGCACGCAAGTTACGAAGATAACATTTGTAAATCTAGAGGTATTTATGTGATCACAGTTCTTTTCAAAAACTAATGGAAAAGTCCATTAATTTATCAAATCATCAGAGAGTATTCCTGCTTTTCTAGAGATGTCATTAAAATACATTACTAAAAGAAGGTAAGGCACGAGGGCAGAATATTTTATAATCTAAGAATAAATCTTGACATCTGTCATACTGATGACCCCCAGACTTGATGGGAATTCTGCCTTTATTAAAAATTGCATAAAGATTACATCATGTGGTTTAAGGTCACTGCAAGCCATAACTATTATATACACGCATTTCTAATGGAAAGTGCATAAAGGAGACACAATCTCTTTTCTCCCTCTGCCAGTCAGCCAGCAAAATCACAAGAATGTTCCAGGCAACAGAAAAAAAATATGTAAAGGCATGAAAACAAAAACCAAAAAACCTTTCATACTCAACAACTGAAAAACTTCCCCGAAAACAGACAGACAGATAAATGCGTGAGGAGAAGGCTGGAGGAGCACCGTGCCACGCTCCCAGGCTGCGGAGCAGAGGAAGGGCAGAGCTGGGAACGCAGCTGGAGTTTCCTGCCCTCCCAACCCCGTGCTGTGCCGCCACTGTGCCGGCAGCTCCAGGAGGAAGCCCGACTCCACTCACTTGCATCAATGCCACTCCTGAATAACGCAGCGTTTTCAAAACAGGCTAATAAAAACATTATTGCTGTCACTTCATCTCTGCTTATGGATTAGGAGGTCTTTATTTTAACAGATCTTTTCCTCCTACTCTATACTTTGTTCCAATTATAAATTATTTTAACAGCAGTTTTCTTTCTTCTTTTCCCCCCCTCAAAGCACAATTAGAGAATAATTGTTTTCAAATAATAACCACTACTTTTCCATTTAATTCTTTTTTAACACTAGTGCCATCTCCCAGCTGACTCACTCCACGTTAGATGAGGGTTTAGAAGCACTATAGAACAGAGAAACAGCTGTTTCTTTGAGCATTATGAGTTTTATTAATCCCTTCTTGCCTATAAAATGTAATCATCCCCTTTATTTCTAGAGGTACTACATATAGTTTCCAAATAACTGACAATCAGAAAAAAAGGTTTCTAACCTTTTTATAACAAACCTTTTTATAGCATAATATATATACGACCCTGCAGGGTGACATGCTTCTTCTGTTTTCTATTTGGCTAGTTAATAAATAAAGCAAAACACACAACAAAAGCAAACACTTCAGAAAGCTCAGTTTTAGTAAGATCTCTTTCGAATAACATCTCAGTAACGGATATTATCCACAGCGAACAGGAAGATGTTCACAGATATTGAAATCCAACTTTCACAATAGCAAAACTGCTTTTATGCTATCACTGAGGTTGTTACTTAAGGCTGGAGTACCACCTACTGTACTGCTTCCCTGTTCTGCTGATCCCAACTGAAGCCTGTTTCAGGTCTTCATCTGCTGTCCCTTCCCATTTCCTTTCCCCTCTTAATATTGCAGATGCTTCTGAAGCAGATGTAGCATCTCTAAAACAGTATCCAGTAAAAGCCAAGGGAGCACTGGGTGTGCATACCTCAATTTTTTTTTTTATATTTTGTTAATCACTCATTTTCTAGGCATCCAAGGCAATATTCATATTTTTACTTGCCATCTGAATAAGATATTAGATTCTCTGTGTTTGTGCTGGAAGAAAGTCAGAGAGCAGTGGGAGAGGGAATGTGCATGTGCCTTATGGAGCAGAAAGCGCTTAGCGGGGAGAATAGGGAAGCTCCTTATAGAAAAGTAACTTGGGCTTCATTAGAAGTAAAGCTGAAGTGAAGTTGCTGTGCTACTTTATTAAAAAAAAAACCAAAAAGTTACTGGGGGTCACTTTTGCTTGAATCAAGCCATCCTGCAGTGGTACAGAAAGGAACTGTTCTCTCCTACACAGGAATGAGCTCTTGCTTTCCTTCCAAACCCTGCCCTAACTTTCGCTGAGCTCGAATGCTGCTCAGTGAGGGGAAGCTCGTGGGGCTGGCCAGGAGCAGGAATGCTCTGAGGATCTCACCACCTCACTGTCATGCTTTCTAACTATCCTCCTTACAGAGTAAGTCCGGAAGCAAAAAGCTTAAAGCTCATTGCAACGGATCATGAAAATAAAACCTCCCTATGTGCAGCAGCCTTTTCGATCAGTAAACAGCTACAGCCTGTGACTTTCAGCAAGTTGAAAAAGTTTCATTACGGGAAGATTTCATCAATGCCAAAGAAATACCGGTTGTTATTCCAGCTAAATATTCTCCATTGCTGATGCTTTGAGCTCGAACTAAAACTTTCCTGAATAAAGAAAAAGACTTCTGTTTTTGTTTTTTTTTGTTTTTTGTTTTTTTTGCAAGACTTCAAGAGATAAAAGGATCTTTTAGGACTAAGTTGATGCAAAGGTGATGAATATATTGGGCGAGGAATCTGTACTGGCCTGGCCAGGCTGTCTAAGCACATGTGTAGATGTGCTGCTAAACGCATGCGGCTGGATGACTCAGGCATGTAAGCACATTTCCCACTGAAAGGCCTCAGTAGCATCTTGTTCTCCCTCAGCCTTATTCTGAGAACCAAAGGAGTCACACAGGCCTTGGGTCTGCTCCCTGAACACAATCAACTTCCCCAAACACAAAGCAGGAGAATCAGACCACTTAGATTTACCCATTTAATAACCTTCCACCTTCCTTCCTCTCCTGGTGTACCACAGCAGGGCTGGACACAAAGAGGAGAACAGAAGTACAGCAGGTGAGAAACATGCAGGCAGAGCTAAGGGGCAGAAACAGGATGGTGGCTGATTCGAGATGTACCTCGCTGTGCCCTGACAGCACAGTCATTTATATCTGGTGCTGAAATTACTTCAGTTTTATCCATTTTGAACTGAAATTTAGCCTCTACTTCTGTTACGTTCTGACTGGCCCAAGCAGGAATAAAATCCTTATCATTTAAATTTTGATATTATATTTAATTAGTCTATTATTTAACAGGTAAATAGGAAACAAATTTTCTCGTACCTACTTCTATTCTCTGCCAATTTTTAAACAAACTGGCTTAAAGAACCAGACCACTAGAAAAGAAACAAAATGAATAAGCAAATTAGAAGTAGCTCATTTCTAAGAATAGATGCTCCTATCCATCTCATGTTTATGTTTGTACATTTTACAAGCAACCTTTATTGTATTATTAGAAAAATACAGAAAAGGTGCATATTGCATTTTAGGGAAAACATTATATGAAAATGCAGATGATTTTTTTTTTTTTTTTACAGAAAATCAATTAAATAGAAATTGAAAAGTTGCTGCAAGAAAATCTTTATTTCACAACACCACAGCCTTCAACAAAGCACAAAAAAGTCCCTACCAGGATTGAATTTAATATCTTTATACATATTCATGTCTTATGGTATTAGTTTTAGTCTTAGCTTCATGCTGAAGACATTGTCAAAGCTCCTGTTGTAGCTAGCCAGAAAGTCAGTGCATGAATATGTACATCATTTAATAACGTGTTTTGACAAAAAGCAGATCAGAGGCTTTGAAGAACCAAGGAAATGAATACAGTGTTCAGCTTTGGTGCTGGTAGCATAAGTGTATGGTAAATATGTATTTCTATGTATTTAAATGTAAATAGATTTTGAAAACCTTTTCTTAGTTCTGGACATGAGACATACATCATTTCTGTAGGCAGTGACGCCACCCAGTCCATCTAACACTGCTACGGGTCCTTCTGCCTCAGCCCCAGTCTGCCTACCTCCCCCTGTATCAGTGACAGAAAAGGCTCACCATGGAAAACTGCCCTTGCAACATAACCCCCCCGCATACAAAAACCAGGGAAATTCAGAGCACTGGCTGGAGAGGATCACGAGAGTCGGCTCCTGCCTCAGGTTCCCACCTCGGTGGTGCCTTAGGTTCACTTTTATGGCAAGCTTAAGTTTTCCTTCTGACAGAGTATGGAGCAAATTGAAAAAATTTTAAAGGATCTTCAAGCCCCACACTAAAATTCGTTCTGTCCCCAGTGATCCCCCCGAAACCTCTATTTCTCAGAATTCGGTTTCCCAGGTGACACTGGAGCTGCGGCATCCAGACCCTAGCCCTGGCCAGCTTCAGAAGCTGCACCCTGAAGAAGCTCTCCCTGCTCGAAGGCTTCACATCACCTTCGCAGCACTCACTCACCAAGAAGAAATGCAGCAATTTCAAAAGGAATAAAACACCGCTATAATCCTACACCTCGGTAGCATTGTCTTAGGTTTTACTAATTTGGGAATTAATTTCAGAAGTCTTAAGCTTTCAAATAAAACACCCCAGAGGCAGGTCCCTGATATTTTACACACTTAACTTTAACCCCAAGAGTATGACACTTGGAAACAGAAGTCTGTGAGAAGTAGATGAATAGTAAGTGTAGCTTGGATCAAACGCTCTTCTCATTTATACAAAAATTCAATACAGAAGAGCAAAGGAAGATACAACCATGACCAGAATGGCTAATTTGTGGCTTACTGTCAGGGCTCAGTTTAATATCCAAATATTTAAATAATAACTAGATACTGCAGAGTCCCCCCAAATGTGACATTTTCTTTAGATTCCAGAACCTGTCAGCCACAGGGGCATTCTGGCAGTGGCAACGCAGTTCCTTCCTCACTCATTCCCAGAAGGCTGCAGCCGTTCCTATGCTTTTATCGGGAGCTTGCAGAGCTTGGGAGGGCTCACTGGTGACAAACACTGATCTTCTAACAATGTCAAAGACCTTCCTTATTTGTTAATTTTTGCACTGAATAATTCAGTTCATGGTCACCTAGGGCAGCTTATTATGAGTAAAAAGTAATTTTTAAACATGTAAGTGACTTCTTTACAGAAATAAACCATGTAGTGCAACCCACATCTAAAGCATTTTAAAAGTAAACTACGTGCTGTTCATGGCAATAATCCTTTCTTTAGCCATTACTTCAAGATTCAGACAAGGAAATAGTTATCCTCAAAAATTACTTTGAAACTTTTAAACTAGAGCATTTGTGCCTTGCATGAATGGTTTATCTGGCCATTGTTCTAGAACTTAATTACCACACTAATTTAAGGCATACTTTTCTAATATTTTAGTTCATCCCACAGTGGATTTAAAAGAACATTGAATCAAATCAACAAATAATAGGAACAAGCCTTGGCTGAGGAATAAAATTATACCAGTAACCACATCAGGGAGTGGATTGGCGTGCTGTTCAAGGGATCAGCCTTCAATTTTGGTCAAGTTCAGCCTAAGCAGTGTAACGTAATTTTCTGTCTTGTTGGGACAGTGTGGTAGCTTACTTCTGGGCTTGGTGAGGCTTTCTGTGAAATCAGTGGGCATTCAGAGACGATGTCTATATCTGCCATTCATTTTTGAGCAGAGAAGCAAGGCAGAGCGTAAGAAAAGAAGAAACTATCAGAGCTGGGGAAAATGGGAGGTGATTTTGAGCTGCAGATAAAGGCCACAGATGGACTCGAGCCCAGCTTTGCAGACTCCTGTAACAAATGCCAAATTTAAGCACAAATACGTACCTTGACATTAATAGATATTAGTTAAGAAAAATAGTTAGGTAACTGTACTAAGCATGTGTGTCAGAACTGCAAACTAAACTATGCGTTGGAAGCCTTTCAGCCTTTCCTATATGGCCTGTTCAGGGTCATGGCTAAAGCCACGGGGTGGTTTCAGCTTTCCTTATGATTTGGGAAAAGCCCCGCCGCCCCGTCAGTACCAGCCCACCGTCCTGCCAACTGCTTTAACTGCGTAGTCCCGCCTGAGCCTTGTAGCTAGACCTGCTCCCTGAGAACCTGTGATGATTCTGATTAAAGTACTTCTCAAACCCAAGAATCCTGAATTATTTTGTCCAAAGGTAAACAGCACACTGAGCACGATACAAAGTATATGAAAGTTTTTTTGTTTCCTTCTTGTTGTTTTTACCTCTACTACTTCTTCAAAAGCTTTTGAGAGTTTCCACTCAACTCCATCTCTGGAATGTCCTACATTTCTGAATCTTCTCCTGTGCTGTCCCTCTGACAACAGGTCCCCTCCTCTCACTCAGCACTCACAGGCTTTAAGTGTCTTTCCATCTCTTTCTTCTTAGCTTTGGCAAAACTCAGTAGCTTCATGACAGCTAACAAGGTACCATAGTTTGTGGCTATTGTGTTTATGCCTGCTGAATGCAGCTTTTCTAGGCCACCGTTTCAGCCCAGATCCCCTAACAATGTGTTTTCAAGCTACCCTACAGCGAGCAACTCTCTGTTAACACACAGGACCCACAACATATTCATTAACGAAACCAACCAGACAACCAAGAGACTATTTGCATAAACTTGTTATGGAGAGTAAGGGAATTAAATGCTTAGCTGGATTGAGGCCTCAAAGTGTGGTTCTGATTATGAGTTTACACACTTCTGAATCAGAAATAACGCTGCCAACATCAGCTGAATGACACTGCAGTAAAACCAACACAAGGAAAAACAGAGTTAATCTCAAGGCAGAGTCTGATTTTTGTTCACTTATTTAGGTTTTAATTAGAAGGAATGTGGAAATTAAAAATATCCAACAATTGTGCAACTGCTTCCATTTCAGAAAAGAAGGGAACAGGCAGATGTGAATGCAGATGTGTTTTTTTCTGAAAGAGGAATGTGGCATTTATGAGCCACGTCCATAAAAATGAAGACTAGAAAGAAAGTTCTGTCAGAAGCAGCACAGAATCTTAACAAGGAACAATAATGATACAGTGCTGAAAGAAAATAACAAACAGAGTTTTAGTAAAACAAACAAAAAAAATCCTGAAGATGCTTGTGCAGTAACACACTTTAATGATGGTATTAAAAAAGGTGCTGGCTGATGTTGTACAGACCCATTAAGAGAGAATTGAGTACAGTGGTAGTTTGACAATTCAGAGGAAACATTTCAGCAAATATATTACATTAAGGTCAGAATACTTTGGAGGAAAAGTTGAGATGAGAAAGGTCACATCACAACAGTGTTTTGAATTTGTAAAGATATTAGAGTCATTGTAATGATGTATTGGATTTTTACATTTCTGAAGTCATTTGACAAAATTTCACATCTACCTTTTACCTTCATGAAGCAGAGCCTATACCAGCAAAGAATAGCTGCAGACTAATAGGGAGGAGAAAAAAAAAAAAAGAAAAAAAAAAAGAACACCACACTTTATGGAGCCCAGCATGAATCTCATTCAGAATCATCACCATTTTTAAATAATTCATATTCAAGGTAAAGTAAAATGATCAGCTTTACATGAGATCATTAGAAGTAACACAAAGAAAGAAAAATAGCTATAGAAAAACACAGCAGCAACATTGCCAGAAAGCAGGCTAGGAAGCTCTTTGAAGAGCATAATGTGTATTATATTCCATTAAAGATATATGCCAATCAATTACTTCTGTTTTGAGGGCATGTTACCAATTTGGAGGGTCTAAAATTGTAAGTCAGCTTTGTCATGCTGGGTTTTCAATGAGAAATGTTCCATGGGATATAGAGGTGTGCTTAAAACTCAGCAAACAGAAAGCCAAGTTCATAATACGCAATGTGGCTAAAAGCCTACCTATTTAAATCAGTAGAGATATCATTAGCCCTATAACACTTGTAACTTGACAGTAGTTCAATACGAGAGAGAATTCTTAGGAAAGCCAAACAAATTACAGGGAGAGATGATTCATCCCAATTTCAGCTAGGTTTACCTTACACAATTCTCAAGAGAAATCACGGTGACCAGCTCAGCTGACCATTCTTTTGTGAGATTTAACAGACTTTTAGGAGAACATTTATTGCTTAATGGATCATCCACTTAACAACCTAACTGAGGACTGTCTCATGAGGAGACAAGCCCCCATGCAGCCAAACTGATATCCAATACCAACCAACTAGAGCTCGATGGTAACAAACTGTTACTAGAACAGTTTGCATTTATTTTCCCTATAATATGATAATAAAACACAGTTATAGCCCTGGCCTGTAGGCAGAGCGTATACACAAATTCAGTCTCAACATGACAGATCAAATTTTTCAGGCAGACAGTGTTTACAAAGCATATAATTAAAGATACACCCACAAACCTTAAAACTTCGATTTGGTCCAATTATGAGTCTAGCTTTGCAAATTCAGACAAGAACAGGCGAAGATCTGGTGAGATCACTCATTCCTCTCCCCGTCCTTTCTGTCATGTAATGCTTCTCCCAAGTAGTGACTGCTTGGTGCTGATGCTTCACTCTCTCCTTCCTGTTCCTATTTCTGAGCCACTCTCAGCATTTCCATTAAACACAATTCTTTCCTCTCTAACAATGTCACCATCGCACAGAAGAGACAGTCTGCTAGCTTTTACCTGAATATTCCGACAGACTTCATATTTATTTTCTTGGCATCTGTAGAAGTATTCCTTGAGTTGGCAATAAAGGAGTTCTGATATGATGAACACATCTGCTTGCCACGCTAGTTCTTGCCAACACAAGTATACAACTATTGCTCTAGAAAAATCTCAAGTCAGTGAGATTTGGCACCTCTTCTACTTCATGCTATAGCATTTTTTCTTGCAGCAGCAAAGCCACGCTAGACTGGTCAACGGTCACATGCAGCCTCAAAACAGGGCTTTTGCTATCTTGATTTTACAAGCACTGTGAATGCAGTGCTTGAGGAGTGCTGGCCTTGATAGATGACGTGCCTGTCCTGTATAAATTACCACATCTGCATACCTAATTGTTTCAGAGTTTTCTCTAGAACGTCTTAAAACTAAAAGCAAGCATACAGCTAGAGAGAAACATGGTTCCCTGTCAGTACCAAAACCATGATGTCCAGTTGTAGATATTAAAAAACAGGACTCATAAGCAAGAAAAGACTTTGTTCTGGTCTATTTGTACCAAATTCACTAAGTTTTCTGTGATTCAATGTGACATAATTTCTAATGACCACTATGACAGACGTGACATGGTATTTGACGATACATAACTTTGAAATTGCTGCAGGAATTATCTCTTGTCCTACAGCTTAAGAACATCATCTTTTAAGATACAGAGCTATTTCCACAGAGCTTCATTCTTTCAAGCCGGAGCTGAAGATAATTGCAGTAGCATAGACCTACAAAGCTCAAATCCACAGTTAGCCAAACTTTAGAAAATCAGAGAAAGGAAAAGACATCTTAAGACAGAGGTACATAGAGTCAGTGTAGATATTGCTCTGCCCTTTCTGGTCCATCAGTCATCCAAATACCTGACACACACACAGCTGAAGAATGCTGTCCCGTTATTTTGGAGGCTACTGCACACACGGGGACCAGATACAGCGTCATTATTCTAACCACGGCACTTCTGCTGCAGACCCAAGGTGGATGCTAAAGGCTTTTCTCTGACTGATTATCACAAAGGGTTTCCTGCACAAAAGGAATTGTTCTCCATCCAGATATGCCTCTTTTAATGGTGCTTCCACCTCAAAGCAGCCCTCATTCACCACTGAATTATGTGCTGACTTTTCAGCACAATGGGTCACTCTTGGGTATTTGGGACACTGCTTCTCTTTCTCTCAAGAAAACCGTGCTGAAAAGCAACTTGCCATGAATCTGAGGTTGACCATGTTCTCTTTGCAAACTTATAGTGATGGGTGACTTGCTATGTAATTGCTTTTCTGGGCAACTTATTCTCCTAAATAAATCTTTTATGTTGCTGAAGGTGCCAGAGTAGTTCCTTTGCAGTCATAACAAATGTTTTTTCCATGTTAAACCATTAAACAAAGGAAGGATACAAACTTCTTACAGAATTCCTCTGTGAATTTATTTACTTAAATTCTTAGATCTCAGGTTAGAACACAGTCAACAATTTTTAGGTTTATATTAATATGACTTTTATTTTGCTCTGAAAAAGTGATGTTCAGATAAAAAAATAAGTAAAACTAAACAAAGCATGACATGAGATAAAACTCTTCTTGTTATAAAATACTTAATTCAAGTATGGTCTCTACACAGAGATATTCAGCAGCTTCAGTTTGTCATGGTGACCCACAAAAGTAGTGATCAAAGCTTTATGCACCTCCCTCCATCTACCTGATTCCAAATAAACTGGAGGATCATGACAGCCCCACTAAACTTCAGGTTTAGACTAGGTTACTGACTTTTCTAAACTACTTGAAATCCATGCGCAGGTCCCCTTCAATTGATGCTGTTTAAATCTTCCCGCTCTGTCTTGTACCACAGCACAGCGCTCACCCGTGTTTCAGGACTTACTGACTTGATTTGTAAGTCAAGGAAATCCAGAACGACAACTCTGATTTATATGTACTTCAAACGCATGTAGGTATAAGCGATCATTTTGAGCTCCTTAAGACTCATTTATTTTAACTTACAGGCTCATGCCATGTACGCCTCACTTCTGCAACTCTCCTAAGACAAAGCTGATGTCACTCGCATGCCTGGGGCTCAGAAGTTAGGATGGCAGCAAATAATGCCATGAATAAGGAGTGACTGCATTAAAGATGACTGTCTTTATAGTGTATCTTTACTATATCTTTCATTCCGGCTTTTCAGTATACTCATTGTACCAACCTACAGTCACTCAGAATCACTCCTAGATGAGGAGTATGAGAGGGTGAGTGATCTAAATGAGTCTGCAGTGGTATCAGGGAGTCTCAATTAAGGCAAAACAACCTCTGCCACTTCACCTATCACCTCTGATATTGGTACGGATTGCTTGTAAATCTCTTCTCAGTGGGCCCTCTCATTTGTCTTATATTCTATCCTCTTTGTGAAACATTCCCCACCCTTTGAAGATAACATTCATCTTGTTCATCTGTTCTTTGCACCTCATTGCAGAAACTGATGCTTGAGATAAGATAGCTGGATAACGATCATAAATGGCTTCCAAGAGCCTCTTCGGTGTTAAAATAAATTATTTTAAGGTACTTTCTCTTCTGCCTGCTGGGTTTAAAAACTTCCCATGGTACATATAACACGTAGGACTGCAAATTCTTGTTGCATATTTTCCTGGACATCTTTTTAAAGCATCAGAGCTATTCAGTGCCACTACAAATCTTTATCAAGTAGATTAGGAATTGTTAAAAATAATGCAGGAACAGATACCTACGTCACCTGCTGCAGGTATAAACATCCCCTGCACTACTGGTTAAACAGTGACTAGGGGGTAGGTTTGGCAGATACTGAGCAACTGTTACTAATCAAAATTGTGACATGGTTTGTGCTTCTTCAAATCATATCTGCTAGCAATTTGTTGCGTGTTTGCCTTTTGGGGCATAAAAAGTCTTTGGGAATCTGAGTGCTTGAAATATTGTAAAACCACAAAGACTTTTTTTCCTTTCTTCTTTTCAGTTAAATTGCCATGTTCGGATTTGTATTTACACAGACATTGTCCTGCTTTAGGACCTTCAGTTGTTTTGTCTCTGCCTGCTTGTCCCTCCTCTCTTTAGTCCTTTGCCTGTAAAATCAGAGTCTACCAAAATCATATCTCTAGGAAAGCATATCTCTACTGAACAGAACGTGCTCTGAGGTCAAGATTTAAACAGCTCGTGTTATTGATTTGCTAGTTATAGGTAAGGTTGCCTGACAAGTCTGGGCTGCTTACTTTGTCAGCCTTAAATCACTTTGGCTGAAGTTTGTGCACTTTCAGCCTGCCCAAGAGAGGTTTTTTTTTTTTTTCCTTCCCCTCTCCTCTGCCCAGAATTTCTACTAAATGGTTCAGTTGCTTCCAGGAAGGAGGCAATATCAAAATTTCGGCTATACTAGAAATAAATAAATAAATAAATAAATAGCAGGGATGCTCCTTTTGCTGTTTTTTAAAACAAAACAGAACTCTTGTTCCTGTTTGGCTGACCTAAGACTGTGAGAGTGCTTGGTTAGCACAGCTAAGGACAAAGCTGTTAGTTTTGCAAAGACATTTTCTGAGCACACTGGGATGAGCAGCACTTCTCTGCAATTGCTCTTTCCAGTTCAGCAGGAGAGGACAACGGAGCCAGCAGAAAGAAACAGCTTGAGATGAAGAAACAGGCATTAGAGATGCTGAGTCAGGCTTTGGGGAAACAAACAAACAAACAAACCAGTAATAAAAACAAAACAAAAAAGAAACAGAGGCTGGGAGGGATAGTGAAGAACACTAAAAGTGTCTGGAAAGCATTTTGTTTCAATGTCAAGGTCTTGACTGCATTTTAAGTAAAAGAGGAGGATATTTCAAGATGGGAAGGCATAAGCAACAACATCCAAAGATTTTGTGCTGAAGTGAAATAAATTTTGCTGTTGCTATGTTTTCCAGTAAGAAGATTTCATCAAAATTGATCCAATTTTGTGAGACACTTCATTGCCCCTGAATCCACAAAAAAATGCTTCAGCTAAAAGTTGGTGCTATGAACTAACTATGCTCTCATTATCAGAAGTGCTTACACACACTGCCCTAAAAAACTAGGTGTTTTCTTCTTTTATTGCGATTCTTCCCATTTGGCTGGGGAAAGATTTCGACATCTAATATATAACAAATCTCCTGTTTCACATCAACAAGGATTCATTACAGCAAAGCTCCAATGCTACACACTATCTGAACCTACAGTAATTACTACAGCAAGTTTGCTGGTCTTCACTTATCTTGTTCGCTAACGTATCTATTGATAGTGAAACAAACAACAGTCAACCTTCCTAATGAGCACAATCAATCACAGTACACACATGCCACGACCAAGGCCAAAATGTTAAGACATCCTGCAGTCCTACAGAAAAGAAGCCTCCAACAGTAGTAGAGCAGAAATATTGGAGGAAAACACCAAAGCAAAACAAATATCAAATTGAAACCAACAACTGTGGATTGTTTTCCAAAATAAAAGGGCTGCTGTCTTTGTGACAGCTTACTGAGCCACGTGCTTTAGGCAGAAAGCCAGGATGAAAGGGGGAGCAGGGAAATTGAGCTCTCTAATGCTGCCTGCAGCAAGCATCCTTCTCTGAGCACACGAAAGACCTTTCATTTCTTCATGTTATTTCCCTGTTCAATAGCTAAAGATATATTAGTGAAATATCCGAATTCATCTGAGCAGAACACTGTGCCATGGAAGAAAGCTGTGAGAATGTGTGCCACGCGGTGCTCTCTCCTCTCTTATCCTAATTCTATATGTCTTTCCAAAGTGTCTGCTACTGGTCTCTATCAAAGGTTGAGTACCTGAGATACTCAAAACCCTATTCTGACCCAAGTATGGCTCTTATGTTCTTACATATCATAGATCAGATAAGTAGGGATTAAAGTTAAACGCAGGCTGAAATTTCATCCTGGTGAAATGAACTAGTGGACAGCCTGTGCCCTGGCTGACCTCTCAAAACAGGCACTAACTGGAGGCTAAGCAGGGCAGTGGCACTGCATCGGTCCTCTGCTTCAACACGCTTTTCCTTCCAAGTGGGGAAAAGGAAGAATCTACTCTCAACGTTGCAACTTGCAGACTCCTCAGAGGGGTCTGAGGAGGACAGGGAATGACTGGCTTGTTGGGTCACCCTGGCACCTGCATCAATTATATAGCACGTTGCAGAGCCTAGTTCATTTCCAACCCTGTTGATCCAACTTCTCAGCTTCCTTCTGCAAACTACCTGCTACTTCAAAACTCGAAGCAATTCCTCCTCTCCTTAAGTGTCCTTAATTAAGTGTGGTTAATTATGTTTATAAATTCAGCCATAAAGCCCAGTGCATTTCTTATAACATTGATATTATTTGTCCAGACAAGCAACTTCCTCCCTTTCATCTTAGCAACCATTCCACTACACAAAGCACTGTGGGTGGCTGTTGGCACAGTCCCTCACACATGGCTGCAATATACCTGCCAGAGGACACGGGACCACGCATACCTGAGCACAGAGGTGGGTTTGTAGGCAGCCAGACCTGCTTCCACCACCTCCCTGCAGAAAGACATTTTGCAAGACAGATGAATGTCTGGAGACAATAAGGATGTAGCCAAAAGGTCTAATGTGAATCATGTGCAGGCAGGAGGCTTTCGAGAGGAAAAGCATGCCAAGTAATGGGCTTTATGTCACCATGATCATAATATGAAATTGTCTATTGATTCTGTGTTGTTCTGCTCCATAAAATATTAATGTATCATAGAAGGAGAGGAATAAGACTTCTGTCTTTATGGACATAGATATTCAGAGTAAAGTACTAGTACAAAGGCTGAAGCTTAGGGCATTATTCCATCCCTGCATACAGTCTAATGCATTTGCTAAAATGAGATAGCATCAATGAATTTTAAAAGCTTACCATACCCATTTAATTTAGTCAGCCCTAAAACATTAAATATAATTAAACAATGAAAAATATATTAATGTCTCGAGACTAGCCAGGAAATTCTTAGCAAAGGCTGAAATTTTCAGCTGTCACTACAAACTTGATGCCATTCAATAGCAAAAATGAAAAACTGTAATATTCTACATTTAGGCTGAAGAGTTTTGTCATTTCTTTTCCTATTAAACTGCTTTTATTGGTTTTGCCCAAGGTCATAACTTCATTTAAACAAAGCTTTTAACATTAACATTGCTGGAATTTCAGACAGCAGGAAAAAATATAGCATGTGTACGCATATATACATACATGCATATATACATATGCACATAACAAGTGTAAAATCCATATGTACAAACTGTATGAGATGATATATATAATGGATACCTGCATTTGCAACTATGTACATTCTGCATTGTTTTGTGACAGGCTTCCTTTGGAAAGGAAAACTATGAATGATGGGTAGATACAAATAGCTTTTGTTTCCTTTCACAGCACATGTTTTTCTAAAGATTGTAGCCAGTTTTAATAACATCAGCATTATTGCAAGACTTAGAAATCCCAGCCAAGGTCAGTGACAATGGGCAAACATAAGTATGCAAAAGGGATTTTATCCCTCAGAAAAGGTGTTTATCGCACCTACGCCTGTGCTTGCATGACCTGAGTTTGATTCTTCCATCCCCAATCCAGCACTTTCATCCTCATCTATAAGAGTCTCTGGAGGACAATTACAACTTAGCGCATTGACCAGATAACCTAATGGTCCCTTCTGCCTTAAAAATTTCCTATGCCAATTAAATATGAGGCATTATTGTTATTGTGTTGGTGCGTAGAGAAACCTGAGCCAGAGATAAGATTCCCACTGTGCTGGGATCTACCTACGCGATGGCTTTGTATCCAAACTCTTAAGAGTTTATAACCTATGTACATGTTCTCAGCATCAACCATCCTACCAGGTCAAAGCAGTCTGACGGAAATGCAGCCCAGTTCACATGAATTCCTCATGCCAGATGAAACGCATTTGGAGCGGTGGGAGAACAGAAGACAATTTTGCAAGGAAGTACAAGCTGTGCTCTGCATTCCAAATTAGCATCCATTGCAAACACTTGACTATTCATTTTTATCACAAGATAGCTTTTAAAATCCACCTCTGCCTAATTTGTGCTACTTCAGGAACATTCATGGATTTACCAAACAGATCTCACTGTTATCAAATACCTTAGCTTCACTTTGGTCACATCTATAAAAAACACTTATTCCCTAGTACACTGCTCTGTAATAAATAGTACTCTGTAATTACTGAGGGACTCACAAAAGGGAATTAGCATCCCAGTGACAGAATATTTGCAGTCCTTACAGATTTGTGACTTTAATATTGAAAAGATACATCTTGCCTTATAAAAATACTCCCCAGGCTGTTGGCTTCCTTCAGCTGAAGACTGAGCACACGTATCATGGTTTGAAGAGCAATCGCAAGACAGCACAAAGTAGCATCCCATTTACAAACAGCACCACTGGCCAAACAAACAACAGAGGAGGATTTACAGGGATGTGTTCCCGAAAGCTTGCTGTTGAAATGTGTCAGAAATCATTGATATGCTTAACTAGATTTGGCAGGAACACTGAGATTCAAACTGTATTTTATTATCAAGGTTCACAACTTCAACATGTAGGCATAGTAATACAGTAGAAACGTTCATGACTGAATTGCTAGGAAATCAGCTCACATTTATCAAGGGAATCAATGCAGAGATTTTCATGCCTTGATCAAGAAGGAAAATTTACGATTCTTTCTGTGAGAAACCATTAGAAGAAAATTCCTGCCTACCCAAACACGCACACCAAAGAGAGCAACTTATTAAAAGGTGTCTATCAACCTCTAAGTACTCATTTGTGCATGTCAACTTAAACATAAGATCAGTCAAAACACTACACCAACATTAAGACTACTTCAGCATATTCAGGATTCAAACATAAAATACTGGAAAATACAAGTTGAATCAGCTAAGGCTCCTACCAGCCTATAATATATGCTTTTTGGCCATCATTCTTTCTAAAACCCTGATTAAGTGAAATTCCCCCTGCACTGCATTTTGCACATTCAGAAAAATTAGGCTTTTTTGGCCCAGCTGGAGTCCTAACATGGACTCTCTCTAGGTAGTTCCAATCCTGATTATCTCACCTGGAAAACGCCACTCATTCTCATGCCTCATCATTGACCAACCAACCAACCCAGCAGATTCACTGAGAGGGAGTCTTAGGTCCCAGACCTCTAAAAGTTTTATAGACCAGTAAGCAACAACTTAAACGCTTTCTAAAAATTAATAGGCAGCCTGAAGATAGACTACAGTGCAACAGTGTAATGTGTTCTGTGTATGAAGCACCTGTTAACAAGCATCTAAATCACACACCAGAGGCTTACTCCAAAGCCTACTAGCTAGGAAAAAAAAACCTTTTTCTGATTTTCCAGGGCCTTTGATCATGTCCCCAACTTACTTTGGATTCACAGGAGAGCCTCTGGAGGGAACATATGAGCTCTGCAATAAAGGTGAGGTACAAATAGAAAGAGGGCAATATTATTGGCAAATAGAGATTAAAAAGAAAACTAAACTAAGCCTCTACAGATCTTTCATAAAAAAAGTAGCAAAGCCTTCCCAAGAAGAGATTGACAAACTTCATCAAATCTACTCTTCAATTATACTGAATAGAGCTTCTATTAATATACAAACGAAAGCCTCCACATCATGTGTTATAACTAATTATGTTGTCCGTTACCTTAAAAGGAAATTCACACGTCCATATTCCTTCAAGTAACGAAGATTCAGCTCCTCTTTCTTCATACCCGGTTAATGACACCACCTTAAATCAGCAGCATCTCCTGACTTACTGTTCTTCTATTATTAGCTGAACAGAAGTCTTTTCTGTTTAAAATAAATGGGGAGAAAAACAAACTCCGTACCAAAGCCAATACCAAAAGACTGCTTAAACTGCTACAGATTTGACAAGAAGATCTGTGGTGGTCCATCATGAAGGCACTGGCCATTCCCAGCAGCACTATCCAGCACTGTGCACCCTTGCCTGGGACACCAGGCAGCTTGCTCCCAGCAAACCTGTACAAGATGTGCTGCCACAGGGGTCCATCAAGTTTGAGAGCAGCCTACCTGACTTGTTCCACAGCAGGAAGGCTTATTTTGCTTCTTCTCCACAATGGAGCTACACAGGGACCTCTAATCCACACCACTTCTGATATTCTCTTGAATGGTACTCAAGGATGTCTAGACACATTATTTTTTGAGAAGCAGATGGTGCCACTCACTGTGCAACAAGCACAGTACAGAAGAGCAGGTGATAAAGTTAAAAGGAAAGCCCTGTGCTGCAGATTGAGACTGGGCAGATGCGGTCTGCATGCAGTAGTTCTTAATGCCTCCAATCTTGGGTGATTTAGTGAATTTTTAGTCTTTTTGGAGTCTCCTGGAGAAACTCAGCACCTCACAAAATAAGTACACAGATTGTTCCAATACTGACAGACTGCTTTCACCTATTGCAATTGCAATAAAATTTTAAAATTGTGCTAAATCCACTTAAGTACCGCATACATGCAGTAAAAAAAGGTATTACGGATTTAAATGAAGAATAAGGTCTTCATTTTTTCCTAATCTAAATGTAACAACCTGCTAATGAAAACGACCGGAAGGTGATGATGTTGGCCTTCGTAAGATGTCTGCAGCCCGCTTATGACTGTGCATAAACTGAAGATTCAATTTGTTGAAATGGACATAAAACCTGCACATCTAACTATTTTGAATTGTTATGTAAAATTGTTTGGAGATCATCAGGCTTCTTCAAAGTTTCGCTTCATCTCTGCTTTATTTTATAAGCTTCTAACATACTTTATAATAAAAGCCAGTACCATTAGAGGAAAAAAAATGATTTAAAACTCTTGTTGAATTAGATGGGATTAGCCACAATTATTTTCTTTCATTTACAATGTAAATTTTGATGCCAGCTATCTGGTACCAATATAAAAGAAAGACTCCTGTTTGATGATTCATACTGACTTGGAAGGATGCATTTAATAAGAAATGACAAGAACTCTTGTTCTACACAGCTGGATAGGTTCCTGTCATGCCATGCTACTACATTTCTAAACCAAACTCTAGGATTTCCCTTCCACTTCCCAAGCTTTCAGACCCCCTGGATCACACTGAACCATACTAAGAACCTTCAGTGCTAAGAGCATTAGTCCGTCTCCTGTGTGGTGTTACTGCGTACTCTCTAGCCCCTTCTGTGTGGGCAAGAGAACAGGCACAAGAAGTGTGACATGCACAAACACATTAGCCACCATAGCTTATTATTAATTCAATGGAGCTTATCTTGCTGCAAATAAAGCTTGAGAGTAGAATCACTGCTGTAATATCCATCAAAGGTACTTTCACAGCTCTGAGGCTGAAGCTTGTCCATTATTTGGGAAGTAAATGCATTTTGGTTGAACTTTTCACTGTTATTAATACTCTGCTTTCCCCGTCCCCCACATCAAACCAAATTAACATTCAATCAACATCTCTCAAAGACTGTGACAAAAACACATGAATGAGCTTGATTAAAATTCAGATAAAGTCTGACCTATAGTATCAACATCGTAGATCAATAAGATCCAGAAATAGACAGAAATGGATCACAGACAAATGAGTACATACATATTATTCCCTCTTCTCCTTCATTTTCTATTGTACCTTTTTTATACCTTCCTTCTAACTTTTGCTTCTGACTGCACCTGACTCTTCAGAGTGATATTTAAACCGGTCCATGCTCCCAAATAAAATTCCATTTGCCATATAGAGATAGTATGCGAAAAAGTGTGCAGCTGCTACTATTGTTTTTATTACAAGCCAAAGCAAAATGGGGGACTAATGGTGTTAAGAGCTCGAAAAAAACTGGACAGTGTCTAAAAAAAATCCTTCAGTCCAATAGAGAAGACAATCACTGGAAGAAAAGCTGTTGTCTTACCCTCCTTTGCATATAGAGAACGGATGGAAGAGCAACAAGAGTCAAAAATGAAAAAGCAGTCTTGAAACAAGTTAATCAACTAAAATATAATTAATGAACTCAAGTAGAACTCATGCTTGGTAAGTCACTGGATAAAAACCGAAAGTTATCCTTGGAATTGAGCTATTGCCCCTAGGCACTTTTTCCCTAAATAACTTGGACAAAGTCATGCAAGAAGACATTGACAGACTCATGATTTAAGGCTTGCCCTATAGGGTGTCAGTTCAGTATATATTTACCTTCCTGGTGTAGGTACAAGCTTAAGAAAGGTGACCTTTGCAGACTTTACCAGCTGAAAGAAACAGGAAAAAACACAGCAAAGACACAGCATTAGGGCAATTACTGATCATGGCCAGTTTCACTGTGTGAAGGAGTACCT
The DNA here is from genome assembly GCA_013399475.1 of Chauna torquata. NCBI lineage: Eukaryota > Metazoa > Chordata > Aves > Anseriformes > Anhimidae > Chauna > Chauna torquata. The sequence continues at coordinate 200,270 of VXAL01019813.1, read as the reverse complement.
ATGTTTTCTTTCTCTATCTCATAAAAGTCAGACCTGTCCTAGCTTTTTATGAGCTCAGTATAACATGATCCAACACTGTGCAGTAGTGACTGTGGAGTACAACCTGCCTTTCCTTTTTCATTTCATACATCATTTCAAACTCGCTGCAATAAGCCCACAAAGCCAGCAGAGGCTTTAAAAAGTTAATGAGAAAGATGTAAGAAAAATGTATTATTGTTTGTTTCAGAGAGACCTGCAACGTTGGTGGATATATACTCAGAGACACTATGTCAGTTCCATGCTGTGGGGTTTTATTGCATTACTCTGGTAAGCAACCCAATGTATCATTAATGACCAAGTCTTTGTGTCCTTTGTGCTGCTTTTGATAACAGTGATGTCTGAATAAGGGGTTCAGGCTTGGCTCAAGTTTAGATTTTCCAGCACAAACTAGGATGAATCCAATACAAAGGCTATAATACATTTTTTTGTTCTTGTTATTTCAAATACAGCATTGCATATTGCATCAGGTCCTGGTCTCATGGCATTTCTAAGGTTTTTGGCTTCATCAAATCAAGCACAAACACACATAGGTTACGAATGATACAGAAATGATAACCAAGGATGCAATAGCCTTCCTAAAGAAGCTGTCTTTACAGAACCGGGTGAAGGCACAGAACTGGGAAACAATTTTTCATTTGCCTAAATCAGTGTGCCTGTACTTAGAAACTACCTTTACTGCTGATGCAAACTGGTCCTAATGAAAAAAAAAGTCTTTATTTGCCATAGATTCAGTCAACCCAAATAAAAACTATTATTGAAATGAACGGTAATAGTGAGTTTTGGACACCATGGAAAAGTATTCTGCACCATACCTATACTACTCTTTCGGTTCCTTTACTACTCAAGGACTGAAATCAAGAAGCTTCAGTTTAAGTATACCTTGTACCTTTCCTTAAATATTTTAATAACTTTTATACTTCTCCACAACAGAGAAATGTGTGACGTCTTTCAACATAAAAATGTTGGATTCTTCAATTAACATACAGGAAGCTTGGTTAAGGGAAGCCAGCAGTAATCAGGACAGCATACATAGTTCCTGCCAGAAGATTTGTACACCTTATTTTCAAACATTAAAACACATTCAGTTCCTTGCCTTTCAGACAGTGACCTAACTTGAGGGCAAAAATGAAGTAGTGCAAAATAAATAAATTCACATCTTGCAACCTCAGTATGATCACTCTGCAACATATTTGATGAAAATTTGCAACTAAAGATGCAGAAATCCTTCGTTTCTGATTAGTCACAGATAGACCTATTAAATTAATATTAAAAATGTATTGTACCTAAAATAGCTAACTCTGAAATAAACTCTTTAACTTAACCAAAAAGAGAACTTCTAGCACCAACAAATATAACTCTCTTCCATTGTCAGGAAAATAAGATCCATGAATACCAGAAGAAAAGTCTGCTTCAGAGACTTCCAAGTACACATTTGTTGTTTGGGGTGCAGCTCATTCATTGCTACCACTTTTTTTTATTTTTATTTTTTTTATTGTGGAGTGTTCATTCCTCTTCCCTTTCCATCAAAAAAGAAAAACAGGCTGCTCCTGCTCCTACAGATTTCAGTGACAGAAGTCTGTGCTGCATGTCATACCTCACTGATGCAGGTTTGATTCACGCAGATAACAACAGACATTTTTATACCGGTGCTCCTAATGCTGCAGAAAAAAATATTTCTCATTTGTGGAAGCACATATTTAAAAAATGAACTTCATAGCACTGGTCAAAAAGAATTAAAAGATGAAGAGGAACAGCTGTTTAGTTTGTTGTGAAGTCCAGTGAAATAAATTCAGATTCCTGCTGGTTTAAAGAAGCTTTGGGTCTGGGACTGGCTGAGATGAAGATTGTGGTTGTATTGCCTCCTATTAACCCATGACTTGGAGTCCCCTATTACTGACATTTAGCAGATACCCGAGATGGCTCACTTTTATTTAAAAATACATAGCATTTAGTTTAAATTATTTCTAAAGAAAAAGATTCCTAAGCACTACTTAAAAACTTAGAACCTGAAAAGAAGTAAAGGAACGCACGCATGCATATCCATCTACATCTGTGTTAGAAGCGTCCAGGAGGGAGCTCTGACTCTGAGTTAGTCTGGGGGCTTCCCTTCTTCTTTCTCACAGCTCTCTAGCTGGACCAGACTACCCATGATTTTCCAGCCATGGCTACACCAAAGATTTCATGGAAGCACACAAGACTATTTTGGAACCATAGCCTCTTTTTGTCCAGATGGGAGAAGATACCCATTCCCTGCCTGCTAACTTATCCCTACTCCCCCAGCTATGTTCCACAAGAGACACAAACGCGGGTACCACCAGCCTCTCTCCCTGAAAGACGGAGAAACACCCATGCCCAGGTCATCTGAATCCTCACACAGAGAGCAGTCGTGATCTGGGCTGGGACCCCTCACGCACAGAATGATTTTTGTGCTGTGCAACAAGGTGGCAGTGAGTTTCTTTCGGAGATGTGCTACATCTCAGCCATCTGCAGCCCCCACGAGGGCCGATGGTTGTTATGGCAACCCCTTTTCGTGGAATGGCAAAGTATTGCGCGCACACACACACACACGATGCACTGGAAAGATGCACCAGCACCTTCTTTTTTTTTTCTTTAATGCATCTAGTTTCCTTTTCTTACTTCCTTTTCTAATTTATACTTCATCTAAGCAAGGTATAACACATGAGATTTGTCTTTTAAATTCAGCTTTGTATACTTTCAGTCTTTCCCTCCTCCCCCCCAGTACAATTTTTTATAAACCTACTTCTGAACCAATAGGAGATGCAGGACTGAAGATTTTCCATATGTATAAAGAATTTATGATCTTGTAACACATGCAAAACTCACTGAATTCACCAACAAAAAGGCTCTTAAGTTGCAAATATATTTAACTTTTTCCTGTGCTCTTTCTAGTCCTATGGAGCTGCCCATGTGCATGAAACTAAGGGTGCATTTGCATGTGTAATTTGCAGCACTGTAGTCTACTTTATAGTGTGTATTCCTCCTTTTCTATGGTGTATCTTCCATTTTCATTATGCCTCAATTAATACACTGAAATATGCTGAGCAGTTTCACATGAAATACGTTTTTCATTTTAATCAGTTTAGCATCAAAAGTTTTAGGCTGGTATTTTCTAGGTTGGTGCATAGGGCATTTATTAATTTGTCTGTGATGCCTTCTCTCATTAGCGTTTAATGGAATTTCAAGCAATCCCAGCAGCTAGCAGATAATTTATTTTTTAAACACATTCTCATCAGTGTATTAAACAGAGTCTCTGTTGTTTCTGAATAATCTGGAGTTCTGGTTTCATCTCCAGATTAGAAAGCTAGTACATTCTGAGTCCTGATTGCAAAGGACTGAGAAAGAACCATTTTTACTTGAATTTAGTGTGATTGAAAAGCAGCAGCCTAACGACCCCTGAGATTTGGATCCTCTAATATTCCTTTCTTTGCAAAGAACATGTCCAAAACAAATGCCACAGACTCCGGATTCAACTAATTCATTTACTGGCAAAAAAGGCCTCTGCCAAATGTGCAGGACCTCTGTGTGTTGGAAAACTGCTTCAGCAAGGCAGGCTGAAACCACCACCAGCACAATACCTATGTTACACAAACAGTCACCAACCAAGGATGTAGCAATTTCTGCTGACTATTGGCCTTTCCTGCACTTGAACCTAAGATACTGAGTTTAGACAGCCATGAGTTTCAACACCCCTAAAATAATGTCAATAATTTAAAGAGAAACCAAGAATTCTCATCTCTAAAGCAATATTTTAAACATCAGCCTATGTCGCAAAAAGATTTTTAAAGGATCCCATACTAGCCCAAATAGACTTTTTAATACTTTATGAGTGTCTAAGTCATACATTTGAAAAACTGACATGTTTACTACAAGAACTAATTATAGAGATGTAATTTCTGTTCATAAAGGAAGTTTTAAAATCTAATAACCTCTATAGGGAAAAAAAATGGAGGTTTGCTATTTCTAGAAGAGTGAATAAAATGCACAAAGACAGAATAGGTTTCCCATGGACATAGCCTGTCTGAAGGAAGCAAGAGGCATGGTTTGGTGCATGAAACTAGTGCTGATGTTGGATGAAGAAGTGAAACATCACTATGCAAACAATCTGAGGGCATTTCTGTTTTCATTCCTCTGACACTGCCTTCTCTCAACCCTTTATAAATAAAGAACTTCTTGATCACAGTGCCATGAAATCACATTTACATTCTCATTCTCAGCTCATGTTCTTGTTTCACTTGGTTTAATACACCATACGAGGCAGAAGCTTACTGCAGGCATATGAGAATGGCTAGCCACATGTGTATGAAGGACAGACAACAACTATTAAACTAGGTCTTACGACTTTGTCTACAATCTAGGTGTCGCTAAAGAAGAAAGCTCAGCTTTTTACATTTTACATGGAAGACTGATTCATCCCTTCTAGTCCAGAAAGGGAACACTGCAAAACAGTGAGGCAATTGTTTTCCAGCCCTGATATTTAACATGTCACTGACATTTACAGTTCCTTTTAGCCTCTGGTTTCCTCTTTTTCCTGTAAAGGTGATCATCTTGCTTTGCCCTACTAGTACATAATGTTGCACAGTCTTCAGAGATGCTTTCCCCTGCAGTTAGCATTTCTCCCCTTCCTGGGGCTACCAGAAATAGGACACAGAGCTGTAAAGGCGGTTTCCAGGTGTACCAGATTCGATGCAGGTCCCCTGCAGACAAGCTAGATGCAGTACTACTCAGGTCGTTGGCTTTGTATTTGTGAGCGTAAGAAGGTTTGCGAGATCCTTGCCACAGTGAAAACCCTTCTGTCTTTGGAAACTTTGAAGTTGACAAAGAAATTGCGCTAGCCCTCACAGAGCTGATCCCTCTGCTCTACTGAGGGGCACCAGCTGCTGTTAGTGGGATGCTCTTAAAAGCAGAAACACTGAAGAACGAAGAGACCTGACACATTCTACTTTGTCAAAAAACAGCTAAATGTTTACTGTAATTGTTACAGAATCAAACACCCCAGCAAGGTTGAGTGGAGAAGAGAAATGATGGTAAAACAAAAAGTGAATTTATCGCTGTGCTGGCCTGACTAGCTTTTTCTCAGGAGAGTTGTTCTTTTTTGCAACAACAAGCCAGGATATATTCAAAATTTGTTTTAAAAAACTAACTAGCCAAATCAACTGACTCATTGTTTTTACTATATTACACCTTGAAATAACCAAGGATTTGTCTCAATTACAGAGACAAGCAGCCATTTTTTATTGACTGCAATGGAGATTGTTGCAGAACAGACGTGCATGTTACATTTATCTCACATGCTGGTCAATTATTTCTTTTCAAAAGAGATGCAAATCATGTTTTTTCTCACCTGAGAGCAGTTTACAGACATTTTACCCAAGAAGTCCAGACATGATTGTCAAGTGCATGATGACAAAAACCTGGCTCATCCCGTGTTCTTTCATGAAAACTGTATTTTTGCACTCCCTCATTTTGTGATGCTTTTCACCTAAAATAAGAGCTATTCAGTGGGAATGTATCTTCCGGTGTATTTGAGAAATACAACTATAATCAGTGCTGTAAATACATCTTTCAGCATGCAATCCTTGAGTTTTTCCTTCAAGAAAAACGATAGCAGGAAAAACAATGAGGCTTGACACCCAATGAACGGCTAACAAATGCCAACTCGTATAATTAAAATTATCTGTCAAACATCAAGATAACATGAATATGAAATAACACCACATTTGTATGTTCAACTATGGAATTCATAGTTTTCTGTAGAATACAGGCTGTTAAAAGTGGCAACAAAAAATTCCGCATGATGGAAATTCACGTTAATTCTTGCTAATTATATGAACTGGTGGGATCATACCTGGGCAAACTCCTTCCACGCCTCCCAAGTTTATTTGCAGCTACAGTACTAAAATTGAAAAGATTACTGTATTTGTTTTCAAAGGGCAGTCACTAATTGCTATGCATTTCATTCTGCTTTCTTCTGCCCTACAAATGAAAACATGGTAGGAGTGAGGGTTTTTACATGATTAAACAGAACACATCCTCCTGAAGGAGCGGTATTAGGAGCAGAAGCTATAAACTGGTTTCCTTGTTGTTACTTCAAAACATACAGTATGCTATTTCCAGTACGGGTCCAATAATATGCTAAACAGATGAGGCTCCCAGCATGTCCAAATCTCAGAGGGGAAATCAGAAAGTCCCCACTTCAGTGCTTCCTAATCCCAACTCTATGTCATCTAGCAGTGCCTGCAAAGCTCCCGAAGCAACTCACTGCAACTGTGCACAATTCACCAGCCTGAGGATTAAGCTCACTGAGCGGGGGGATAAAATACGGGGAACGCATAAAGATATTGGAACAGGTAAAGAAGGTGGAGAGGAAGAGGTCTGAGTGATGTGAAGGACAAGGGGGAAAATAACTTTTGGTATAAAAATAGAAAAAAACTGAAAATTGTATTACTGTCACTAGTAGGGATGCATCTGGATAATCTGAATGCTCTTATACTAGATGTGTTACATTTGTTTGATACTTCAAAAACTACAAACCTACATAAACTTACAGAAGTCCTCCCACTTGTAACTGTATATTTTTAGAGGGAAATGTGCATTTGGGGAAGGGAGGGGGCAGAATTTCAGAAATCTACTTGGAATCCTCTCTAGACTTACTTCTGTAGGAACTGGTGATGAAACAACAGCCAAAGGAGGTGTTTTTCCCCATGGATAATTCTCCATGTGGTTTCACTGGTTAAGCAGATGGAGAGGGAAAAATTCTGGAAGTGGCTGGAGTTGATAGCTCCTAGGCTTTCCTCAGGACAACCTAATTTCCTGTGATTTTGTACACAGGAGGTGAGTGTCCACAGGCCAATAACTACACGAAGCAGTCCTAAAGCAATCTTTGTTCAAGTGAATGACTCCAGGCAACTTCAGATCAGAGCTCCAGTCAAGAAATGAGTATACACATGAAAGAGCAGTGAAGAAAACTATTCAACACACTCGTATAAGCCATTTGGTATTTTACAATAATAATAATAATAAAAGAATCCTATGGCTCTGTCTCTAGGGGGAAAAATGCTAAATAATTAAAAATTCTCTTTTAAAATGAGATGAATGTATTGAATTTAAAAATATTTGCCTCAGAAATCTTACAATTGACAAAAAATGTTAGCACTATTACCAGTCAGTGGAAGTAATGGTGTCTTATCAAGGAAATTTGACTCACAGGCCAACAGTGTGGAAAAAGAGGTTAACTCACCTCAAACAGATTAATGTACTTTTTCAAGTTACCACTGTTGAGATTCAAAGCCAGTTTGGGAAAATAAATTATAAACGACTGAATATGAAAAGATCCCAAATGAAAGACAGAACGTGAATTATAGCAAGGGATGTACTCCCATTCTGATGTGATGAAATTTATGAGTGGAAATCCCATTAGCTTCCATAGGAGCTGCACACAACTACCTGAAATGCAAATTAGCAACTCCAAATTTACCTACATAAACATGTTCATAGACTGCCTATGGCAGCTTCTTTGGACTATGAAATGCAGACATTGACAGAAATACAATAAAAAAAATGTAGAAGCCATGTATGCTCTTTTCTATAGCAAAATCACTGGTCTGTGGCTTGTGTGCGCCCAGGAAATTTCAGAGACCTCAAGGGAAGACTCTTCATGTTCCTCCTTTAGCAGCACTAGAAAAACTCTCTATTTCCTCCAAGCTCAACATTGATTTGGGGAGTCTAATATTAGAACTGCTGCAATATAGGACATAACTCAAGAAATACAATCTTATAAGGCAAATTTGAAGCAACAATTCTTCAGAAGATTACTGCAGAAAAGCTTTGCAACATCTTAATGGGTTTACATAAAGCACAAAGGATATGGCTGCAGACAGAACCAGGAATGCACTCCAGCACTTGTGCTGGAGTAAAAGCGAAAAGCACAGAATATTAAGGATACTTGATCTTGTATTTGTGAAATGCACGGATTGACTCTTTTCAGACCATTCTCACTTCCCTATTGCTGAGGACTCTTCCTCCGTTATTTCCATGGTATAATGTAGGAATTTCTATATAATCCCTTCATCAATGTAGTCCTAACAAAACAATTAAGATGTATAGAATGGAAGGGGCATGAAGACTAAAACACATTTCTCATGGAACAGTCTAAGCACATGAGAAAGCAAGAGACGTGTCTCTCTCTGGCAGTTACGTTTCAGGTTGAATTTCCTGTCAGATTTTGTCATTAAAGAGAAGTCAGTCTGTTTTAAGCTTGACAATTGGCCCGATGTAGTATATAAGGATTCATTACTGACCCCCTGAGGATGTGCACTAGCAAAGGATTTCAGAGCATCTCATGAAGAGCAATGGTTTGCAGGGCTGTTGAGTGTACGTGTGCAGGCAGCAGCGCACTTTGTGGTTTGAATGGGTTGGTTGGTGGATTTCTCGAAGCAGTTGCTGTACTGTAGATCTGGCTTCCACGGGCACAGGTTTGATCACATAGAAACTGAGAACAGATTTGCAAATCCAGACCACAACTAGTAACTAGAACTTCCATTCCAGTAGAAATGGAAGGAAACATGTTATTTGTCAGATCAGAACAAAACACAAAATTTCAAAGTTTTCAGGTGAGCAGAAATTCTCACCAATACAGTGTTGAAAGCATAGAAAAAATTCATTGAAAGGATAATAAAATCAGGATGAAAGTCCAACTGGAAAAACACGAAATGCAATGACAAAATTGCATCTACTGACATTTTTCCATCTATAATTTGGAAGAAGTTTGTGCATGCCTGAGAGACATTTAAATTTTGATTAATCTGTATTTTCTGACAGGAAGCTGTTGTGTCAAGAATTTTTACCCATGCTAGTTAGTCATCACATCTTGAACATCTTGTGACAGTCATAGAAATGTTCCCTACAGACAGTGAGTCAATTCCCACAGAATGACAAAATGAAGCAGAAGACACTTTCACTAGAATTAGACAAGTTGAACGCGTTGCAAACTTTGGAGGATTTCTGAATTTAGATTTTAACCCCAGAGCTCCTTTTAATCTCCCTTTTATCTCTAGGTTTTAAAAATATGTTACTTTTATGAACAAGGATGGAACATTTATAGACAGGAATTACAGGGTCCTCAATCAGTATCCTTTAATGTATTATTTTGCATCAAAATGCATTTCACATTATATGTGATCAAGGAAAAAAAATGAGTTGAGATTATTTCACAAGACAAGTACATTTAATTGCCTTCTGCCATGATCAATGTTGACTCAATTTGATTTTGCCAATAATTCATGAGCTTTCATGAATATGCATATACTTTTCTGTATAGGTTAGCAATATTAAATTTGACTTTTCCCAAGAGCAGGGAAATGAATTAAATAAAAGAGGAATTATGAAGAATAACAGATGATAAACAAATGGATATGAAGAGAACACTATCACTTAAGCTGGTTTGGCACACTTATCCTATTTGCCCCAAGACTCACTGGCTGCCAGGTCCTAGGTTGCTGTGACATCTTTTGGTTATGTGAATGTCTTGATGAAAGCCTTTCCAGCCAACACTAATGTGCAGCAATTTATAATAGCAATACCATTCCATTTTACTATGCCAAAATGCTCTGACCTTTGTCATTTAAAAATAATTTCTTTTTGTTTTCTTCAGCTGAAGATCACCATAAGTTTGTAGCTCACTGGAAAGTAAAACACTGACTACACACTTTGTTTTCCTCAAAAATAAAGCCTATCTGTCATTCATGTCATAGAGCAGTTGTCTCCAAAAATAAAACATTCTGTTCATGTAGGAAAACTGCCTGGAACCACAAAAGACTGATTTTTCTCCTAGAGCAACTCTTTATGCTAGCATCAAGTTGACACTTCTTATGTTAGCATCTGCTTTGGTTTACATGCAACATATGCATGGGATTTAAGTCTGGACATCAACCCCCAACAAAAATTTAAGGCTTCGGATTCTATTCCCAAACAGAGTACCGTGCTGTGAGAGCGCCCAGCATCCTCAGCTTGCTTAGCTTTACTGGAAATGTTTGGCTGTTCGTTGTCTCTGATCTGGGATTCTCAAACACTTCAAGGAATATTTTCCAATAGAGAACGAGGGGCATTATGCAGGATTTAAATCAAACACTAATAAAGAACCCACCCCCCCGCACAACCACACCC
>VXAL01019813.1:164710-178744 GCA_013399475.1 Chauna torquata | reverse complement strand
CGTGCAGTCACCTTTAAAATGTTGTCTGTTTAATTAGACTGTACCAGATGAACCAATCTTTAAATAATGTAAAGAAAACAGGTTTTGGTATTTATAGGTATTATGAAGAATTAGGTAATGACAGTACAGTATATCAGATGCTAATTTCATTAGATATAAATTGCACTAGTATGACATTGATATATTATAATTAAAACTAATGATCCATTGATTCTCATCCAGAAATCCAGTTAAGATGACAAATACTCTATTACAGACCAAGGAATAAATAGACCAATGAATAAATATTAAAAACATACAAAAGTCCAGGAGGCAAATTCCACATTAATTTATGCCAAGATTCGTATTCCAGTAAAATTATTTAAGTTAGGGCTATGGTATAAATAAAATAAGCCTGTGACATTTGGGAAGCATGCTATTCAGAAGCAGAATATGGGCAGTTCCCATGGGAAATGAGCTGGAGGACAGCTCCAGTTTCACTGTAAGAGCTACCAGAAGAGCTTCAAGTTATCAAGAGGAATCTCTGCTGCCCTCCACTCAAATTCGTTAATATCCACCTAGAGTCACTATAGATTAGAAGTAGCCAGATATAAGGAGGAAGAAAGGTTATCTGAGTGTCTTTTCAAAAGCAATTTCAACATCAGGTGTGTATGATCACATCAGCTCTTTCTCAGCAAAAAAGCTGCAGATGGCTACCCAAGAGCCAGTGTTATTGATGCACAAATGCTTAACCACACTTCGTCAGAAGAAAATGGAAGAGAGCAAAAGGAATTCCTCAGAAGGAACGGATCTGAACCAACCTAAAATGCATTTTCCTTCACTGTTTGCCTTAGATGTCATTCAGGACAAAATACAACATATTTTTCTTTCCTCCCAGGTAAAGGCCACCAGTCTCATAGGTGCTGTACAGACAAATACTCCCATCTCTTGCTTTTACGCATCCTTCGCTTTTATTGCATGATTTTCCTACAATAAGACCTTCAAAAGGATTTACCCCTTTTTCACCATAAAAAGGAAAGCCAATTTCTTCTGAAAGTTTAACAAAAGGTAGAAAAGGTGGACTAGACATATTCTTTGAAATCTACAGTAAAGCTCCATTAAAAGTAGCGGAATCACCTAGATTTCATCAGGCTTGTCTGCTTTTCTGTTGTCTTGCCAAATGCCAGTGAAACAAATTTGCCTGCTTTTTAACATTTTAGTAAGACCTGTATCGATCTGTGTAGGTGTATGCATAATTGCCATAGGCCTGACACATCCCAAACCACCCTTCATTTAAAACATTTGATTGCCCAAGGTGGTCACAAATTTACACACCTGAGAAAGATATTCAATCTGTTGTTCATTCAGATATCAATTGGCTGACCAAGCCCCTGGTAAAAATTAACCACCTTCACAGAGCAATTCAGAGCAGCTAATTTAGGAGCCTACCTCTCCCATTAGTTACATAAGCTAAGCTGCACATCAAAGTTGCACATCTTTACACAGCAAATGACCCTCTTTTCCCATCTGCTTAAATTCCAAAACATGGTGTTTCTCCCCTCTGTAACTCAAGAAAAAACACAGTTCCCCATTTCACCCTCTCTTCGGCTGACCCAGCAACTACTTCCCACACATTTCAAAGCACACTCACCATTGCTTTGGCAATAGAAATATTGAGTGTGTGATAAGATGTGCTGGGGACAGCAATAACTTGTAAAGCCTGTATTTGAACACAGACAACAAATGCAATTAGAGATGCATAGGGCATTTCCCAAGAGGCAGAATACATATGTAACTTAATTAAGTATTTTTGTGCAGTCCTAACTGATTCATGGCGCCAACAGATACTGTATTTAGGAGGGCACATGTTAAATTTACAAATTAGTGGATTACAGTAATATGCGTAACAATATATTAAATGAAGTATTAATGTAATACAACCCAAACGACACATGATAAACTATATAAGCATATATACAAATTTGATTTAATATGTTAGCTTCCTTTGCCCTCTGTCAGTCTGATTGCCTTTGCATAATCCATGTTTCTAATTATCCCCTGGTATGCCTTGCATATAAATAGCTAATTAGATAGTGTCCCTGTCAGCAATGAAGTATGTAATATCTGAAAAAATACTCCTTTGGAAATTTAATTTAGGATAACAGATTGTGCTATCTAACTGAAGAATTAAAGCTTTCAGTTTACTAAGATGTTTGAGCATTTAATATCAACTTCATACTATTATATTAGTGCCTCAAAATGTGTCCACTGGTTTTATTCTAAAAAAAAAATCTGTCAAAAGCTTGTACAGTAATTACAGCATGGTGCTTAAGACCTAAAAATCACCTTACAGAACATGACTTTACATGTACATCTAATCTCTGAGAGTCTCTACCAAATATATGCTAAGGAGTCGCTCAGATGCGGCTCTGGAAACTGCTATACCAAATTAGACAGCATGTCCATGCAGTAGCGTTGTGTGCTCTTCCCGGTCATAGCCAGATGTTTCAGAAAATGGCACTGGTGTTCTAAGCCTGCCAGATGAGAGACAATCTTGTACATCAGGTTATCATGCAAAAACTTCTATCACATCTTGCCTTGTCACAGTCATTGGCCATTTCAAATGCCACCCTCGTCACCTCCAATGTGCTCAGAATGCTTCTAAGACTTTCTCACATACTTACAAAAAAGAAAACACAGAAAATCTCGTTGACGATCCTCTTTCTCACATGACCTGCATTCTTCTACAACTTTTTCAGAAACTATTTTTTTTCCAAGCCTTTAGTGGACTTCAACCCTATTTATTTAATTAGTGTAAAGCACAAATAATTTGCTGGATTAAAAAAAAATTGAAATATGTAGCTATATGTAAAATGCTGGCTACAACAATTACCTTCTCTTTCCTGGCTCCAAGAAGCAAATATTAAGAAAGTGAAGGCTGGAAGGAGTGCAGGAAGACTGCCATAAGGCTGAGGGAAGCAACAGAGCAGATGCAATGGATACCCAAATATCTTGCTGTCCTCTGCTTGTNCCTTTGCTGCCAGACAATCATTCCCTTTGTCATAGATTGACTGACCTGGTGCTGTCCTCTGCTTGTACAGCTAGGATTTCCAAAGCCATATATGAAACTTAAATAACAGTCCTTTTTCATTGTTGGGGCAAGAAATGTTCTTCAGCTTTAAAAATGTCTTTCATATACAGACATTTCTATCCGAAGGGAGCATAAGTGCTTTCATAAAGGTACAGAACATGAAACATGGTAAAATTAGAATGAATTAAGAAACAGCCACGTGTTCGTCTTCCAAAATTAATAGGGTAGACTGCACATTTTTCTTTAAATGAATCATTAACACTGTACGGCAATTAAAAAAAAATACCACTGGATTTCTCATTCAGTGTGTTGTGTCTAGTAGATAATATTAATGGGTATACTCCAAATCTAGGCTATTGCGCTGGGAACGAGACCAAGGGGAACAAACAGCAGTTGGAACATTGCACTCTGGTTTGCATACAGCACGCTAGATTCTTCCCTGGTGCGACTACACTGCAGAAGCAGCTCAGTGTGTTCTGTTTTGTGTATTATATATCCCACGTAAAGGGCAAAGATACACATTGCAGAGTAATTAAGGTTAATAAAGTACTGGGATTACAAAACAAGTTCTTATAAATAGCACAGGAATAAGCATTAAGAAAGTGGAAATGCATATCTTTTCCCTTGAGGGTGATGGGGAGGGGATTTTTAAAACCAATTGTTTCACGAGTTCATGGTCCTTTTTAAAAAATGTGACCCATGTGGCGGGTATGCACACAAGGGACTGCAGGAACGGGCTAGCCCATGATACTGCTGCAAGCTACTCCCATCCACATCAGGATGACTGAAGGGGTGAGAACAACTTCCCTCCCAGTCACAGAGGAATAAGATCACAGAAAGACCACGCACAGGAAGATTTGCCACAGAATAGCTAGCATGCTGGAAATTTGCATCCCCCTGCTAACTTCAGAGGAAAGCCTCTGTGTGCCTATAGCCAGGTAGCTAGGGTAGACTGCACTAAGAGTCAGCATGATCTGTCCTCTTCAATAATTTCTGGATGCCAGATTTACATTCTTAGCAGCATCCAAACATTTAGCTCTGTGTTTTTCCCTTCCCAGTACAGGTGCATTCTCTGGTACAAAAGCTTTATAGTATCATCTTTGCACTGCTCTATGGCAGAAGCTATACAATAGGATGGCAGGATATTAAGGCCTTAGGACAATTTCTGTTGAGCTTTATTAGTTAGAGCATAGTATGAACGTACTTGGCATTTTGTTATAACAGACATTCCTTGTAACTGATAAAATATAGCTGTACGTCTATAATAGGTTAATGTACGGAAGTAGAACAATAGTTTTAGGTATCCTGGGTGTTACACACTAATCTATGCTCCTAGGTGCCAACATTTAAAACAATTTCTATTTGCTCAGAACAAAGTTAGGATCTTTGTATCCTATGCAGATTTTCTTGTATTACTGTGTTAAGGAAGCCATCTAAAAAAATTTGCTTGCTCACACTTGAAAAGATGCAAAACGTTTTTATACTCCTTAGCTATGACTGTGCTCCTTAAAGCCTCACCTTTACAATTTCTATGAAGTCTTTTCAGCATTAATTGCATTCACACATTTTTAGAGTAATTTTTTACACCTGAGATATTATTTTGGGAATATCAATCTTCTGTGGTAGTATGAACTGTTTCAGTTAGCAATATATACATGTAAGCACTTCTAAGTGTTCTTGGTAAGACAAAAAACAATTCATAAGATAAATGATTTACTAACATTTGGAAAGTGGCAGTGAACGGCAACCAGTGCAAATCCTCCAGGACTCAGGTCTAGAGATGACATTGCTCTGTAGTTCTCTCTGTACATGAAATCAAGCATCTGGAACACACCACTTTTTTGGTGAAGCATTTTCATTGGCAAGCAGTGATAGCTTTTGCCGCTCGTTTGAAGTTTTTGCATATTGCAGTCCTTTCCCCACAAGGGAATTTATGCTTTTAATATTACAATATACCATAGCAACCTGCATTACTCTCAGTAAATATATTCCTGTGATTATTTTATATATCATCAGCAAAACTAAATGAAAATGACAATGTCTAGAGATACTCTTAGCTGATAGTCGTATTTATTCTTTATGTTTATGCACTTGCTGTCAAAATAGCTGTAAAATATGCATACGAGAATGTAGATTCACTGGAAACTCAGAAAAATGAGCTAGTCCAGTCTAACCCATTTTAGATATACAGGCATTGCAAAATGTATCTCCATTGATGTTTTTATTACAGTTTAAAGTAGGGAGCTTTTTTTAAAGCTTTGTAGGATGTCAGTAAGAGGATCTCTATCTATACAATTCACTTACCAATGTGTCTGTTATCAAGTATTTATCAGGTTGTGATGACTCCAATAAAGTGGAAGGAACTCTACAGGAGCTGCGTCCCTCTCTTATATTAACTTTTTTTTTTCTTTTAAAGCAGATCTAACAGTTTTCCCCCCACTGAGGCAGAGTTACAAAAACATGATTCATTGTTGTCTTTCAAATGTTGTTGCATGGAATATGTCAAACTCTTGAAACCATGCAAGTTTTTCCAAGAAGATTGTTCTTTGCTTGTGAGAACTGTGAGTTGACAATATCCTGCTAAAAGTCATCATTTACACTTTGCTTAACTTCCGCCTAAATCCTTGCTTAAGCATCACTGTTCAACCTTAGTATCAGGTTGGAAGTTCAGGGGCTTAACTACAGAACTGTGCTTTGGCGAATGACTCACAACCATCCATATGCAGAGATCATTTTTACCCCTACTGCCCAGTGCCATAACAGCATACATACGAAAGAAATCCTGTTCTATCTGTATGAACCTACAGTTATCCAAAGCTAGCCACAGAATCTGGGAATCGAGTGACACTCACCCATCCAACAAATTATTCATCACAAGTCTTGAAACTTGCTTCACCAGGTAAATTTACTGCATTGCATCAAAGATCTTCAGCAGTTAAGGACAGGGTTTTTCTGCATAGAAGGTTTGAGACAGACACTAGCTTGAACAGCCTACGCAATCAAATCCACTCCCGTTAATTACCAGTCTTGCCTCAGCTGAATGAATAAGCATCTCTGCATCTGGTACAAGTCATGTTGCTAACATTTTGTCAGGTGCTTGTCTTCATTTAGCAATTAAACTAGCACAGCACTGAGAGCAGGCTTTTGAATTTGCATTGTGGCTAACTGCAAGATGTCTAGAAGCAATAACACAGCATATAATTTCAGGACAGAAAAAGAATGAAGAATAAGGTTTTGGTATGTAGGCTTTCAAATAAACTCAGAGCCCAAGCAGCCTATCCTGCTCATAAGGAAGGGTAATAGGAGCTGGACCCTTCCTACTATTAGGTATCTGTATCAATTCTGCTGGCTGAGCAATCGGTGACATGGTCCAGGCACAGGCTGAGAAAACTCCTTTTTCTAGAAGAAACTTGGATTATAAACAAATCTCTGCCATATTTCTAGATCCTCTACCCTTTTCTTTCTTTCAAAGAAGTGTCTTGTCAAACCACTTTCTCTTAAACACAATATGCTCAAGAAAAACAGTATATCCTTTTCTCCTCCCTGACTCTGCACTTAGAAACTGAGGTGCAGCTCCAACACGTGCACGTTCTCAAACCATGGTAACCTGTTGCTTGCTTTTGGTCAGGACACACGGTCATACGGTGCAGCCAGGACAAGCATTCAGCCATTATGTAGCATCTTAAGCAGAAATGTACTGGCACTTCTGTTTGGCTGGTTAAAGTAGCCTAACAGCTGCACACCATAACTCCATTTCTTACATGTAAACGTATGTTATATTTTAGGCTAGAAACAGGTCAAGAAGTCAGGAGGTTCTGGGTGGCAAATTCCCTGTTCTAATCACTTGTCTCAAGCTCCTTCACTGGATACTCTGGGTAATGCATTTTTGGGTGATTAAAGGTGCTCGACCTTGATAGATAAAGGTGTAAGACATGGTAGAATCCAAACGTGAACCTGCTGTCAAGACACTTTATAGCACTACCTGCAGCATGCTATACTTATCTGGATATGCACCGCCTGTCATCTGCTATTGCTTAAACACTTTAATCCTTTTTTGGTATCACAGTTCATGGTAACTTTTCCCATCATTCCTACTTTTGTATCTTTGCTCCAGGATAATTATCTGCTGCTCTAGTTCTCTCTAAGTGGCTTCACTGAGTTTTGGTCTGCCTTGATGGCAGATAAGTTATTTTTCTCCTCTATACCATCTTTGATCTGTCCTCACATGCAGCTAATAAAAGTTTTAGGCTCTTACTAATTTTGAATTAGCCTCCCATTTTAGCTTTAAGAGTATTCCACAGTTTCTGCTTTTCTCATATTTTTTTCCTGGAGTCAGCTAAAGGGAAGCAGTGCTGATGCTTGCAGGGTTTTGCCCCAAGGTGGGGAAGGAAAGGTTCTCTCTGTGTGCACCACAACTCCTCTGTAACCAACTTCATGGGATAGAAGGAGCCTTATTCTCATTTTGGCTATGACTGTAAATGCTTCATTTTTTAACCTTTCTGTAAGAGACAGTTTGGCTGGACTCAGGCCCTACTTCATTCACCTCAGGAGACTCTTGACAGCAGTAATAGGTGGCTATTTTGGACAGGTAACCTTCCCTTAGCTCCCCAAGCTTCCCATTTCCTCCCACATACAATAAAACTTGGACAGCTTCACTGCCTCCAAATGCTGGTGGGATGACTACAAGAAAGAAAGGACAAAGATGGGAAAAGGAAGGTCTTACAAATTTACCTTCTAAATTAAAACAAAATGGTAAAGACTAGATTTGTAACGGAATTTTGGGCTAGATAGTCAGAAGAGCTAATTTCTTGTGTAAGCACCTTAATGAACTGGCCAGATGTTTCTCTGCAGGTACTGAGACCTCAGTAATGAATGCCAAGCCCACTTAACTGTGCTTTCTTGAGAGCCCTTCACCTGAGGTTCCCTCAAGTTTCTCAAATGTAATTAAACTGTTGTTTAAAAAAAAAAAATCTAGCTGTATGATTTGTGTACATTGACGAAGTTTAAAGAGGAAGCAACAGAAAAGTGGCACCACTTTTGTGGAAACACCAGTGGTACCACTGCTGCCTTCGAACCGCAATGACTACATAGCAGTAGTAACCAGAGGTAATTTGGACAGGTTTCCACCTTCCCCTTTAAAAGCTGGAGCCGTCATTTCAAGTCTGGTTCAAATCTTAAAGCAAGGCTTGAAAAAACATGTTTCCACATGCCTATGTCAGCATTTAACAGAGCCTGGACTTCTCACCCTGAAGGGAATTCAGCCCTTGGTACAGTGATAGGACAACGACTCAGCAACATTTGAGCTTTCAAAACTGAGCTTAAATGAGGTTTGTGCTTTGCACCAGCCTCTCACTAAACCTTCTTCCCAGGGCTACATTTCAGCTATTCTGAAGGCCTTCAAGGAGGACCAAGCCCAAGGAGCAGCAGTAAAGCAATAAATAGAAATCTTTCAGGTACAAATGTAAGGACAGCCTGGCTCCTCTCTGCTTGGCTTATACAAGTTCAGGCAGAAATCAATCATGCTTCGTCAGAAGTGGTTTTGATTAAATTACCATGTATGAAAACTTTGTCCATCATCATCAGAGACTGAACTGGGGGAGCTCCAAGAGAGCTGAAGTTCTTTACATGGAAGCTGAAAATCCATGTACTGTGGCTAGAGACTGTAACAGGCTGAAACTCAGTAAATTTAATTAGATTAAAATCTATACCACAGATTTTCAACTTCTTGTTTTTGTCCCCAAAATGTACTTGTTTGCTCTTGTGAAGCAAAATTAAATGAAAAAGTTGATATTATCATGGCAAGAAAAAGAAAAGGCCTGGAATGACTAAGTAATTAATGCAGGCCTTTTGATTAAAGTCAATTTGCCTTCAACATCATGACTTATAATGTGCCCTAGGCCTGTATTAATAACCCACTAGCACATGGCTTCCCTGGTTGTTTAATTATTTATACTTTTTATTGCTTGTTAAAACAAAGCAACCTTAATGAGATTAATAAAATTATTTTCTTATTTAACTTTTACTTATTGAAAGTAAAGAATGGAATTTCACTGCTCTCCCTGATAAATGCTGAGCAAACCTTCAGCTCCTCTCTGGCCTGCTTGGCTGGAATTTTTCAATCTGCTATATAATCGAGTGCTATAGGGATATTTCCAGGGCAACGTGGGTGTAGTTAACTCCTCTTTTTCTTATAGGATTGGGGTTGAAGGCTGTCACTACCATAACAGGGCTCGGAGAGAAGTACCCAACTGCTAATGCTCAACTAAGAATCTAACAACAGACACAAATAATTGCATCCCCAGCCCCACGCCCAGCCCTGAAAGCAGGCACAACGCAGGATGCAGCAGGACGATATCCACCGGGAAGTGGCTCCAGCACATAAACCGCACGCTGGAACCTAGGTTTGTGTTCACATGGACACAGCGGCAGCGTGATCTGCACACTCCTCCCCTAACCATCCTGCGGCATCCATACGCTTTGTGCATAACTACAAGGGCTAAGCCCAAGACTAAATTTTAAATTGCAACTGTGTGGTTCAGGCTGCATGCCTGGTAAAACCTGTCCGAAGCAGAGCATAGGATAAAGCAGCTGGGATGTAAAGGACAACCTGGATATCATCACATGGTGTCACTTTATTTTAGGAAGCTGACCATCAAAAGCAGAAGTGTCACTTGCAATTAGGAAAAAATTATTCGTGGTATGAGGTTGTCTTCTAAACTCTGCACTGAATGAGTGCTGTTTTTCCTCTAAAAAAAATCATTTGCAAATGCACCTCTAATCAAAAGAGACTTTTGTTTAGATTCCACTGTTACAGTCCTTAAAATGACATACTTCTGAGATGTCAGCAAGGAATAGGTTCACATATTCTTATCTAGGAAATGCAATTTTTTCCCCAGATGTTATTGAATAAACTATTTATTTTGAAATATACTTTGATATACTTCTCCAACTTAAAGACACATTAGAAAAATAGCATTTTCAAGATCAGAGAAAAGCATATGATGCACTTAGAAGGATCTGTTTATAGTTACTGGGCTGAAATTCAGAAAATTAAAAATACACAAAACCCCAAATTACTTAGTGCAATTTCGAGCATCAGGCTGCTTTTTCCTCCATATCTCCCTAATGTGTTTAATTTTCTTTGTAAAATTACTTCAGTATTTCTGTGAAGGACATTGCTTCCTGCAAAAAGCTTCTACTAAGAGCTTTATTAATTGCAAGACCACCACATTTACAGAAAATAAAAATCTGCTTGGACAATAAATATTGCACCTAATGCATGTACATCAGCTCAAATGAATTTGCAGAGCTAGGGACAACTGTTCAGAATACTGATAGACTCAAAGAATTTGGTATTCTCTGATCACCTTTCTTTGAAATATTTGATTAACCTAGGAAGACACACAAATTAAATCAGATAAAGCCTGCAGAACTTATTCAGCATAAGGCTAGCATTTGTGCCATTAATAAGACTAATTGCTATCAATCAATTTATTTCACTAGCAGTGGAGATAAAAAACCCGGAGCAAAGTAAGAACTTGCATTTCAGAGTAGCTCATTGATACATGTTGATACTGTAAATCACATAGTTTCAGCAAGACGATTCACTCTAACACAAAAAAAGTATGTAAAAGAAATCTTGCAGCTATTTGGCTTCAAACATTCACAATTGGGAAAAGTGCCTTTGCATGCAAAAGTAGAATCTGGAGCATAATTTGGAAAGACATTTTGATTTCATTGTTCCAGGTGAAGATATTAAATACAGTCCCTAGCTGCTTTTGAGGATTTGCAATTGTATTCCGCTTTCAGACAAGCTAAGGCTCCTTGAGGTATCAAGACCTGGACACACAAAAGGACTTGGGTCTGTCCTCCTAACACCATTCTCTGCTGCAAGTGACAGTCTGATTCACAGCATCCCTGCCCCTGCACATGCTGCACGCCACAAGACCTCCTGAGACTCACAGCACTATACTTTGTTCCTTCTTTTGAACTTAGTTGTCAGGGATTCTCTTTTTAAAACAAATATTATCCTGCTTAATCTTTCCCGAATTAATTACAACTGACACTGTAACAACGGTATCCAGCGCCAAATGAACTCACAGACGCTTGGGATAGATGCGGCACCTAAAACAGATTTATAACTTCCCTTGATATTATAACACTAATAAGTTCAGTACTCAAGAGTTGCAGGCTTTTAGTGGCATCTTTATGAGGCCCTGCTGACTCTCCACCAAAATTTATACCTGCTCAAGCATGTTCTCTGAACCACTATCATAGACACAATAAATTTAAAGGATCCTTTATATGACAGTAGATGCTTCTCAATGCATTCTTTACATGGCACAAGGAGGGAAGCACTCCTATTTCGCAAAACGTTGCAGGCTATTCCGGTTTCTCATTCTCAGAACTCAAAAGTATTTTGCAGTTTGGAAAATACAAATAAGGAGAAGAAAAACAAGTTTGATTTATTGACTTAATTATGCTCTAGCCAGAAGCACAGGCATGTATTTTGATCACTTCAGCAATGGCCTGTCCTCCATCCACAATGGCTTTCAACAGTGCTAAGCTGATGGCTTTGAAGTGTCAGCCTGAACACCACAACATCAACAGCAATGGGGAGGATTGCAAAAAGGCTTTGAGAGCTGGCAAATTCACAGGATGCCAATAAGACCTTGATCTCTTCTATTCATTCAAAAGGCAGCAATGAAGCTTGCATGCAATACAGTCGACACTGAAAGGTGTTCCATGGTAGAGCCTGAAAGGCTCCAACAAATTTACAAGCAAGGGCAAATGTAGTCTAATGCATATATTTTTACCTTCATCTTTAAAGTACTTACCTCTGTTTGAACAAGTAATCTGAGAGATCTGGAAAACTTTATAAAACCTGACCTGCTAATATATTTCCACCTGAGACAACTTCAGAAGACGAATGCATTGCATTATTGCTAAAGTTTGAGGAAGGGTTTAGCTGTAAACATAGCTGTTCAAAAGATAAATATTTAAACACAGACTTCATGTCAGAGTCTATAAAATATAATATTCACCAGTTGGTTTAAGCCAATAGGAAATTTTAACAGAGAATGGACTACTACTTTTCACGGTTATTTAAACCAAATTAACAATGACAGTAATGTAATTTCCTTGGCATGACTCTTTTTCATTTCTTTTCAGCTGCCTCCTGCTAGAATCTTTAGAGAAGTTTAAACTGATTTCAAGAAACCCTTTGAAAAAATGCACTTTGCTATTATACATCTTTCAGGTGTTCATAGAAGTGCAGAAGAAAGGACATTTGCATTTCCACTTAAGTGCTCTGTTTATATAGAGCTGTAGATGGAAAAATGACAACACACATTTTCCAAGACCATAAATATTTACTTTCACCAGACTACAAAGTTTGAGTTTTGGATCATGACCCATTTCTGGAAACTTGTGCAGGAAGACTTCTATGTAAGATTTTTGTAATGAGGTAAGCTGCTGAAGAACGAGTGTGATACAAAGGCTAATTAACGGGTGCTGCAAGCTCAGAACTAGTGATCTCTAGTTTGAAATAGACTACTTAAAACAGTTTTTAGGGAATTATTTTGTGCTGTTATATTGTAACATATTATGATATTCAATGTATTAAAATTATCATTCACTGTAAGAAGGAACTACGATTTCAACAGAACCCACTTCAGAGTTTTACTCATTTAGTCCAATAGTAATTCTATGTTCTAAATAACTTCTACTGAATGTACACATCATTGCCTAAAATCATTGTTACAGTTTTGTACCTATGAATCATACTCAGGAATTAAGGATTCTCATCCTCTAAAGCCAGTAGAACAACTTTCTTTGGATTCAGCTGGGGCTGCGAGGGTCTCTCTTGTCTCTGGATGCAACTGTTATCTTCGTCTATTTCAGTAGTCCTTGGAAGTGGCACCTAGAGAATACTCGATTCAGAGCTATAAATCACATTATGTCATAACTGAAGCTGAACTACAGTTTTCAGAGTTCACTGTACTTTAATCAAGATTTATGCTGTTAGGAAAAGACCTCAAAAGAATTTGGACTTCGGGCTCTCTCTCTTCCAGCTCTTGCTTTCTGCCACTGTGGATTCCAGCCAACAGTCAGCACATGCCCGCAATCCCACCCAATGTCACTTGCCTCCTCCGTTAACCCATCTTTTCCAGCAGTATCACTTGAGTTATTTACTGTAGAGCACTGGCTGTTCAAGAATGCAGAGATCCTGGCAGATCTCATCTGATATTTTTACCTGCTTCTGTGAAGACACTCATGCTACACACCCCTGGTTCTTGGGGGAGCCTTATGGTCTCACAATGCCTGACTGCATTCTTAATTCCCCATACTCTGTTCCTAGCATTCCTAATCAATACAGGTCACATCACGTGTTTTAGATTAAGATGCAATGAAATTAAATCTCTTGACAGCAAGCTGACTTTTAGGGCTGTCTGCCAAGAAATCTAATTACTATAACCAATCATTTGCAGAAATTACAGAAAACCAGCTTGCTGGTCCTAACTATGCAGTTTAGGTGAAGCCATGAAATAGAATGAAAACACTATGGATAGTTTTTGTAATATTTTTTCCTTAAATAATCTG
Organism: Chauna torquata; assembly: GCA_013399475.1. Taxonomy (NCBI): domain Eukaryota; kingdom Metazoa; phylum Chordata; class Aves; order Anseriformes; family Anhimidae; genus Chauna; species Chauna torquata. Next base: position 165,072 of record VXAL01019813.1, on the reverse strand, counting down.
TTTTATTAACATATCTTCATTTTTTCATGCCAGGACTATACTTGACATAGCTACAAGAAAGAAAACATTTTTGATCTCCTACTTTTGAGAAGAGTTTTGGGAAAAATATGTTGTGAAAAATATATCGAACTGCTGGCATAGGTGTTTACATGAAGGTTACCTCAGAGTTGCGCTGAAAAAAAAAAAAATCAAAGGAGTTGAATGAAGCTACTTCTTTGTTTCTTACACTATTAGGTTGCCTAGTATTGGACAAAACTTACTTCAAAAGAAATGTATTCCATTCCAATAATTCAGCCTGTTTTGCTCAGGTATTTTGTTTACTTTTTTTTTTAATTTCTCTTTCAGGCAGCAGCAGAAAGTGG
>VXAL01019813.1:147376-162456 GCA_013399475.1 Chauna torquata | reverse complement strand
AAAAAAAAAAAAGGACAAAAAGTTTGAGTAGACCAGCACCAAAATCAGAAACCACAGTTACTGATATGCACCATCCGTCAAACCCAATGGCTAAGTGCCTCTCTCAAATTAGCACAGATCCAGCTGTGGAATGGCAGCCTACAGGCATTGTTACTCCGTAACCAATCCAATCCAATTTACAAGTTGGTCCAGCCCTGCTGATGTTTCATGTGACCAAGAATTACATGTTACCTGATGGCAGCTTTAAGTTAAATCAGAAAATCAATACCCCTAGGAAACTGCTTGTTAACAGTATTTCTTTTTGTGAAATTATTTAAGTTGCTAATCGAGTATTTGAACATTAGGAAATGTCAAAAATTAAAGTTGTCTGTGTGACTTTAGTTGAGCCTCCCAGAGACCTTCTTTCAACCATGCCGTGTATGCATGATGATACACTCCTTAATTACAGAGAGCAACTTCCAAATGAGTTCTGCCAAGAGACATGCCAGTCTTCTGAAGTGAGATCAAGGAACGATCTCCTTTTCATCTCAGTGTATTTTGTGATGCAGTCATTGTTAGCATATTGTAGCTGCTATTTCCAAAGGGGCTTCCCAGATTTACAGCTTAGAGAAGCACTGAATACCTGAGGCTTTTGAGTTAGTTAAGGAACAACAATGAATGTTCTCAACATATGGTAAGAGTACTAAAAAAAAAAAACCCACCACCAAAAAACAAAAAACAAAGAAAACCCTCAAATAAACAGATACTGCAGTGAGATAAATTTCCTATCAACTCCAGAATTGCCCGAGTCCTTTTCCTTCTGCTCAGATCAGTAAACTCCAAATACTTTCACAAGACAGTAAGCAGTGCAACGGCTGCACACAGCAATATACCTACCTTACACACAGAATACTATCTTAGATGTTAACAGGTTTGGTCTGGTGATCAGAGGAATAGCCCAGGAAAGAGATTTGTTAGCATATTACTGGACTCCATGTTTGCATTGCACAGGTTATTTAGGGTTTATCTCTATCATGCAAAATAGCACTTAAGAAATATCTGAGCTGGCTGGAAATGAGCTAGCACCAGAAGGGAAGGCAATATAGCAGCATCAGCTTTACCCAAACTCATTAGTTTGGGTGTATTGCCATGCTAATGGAGCTATACTGCATCTGGGACTTATGAAATGAGGAAGGCAGCTCATTCAGAGCCAGCTCAGGTATCGTTACACCACAGTGGATTATGTAGTTAAACATATGTTAAAAGTGCAGCTACATTCTCAGTGTAAGCCAATTCAGTACCAGGCTTCTGATTAATGGGGCAGCCTTTTCCCTTTCCGTTTACATGCAGCTTTAGGGATGAACCAGATTTGTTACTGCAAGGGTGGCCAGGAAAGCTCAAAGGCAGAAGTGAGAGATGGTAACTTAGGCAGAGACAGTGCCTAATGGTTAGAGTGGCTGCAGGAGGGATTTACCTATGTGTCCTGAGAAGGAGTGCCACTTAACAGTTGAAAGATTAATACTTAAGCTTCATCCCCAGGAGGGATTTCCTGAAGCCTTGGTTAATGCTTATGTATTTGTTTTTTCTTCCCTTCCTGTGAGAAGTAACAAGGATTCAATTCAAGGGTGAAGTTCACAGTGAACTAGGGCTCAAAAGATCCCAGAGCAGCTCAGAAGTCACAGTTGTGGAAATCAGAGACAAGGAAGAGGATGAAGAGCGGGGTTTTATTATTGTTGTGCCTTTCAGTTTTAAATTCTTCGGAGACATAAAGGACACTTTGCATTACTTTATGCATCACCAATCACTTACGGAGGTTTTTTTTAACTTCAGCTTCAGATTTTTCCAAAAACTCTTCGAAACTAGATTCTGCACAGAGCAAAATTCCCACCTCCTAGGGCAAGGTCCTATTTAAATCAAGTTTGTCCAGGTAGGCTAGTTTGCACCAATTACACTGCCAAGTCACAGGCCTTGCAGCAAAATAAAAACCTCACCGCTTTTTGAATAAAACAGTCAGCAGTAAAGTGGAATTAGCACATACGATACTGCCTTCCTATTAATTTTCACTGCCTCATTTTTTTTTTTTTCCTTTCAAAGCTCTTTGCAGGGGAATAAAAGATATATTTACATTGCCAACTGGCATACCTTGTTAAACAACTTAATGCTCAGCTAACATTCAAGGAAATATATGGAAAGAAAATAAGAGTAGCCGGGCCCACTTTGGCAATTTCCAGGAGACTTATTTTCAAGTTACAGCAAAAACCTGTTAGCAAGAAAGCAAAACTGTAACCTGTAATGAAAGGAAGTATTCCTTTTAACACAGTTATATGGGTGTTTTTGCAGCACATATATTTGGAAATGCACATACTCACTTGAGGCTTGATTACTTGAGTGAGAACAGCAAAAGCACAAGATCTAATTCAATTCAACAGCCTGCCCAGCAACTTCATGCTGTAATACTGCTTGGGTATTAGGAAGTGTTAAATGAGGAGCTAGATTTGTACTGTTAGTTCTTTTTGACCATTGCTGTTCCCCTAGAAAGTTCATAAACCAAAGGAGAAGGACAGGTACTTGCATGTGATCTGGGGTTTGTCTATATGAGGTTTTTTTTTTTTTTTGGCAAAGAGAATCTACTATATACAACCTCTCAACAGCAAATGTATATCCAACTTCAAGCAGGATTTGTTTTTAAGATGTCTTACCACTGTTTTGGTCAGTTTGGCATATAGGCAGAGCAAATCCATAACAAATGAAGGAGAAGTTGTCTATTCCTAGATAACTGAACAGTTAGTCTTGTTAGCAAGAAATCAATTGCAGATAACATCACCAACAGGAACATACACCTTCCCTGCTCATACCACGTCCTATCTGTTTGAAGAGCTCAAGAAAGGCTGCAAGGATCATTCACTCTACCCTACGTGCTGGCTGACAGCCACTATACCCTGAGGGAATGAATATGTGCACCCAGCACCCTTTTGTACCACAGAACTTTTGAAAGGATCATTATCTCTGGAGGCAAATCTTTTTTTTTTTTTTTTTTAGCATGATATAGAGCTACACTACCAATCTCTTCTAGCCTGAGCCTGTAAATCCCTCACCATATATTTAACAAAGTGAGTAGAGTGTGATATTGCTTGCGGGGAGATTGCTTCCTGGCCAGAATCACCAAACAGCTGCTTGAGGAGGTCCCATCAGCCTCATCCTTAACGCTCAGAATCAGCATTGCAGGAAGGCACAAGAGATGCCAGGCATGCAATTTAACATGATGGAAATGACAACAGAGACAATACTGACCCATATTCCTCATTACATCGATTGCACCTGCATGTCTAATTGTCATTTACTGTCCTCATTACCACTGTCGCGCCAGGAACAGGACACTGCAGTGGAAAGTGTAACAGGTCCTGTGTACCGGAGTAGAAAATGCTCTTTCCTCGTGACATTGTACCTAGGCAGTAGGAGAGAAGAACCATTTCAAGAGTATTTCTCAGTTGCCAGGAGGAGAATAGAGAACACTTGAGGGGGCATTTGATGGTTATTTTGTTATGCACCAGATCGCAGAGCAAAGAGGCTGTCCCATGAGTCACAGCACTTTTGTGGCTTCAGTCCTATCCCATGTTTTGTGACTACTGGAGCCATGTTACCTAGACCTATGCAATAAGAATTTAGTAACAGGAATCACCACTAAATACAGTGCCTCTTTACAGCACTCTTTCACATCCTCCCTGCAGTCCCCCTTTAAATTAGGCGTGTGCTGAAGCTAGCCACACATTGGCGATGTCCTTACCCCCAACATGTTGCTGTATAAGCACCTAATAACAGGCCAGTTTTTGAACAAGTCTTGGATAGTGTCACCTCATTATTTGAGAAAACATGCCTCCGAGAAGAAGGTACATCAATCCTTTTAGCATCTTAAGTTACTTTTAGAAATGAGTCACAGAAAAAAAATTGTATGCATTATTAACCTGATCTCAACACAGATTAGTATCTACTGTGAGCTCTAGTGGAGCCACGCGTCAAATGAGAGTTATATCACGTAATCCAGCTAAGCCACATATGCAAAAGATCAAAAATCAGAACATATTAAATATACATGCACAGCTTTCAAACATACAACAGAAACACTGACCTGATTCATCAGTGCTGTCTTGGTCTCCTGTATGAATAGGCTCTAAAGCCTTAAAAGGCTACCCCTTAGCAAAGACAAAGAATTTGTAATAAGGAATAGAGGTATCACAGAACGCATCCATGGACTGCATTTATGTGATGTGTCTAATGAAGAATTAGTAAAATTGAAAAAGACTTTAAGGATGTATAAAACACAGGAATATGTATGGTTGTGGCACAACTATTTTCAACCACTTCCTATTTTTTAAAAGGCTTTTTAGTTACACAAAATCAAATGTAGTCTGCCTGTGCTCCCACCTTCCTGCTGTGAGTCCATTGGCAGCAAGACATCATGAAACAACAACCATCACAGAAAATATCATAGAATAAAAGAAGAAACAGGAACATGGAATCTGGATCCTAGAAATCTTAACAGTGTTATTATCAACTTCCTACCTTTTAAATTCCTGCATTTTTTGTTTGGTTGGTTTTATGCACATTCCTTCTTAGAGTAGCTTGAAAAAAAAAATAAAACAAAAACAGTCTAGAAAGTGGGAGACTGAGTCCCATCACTGTCATGATTTTTTTTTTTTTTTTTGTTACAATTTAAAAAACTAATCTATCTGGGGATATAAAGGGAGACCAGACTCATTCTTCAGTGGTTTGAATGGGCAACATCCTACCTATTCAAAAGACATACACACAGTCACACGCATGCATCTTAGAGCTGATCAAACCCTGCTATACCATGTGCTGATCTCTTTCTAAATAGCTGCCTGCAGCTGCTGACAGGGGACTGATGGAAATGCAAAGAAAACATTAAACATTTAAGTTAGGTACTGCTGTTTCTAATGTTGAGGTTTCTACTTGTATTCTGTGCTTGACAGGGAAGTCATACCCTTATGAAAGAATAATGTTCAGAAGTTTGTACGGCAAAACTTCAAACTGACATGGTCTAGCACATCACAATGAATTTTAGTTTAGCAGTCACAAATGTGTCTCCAAGCCTCCTGCAAGCCTGATCCATTTATATTCACCCATATGTGAAGAAATGAAGTACACTGCAATTATCTCACCATCCAGTACATTTTTCTTATGTACAAGAGGATACATTTTTGTTGATGAAACCCTAAAAATGGTCTGCTGATGCTAATGTTTGTAAACTATGGGATATGTGAAATTAAGCTTACACTGTTACTGTAAATGAGTTTAAGTCCTCAGCTGAAGGCTTAAGCCCCAAAGTGATTTTCTACTTAGCAAATTAGCGAGAAAGTTGTATTTTGCCAAGAGCCAAAAGAAAAAAAGACAAAAAGACTGGACTGCTCAGTGGGGATTCACAAGTCCCTGGCCCTGTTTTTGCTGGCTGGCTTTTAAACAGCAGAAAAAATAGCATTAACGTTTTCATGGGCTATTATATGTCCTCACAATTTAAATGTGATTTAGCTTTTAAAGTGAAACTGCAGCCCTCAAAGCTTAACGTATGTAGAAACTTTTAATGCAAAAAGGCCAGAAATATCGTTATCTGTATCTCTTAAGTCCAGACCAAATGTGAAAAGCTCTCAGTTTCCAAGTCTAAAAAATGTAGCTTGAAAAATGCAATGATGTTTTCCCTTTTCTGCGGTTACCAGAAATTGCTGCCTTTGAAAATATAACTAAATGTCCATTATTTTCTGGAAACATGCCCGGTCTTAAACAAGATCTTAGGTGCCATGCATTTTAAGATGCACATCCTCAATAAAGGTTTGCAATATTTCACTCCTCAGGCTTGGTCTGGTTCCATCCTCTGCTGGTTTTACCCACTGGAAAGCTGCTCATTTGCCTGCAAACCTCTAATCCCATCCTCCAGCCACGTCAATTCACAGAGTAAACCAGAACTTTTTCTAGCTTAGTTTGACTCAAGATGAGACTCAGAATTCAGGCCAGTTGCTGGTACACAGCGACATTTTGTGGCATGGGCAATCTGATCATTTGACACGCATGAAAATGATTTCTTGTCAAGATTCAAAGTCATAGCCTAGATGAATACACAAGACAAGAAGTGACATCACTGAACAGCCCTACTGTTGAAGCAGCTAATAGTAAAAACTTCCTGTTTCCCAGTATTTTCAGGTTATTTCAGGGACAGAACAGACTCATCGCTGCATCAAGGCAGCACAACCAGCTCAGAGCCAAGGCCAAAGACTTTACAAGAACGCGCAAGACATGCCACAGTACGCAGTCTCTGATCAGCTGTGAGGAGAGGCGTTTTCCACTTAAACAGAGACAATCTGCACCTGACTTCTGTACTACAGCAACAAGATAGTTTTTTCTATATATAGAATACTATATATAGAAAATACTTTTTTTTTTAAAAAAAAAAACAAACAAAACAAAAGACCAAAAAACACAATATCCCAGGAAATGGAGATGCTAGGCCACTTCTAGGGTTACCTCTGCTGCCACTGGATGGGAAAGGAGGACCAGCAGCACTCTGTAGCTGCCAGTTCCCTGCAGAACTGCTGCTGTTATTTTATATCATTCCTTGCTGAATTTCTCTCAGAAGTGTGCCTTATGTTTGCTCTGACCTCCTATAACACAGGATAATCTGAGAAAACAAATGCATAGATAAGAAAAACAGTGGAAAAAGAAGTCAGATGTGAGCTCTAACCTCACCAAATTTCCTTCTCTGAATTCAGTATTTGAGCATGCAGCCTGCTTTAAATATTTCACTTGCAGGCAGCACGGAGATGGACATAAAAGTGTTTTGAATTATTTCTTCAGAGATGATGTATCAGACTGAGACAACAATGACTTTAAAAGGAACAGTTTATCTCTACAAAGTATTAAACTTCTGAAACATTTTTTTCCTTTACAGGAAAGCCTTTTAAATAACAAAGCACTGAGTCACTGGATTAAACCCTGGGACCCCATTCTGCCTCCACAGCTTATGAGCAGCTTCTATTCTGGGGGAGTTATTCACATGGTATAACAGGGGAAAGGGCAATCCACAGAGGCAAGACTCTCTTATGTCTTCAATAGAAGTTATTTCCTGAGCAAAAATTGTGTGATATAGGGTCACTAAAATTTGAAGAGATGGGATGGGACCAAGAAAAAAAGGAGAAAGAATCTGAGCATGAACAGAGAGGAGATGAGATGATGTTACTGTCTCAGCAAATGTCTGTCCTGTATTCTACAACACAGCTACAAAAGTGCTTTTGATGGGCACTCGTGCAAATAAAACCTGATTGCTTGAACACACAGAGAAAATGAACAGGATCAGCAAGTTGCAAGGGTCACCATAGCAGCTCTGGTGGAGACTCAAGCAAATACTTCAGACTGGGGACCGGTGGGAAGTATGCTGTTCCCCTGGGAATTACTGTATCCAAAAATCCAAGAGTCCACCCAGACCTCACAGAGGGAAGCACTTGCTGCACTTCCGAGAGTGCAAGAAGTCCCATTGGTCTGTGTTCTCTTCCCTCCACTCCCAAAGGCACGTCTGCTTTCAGCTAACCCACCAGGGAGTGCCAGCTCGCTCCTCCACAGCGCCAAGTTCTGCCATAAAGCTAAAACAGCCCTTACCATTTATCAGTTCAACTGTTGTCTAGTGCTTTTGTGCACTTGCTGCAGGGTACTGGATCTCTCAGTTCTTAAAAAGTGGTTTAAAAATAATAACAAAAAAGTAGCCTTGAAGGCTTAATTTAAGAGCTAGTCTTTTCTAATATCCTTGTGGATAAAAAAAATAAAGTCAGGTAATATCATGTATACAGTGCTACTCATAGGCAGGATATCTAATTCTTTCTGAAGGCGAAATGCATCATTCCCAATGCAACATATAGATAAGAAAACCAAGAAAAGAATGGGATTTTTCAGACCAAATTGCTTTCTTCCAAGAAGAATGCGAAATACCCCAGCAATGAAATTCCTTCTTCTCTTTTAATCACCCCTGTGAATTCTTCAGAAATAGTTATTAATGAAGTCAAATGTCTTATTTAAATAGTTTTGAGTGAAACTAAAACGACTTTGTTGTAAGAAGAAAAAATAATTTCAATCCCACCTTTTTTTCCCCTCCAGAACCAGTACAGAATATTGAATATCTCAAAAATATATTTTGATTTTCAGAGATGTTTCCAGCGGAACAGAGTGAATAACTAGCAGAACCAGGTTTAAACACAAAGATTTTAAGTCTTCTCCTCCCAAACTTACACAGTTCGAGTCAGAGGCATAGCTGTGGTAATGGCTTCCAAGATCAAAACTCATTCAGAGCTCTGCTTTCAGTTGAAGCACCAGTAATCTGTTTTACCTAGCATTACAAGATCCAATGCATAAAGCTGTTTTGGATCTTATCTATGAAGGCCATATGAATGGGGTTGCATATACTTCTTTCAATTATAACAACCTACAATGTGAAGATTTGCACAGAACCAGTACTGTACCTCATTACATTTCACTTCTTATATATTCTCACTTTGCTGTACAAAATGAAATCAGTGGAACTCCACCTACCAAACGCAGAACTGTGTTGATGTCTGGAAAGCAGTCTGATTTGTAAATACCTGCTATGTACCACTTGTGCATAACCAAGGACGCGATTATTCAAATCCATTCTGTGTTTATGCTGTTCAATTGCCAGAAATCCTTAGTGCAGTAGTAGAAGCAGCCTTAGCTCACAGGGAATCTGCTCTTCCCTCCTGCACTGCTGTAGATATTGCCTCAGCTCCTGATATGACCAGGTCCAAAGAAACTGCTGATCTCTGAAACCAGCACTAAATGCTGTTTTTGAAAACCAGAATGAAAGGATTAAAAAGTAGATTGCTTTTAAGGGTAATTCAGAGCACAAAGCACTGTGAGCTTGGTTAATGATTTCACTCAAATATTATAGGAAATAAGATTTTCTTGTTAAAGATGGACGGACCAATGTGGCTGACTGCCCAGCTCAAGTACTTACCTGCTGCTGAATGTACTTCAAGCTGTTTTTCAGAACTAATGATGACAGGACACCCTTTATTATCAATGCAACAATTTCCACAAAAAAAAATCTACAGAAATATCTTGCAACAGGCAGGCTGTGCTCGCAGGTAACTGTTTGGAAATGGAACCAAGCTCGACCTTCAGCTTTGCTTATGCTCAACAGTTGTGTAAGTTTTAAATCAGCTAGAAATCTAATTCGTTTCAGTGCAACCTGTTCTTTGGCTAGTTGTATGCCAGTTTAAATCGAGTTTATACTGGTTTAGGCTGTTCCTGTCAATTACCTATGAAAAGCACATGGAGGCAGGCTAGGAAATTAAGAAAGCAGGGGTGCCACAAAACTGATTAAAAGGAAAAATGTTTAAAGAACGTATTTAACAAATACATTTCCATCAGTAAAGTTCTTGTATGTGTGATAATTTGAGGGAAGCTCAGATTTGTTTTGTTTTAGCACCATATCGTTAAGAACAAGTAATAATTCTGGCAAAAGTTCCAGCATTCTAGTTCAGCAATTTTAAAATTTTGAGTCATGCAAAGAGACACAATATCTTCTATTAGAAGAGACATTAAAATACAGCAATTAACAAACTGCATGATTTGCAAGTTTGACGCTTTCATTTGAAAACGGACCTAGTTAACTACAGCACTGTTCTACTGCAATGACATATTTTAACACAAATACATGGTCATCACTCATCAACAGTTCACACTGTGAACCGCAAATTAATTCTAGCAGCAGCACCGATGCTTGAATTCTCATTTCTCACTGTCATATGTGTGGCTTTAGTGTCAGAAGCGATACATCTAAGCCTTTTCCTCCCCTCTGCTTTACATTTGAATTGTATGCTATCATGCTGTGACATAATCAACAACCTTGAAAAATACTGAGGCATGGATTTGAATATAAGTTTATGTATCAAAGAGGTCTATACCTCCCAATCCAATTTAAAGCTCAGATCAAGCTGTACTATGATATGCTCCACGCAGCTTTAGTTGGCAAGGAACTGCATTTAAAAACCAAAAATTAGCTTGTGTTCTAAAGTTTCTATAGTGCTGCTAGGGACACACAGCTAAACCCCAGAGTTACAAAGTTTGTGCAACACTTTCGTCTCTACAGCTCTCCATTTTGAGAACCGACATGATGCATCGGCCTGCTCTGGGCTCTCTAAACGGTGGTGAATTTTACCCTGGCCAGGGCACAGAACCAAAGATGATGTTCTGGCAATGATACAGGTTGACTGAAGGGAACATATCAGCAGTACTCACTTTGATCAACAGGGTTTGTCCCAACAAAGTTGTATTGTGAGTAGGGGAAGAGTTTCTAAAACACACTGGCTATGGAAATGTAAAGATAAACTGAACCTTCCCTAAGCAACATAATGAGATACCATGGGGCTTAATTCAGTTCCCTGGAAGATGTCCCAGTTAAGTAGATTTTCTAATTAAGGATATCCTGATTAAATACTGAGGGGTCAATAGCATTCAAGTGACATTAAAAATAAAGCAGAAGAGAGACAAGGAGTGTGCGTACTAGGCCTTATCCTCTTTAGAAGTGTAGTATGGTTCAGCTGTTAATGAAAATTAAAGGAGGCCCATGTTTTTCTCCAGATTTATCTGTGTTAGTAATTGCAGAGTGAAGCGTAACAATGATAGCCATGAGGTCAAATCTGCCCTTCACTTCCAAGTGTAATTCCATATAAACTAATGAGAACTGGACCTGGCATAACAGCACAAGATCAGATCTCCAAGAACAAAAAGGCTTAAAAAGACAGGCTGTTTAATTTCAAGAGAATTGACATTTTCAGTCCATTTTTAATCACAGATGCTCCTGTCAAGATTTGCTTGCTTTAAAAACGTAGAGCAATTAAATCCCAATAATGCTGGGCAAGCTGCCTTGCAATGCTAAGCTAAAATCTGGCTTACCAAATGTAAGTTAGCTCACATCAGTTCACTTCCCTGGACTCCATCCTACATGCTGATTCCCTGGTGGGGCACAGAAAAGCTTCTGCTCACACAGTTCTGGATCTATGTTTAACAGCACTTGGTGTGACCTTTTTCTATAGAAGATGTAGGTTGAAGAATTTTTTTATTTTTTTATTTTTTTTTAAGAGCTTACGATGTAGCCATTCTACTGTCTTTCGAAAGACAAGTGTAATAGCTCTATATCTGAAATGCATACTAGTCCTCAGTTTGGTTTCCACTTAGGCTGCACATCCAAGAGAAAAGTATTTGACAAGAGCTCCATTGGACTTAAATTTCTTTTTTAATCCTCCCCCATCTAAATATAAGCCTTCCAGTAATATTATGGTAAGTAAACCTGGAAAGAATTTCAAAAATATTTCTATTTATTCAATCCTTGTAAGATGCAGGAAGACAAACTAAGTTTGTGCTGACACAACCCATTGATCTTCACTTCTTCTAAAGTGTATTCCTATTTTTCTATTTCTACTCCCCAAGCACCAAAACTAGGCAATGAAAAGGTCAAGGTGTTATTCTTCAGATCTTCTTCAGTAGCACTTGGTAGGCTCATACTGCAAATGCAAGTTACACTTGCAAGCACGCTACTTCCTGATCAGCACGAAAGGCTGTTTTTGGAATAGCTGACTTCCCTTTTTTTTAAAAAAAAATTTTTTATATATACATATATCAAAGATAAAAACTAGTTAAGCAGAAGAAATTGTTCTCCCTATCGTTTATCTTTCAAGTGATCAGAGATGTACAAAACAATTTAACAACCAAGGAAAACAACCTACTGCAGCCATAGCTTTAAAATGGATTTAATTTTTTGAAGAATGACTACTGAATCTCATACTCCAGTGAGTACAAAAGCAAAATCTCAAAGTCTAAATATTTCCTCTCTGTGTATACATGAGTGTCTGTCCACGACTTAAGGATGAAAAAAGCTAAGAAGTTGAAGCACCACCGCAGAAGACAGTGAGAAAGGAAATTTGTTCTTGCCTGCACAAATTCAAACACTGAAAATATCTCTGTTCTTAAAAGTAGCAGTGAAGAACGTGACATTGCCTGTCTAAACAAAATAACACTAAAAACAACTTGCTTTGTGGCCAGCCTGACCACAGAATAAAAGCAAAGGGTTAAATTCTAAGAAGTAGATGGGAACATATGAACAGCTTATTTTACATGGACGGGACAACAGTTCAGCAACCAAACTTTTATCTTTGCATAGATTTGAATAAAAAGAAGGTGTGGAACAGAAAGAAGGTCAAAGCACCTCTGAAGAAAGGAACTGAGTAGAGCTGTGGGCTTTTTTTTGTTGTTGTTGTTCAGGAAACACTGAAAAAGAGGCAGATTCTTATCTTCCAAGTTGGCCCTACTGTAGTAAACAAAGGCCCTTCTCATCCAGTCTTAGCCCCAGGCATGTAAATAAGTCTTCAGACAAGTCTTCTGTACTCAGGTTGAGTTTCTTACCCTTAAGATTTCTCTGGTACTTCGGAAAGAAGCTTTTCCTGTAGAAAAGCCAGAGGGCTTTTCAAGTAGACCAGTCATCTCTCCCATCCCCTTCCTCAGACCATCTGAGTCCTACCTCCTCTCAAAACACAGCTTTTCTAACCAGGTCTAATCATAAATTTAAATAACATGGGTAACACAGACTTTTTATTGCTTATACTTTTTTTTTTTTTAAAGTGTGTGAAAAAAGGTTTATTTTGAAACACAAGGGGGGGGGGCGGAATGCGAAGCCCAAACCCCTTAAGAACAAACCTGCTCGTACAGCTTTTCCTAGCTGGCATGACAAAGGCTGCTGCTCTGGGGCACCAAGAGCTGATTTATTGCTGGGACAGAAATATTCATGAATAACAACCAGAGGCAGCTGGAGGTGGGGGGCAGGTGTGCCCCCTGCCTGCTGGGCCGGGCCACGTGGCACTCAGAGCAGAGGCATATGATTTAAGAATGGGGTTACTCTGCTTAGGTTTTGTTTTATTCCTTCAGCAGCCTAATGGTTTGCAAAATCACAATATATTTGCTTCTTGTTTGCTCCTGGGTGAAGTAGTGTAAATTGATCCTTGGCAGACGACATGCAAAGATTTCCTTCCCTGTTTGTGCTTTCTGACTCAGGGTTGAGGTGGCTGGTGCTACAGCACGGAGACCTCAAGCAGCGCCTTCATGCATGGGTGAAGGGCCCAGGTGCCCCCTTTGGAGGGCACAGGACTAAATCTGTGTATCCAAGTCCCTGGGTGACCAGGGCAAACACCACCCTGAGGGAGTGAAACCAAATGATGAAGTAAAACAAGGAGCAGTGATCATGGCATAGAGCCATAGGACCTTACAAGCTCCAGCTTTGAGCCTCTGATGCAGTCTGATTTGGGAGCAGTGCACTAGCCTGGGTGTAACTTGGTTTACCTATGTCTGAAATGGCTATAAAAAAATCCCACTCCAGTAATCTTCAATGTGTTATGAGGCTTCACATTACTATTATGTAAAACTTGCTGAGATCTTTATCTGGAGGATGCTGTGTACAGTGAATTCCAATTACTAATAGCATCATTAAAAAATAATTAGCTGGAATAAAAATGTATTTTGTTGGCAGACTGCTTGAGTTGTCTGTGGCATCTTCCAGTGACTTAATCTGAATTTTACGAAACTATTTTTCCAGTAAATTTGTGTGTTAATTAAAGTGAAAGAAGTTTCATTCTGGGGGCAGAATAGCAACATATGACCCTTACTGAATGCCCTGAACTTCTTCATCCTGAAGGACCTTGCCTATGGTTTTTGACACTAGAGGTAAAACTACAGAAAATAAAATGTGCGAACACTAATGGCTAATTAAGCTGCCTTCACTGCATCTCCACCAACCCTGATACATGTTTGCAGACCTACTATGATGAATAAAGAACAGTACATAATAGGAAGAAAAAGTGTGCTAACAGAATTTGGAGAAATCCATGCTAATGACTGCATGAACCCATCAGGAGGCAGATGGGAAGAGGGAGAACTGTCTGCAGCTGCAGTTCTGTTTCGTGTATCGTCCAGGAGCAGGTCACAGACTTCCCAACACAGCTTCTTACTGGAATTGTTCACCAATTAATTCCTGGGTTCGGTTCTGGTCTTTAGCTGGACATTAACATGGGCACTGTTTTGACTAGACTGACAAGTTACCTAGCATCCCTGACCACACGCTTCCAAGTCTTAAGAGATCAGACTTAAGCTTGTTTGTTAATTTGTAGGAAAAAGAGCATGTGAACATAGCTAAACATATTTGAATATTAAGTGTATGAGGATGCACTGCTAGTTCCAATATAGCAGCAGTGCCTCAACCAGTACAGGCAAAAAAAGAAATCACTTTCATTTTTATTTTAAACACTCACTTAAAAGTTACTGGAGAAGAGGAAGCTGAGGCGAGACTTCATTGCTTGTTCTCTACAACTACTTAAATAGTGGTTGCAGCAAGGTGTCAGTCTCTTCTTTCAGGTGATAAGTGATAGGACATGAGGAAACAATCTCATGTTGCACCAGGGGAGGTTTAGATTGGACATCAGGAAGAATTTCTTCATGGAGAGGATGGTCAAGCATTGGAACAGGCTGCCCAGGGAGGTTGTGGACTTCCCATCCCTGGAGGTATTTAAGAGACGCGTGGATGTGGCACGAAGGGACGGGGTTTAGCGATGGGACTTGATAGGTCATGTTCATGGTTGAATTCGGTGATCTTGAAGGTCTTTTCCAACCTAGATTGTTCTACGATTCTACTATTTCAGCCAGTTTTTTTTTTTTTTTTTTAAATGATGCTACAACCCCTACTCTTGGTGTGAACAGAAGTTACTCAGGGCTCAGGGGAATAAAAGGATGGGTGTTTAAGAAAGGTGTCACTTGGAATTAATCCTGAATTCCTGTAAGAAATGATTAGGGGGTTGGTTACACTACAAAGGGTAAGCACAATTGAGGTTGACCAATTAACTCATTTGCTAAAATATTATACAGGGAACGTATCAAACAGTGCAGAGAAATAAAGTAGGATAATTGGTTTTAAAATTCAATTTAAAATAAAGGGAAGAGATCAGTATTCATCCAGCTCTGGAATCAGACTCCCATGGAAACCA
>VXAL01019813.1:113330-147364 GCA_013399475.1 Chauna torquata | reverse complement strand
ATTGCTTTTTGTTTTAAGGGAGGGGGAGGGGGAAGTCATGTGTGGCTGCAAACTGAATATCATTTCACAGGGCTGCTGATTTAGTTGCTTTCTTAGCCATTAACAGGGGCAAGACAGATAGGTGGGGTGGGGGTGGGGGAACAGAAAGGTCATGAAACTCAGTAAAAAGAATTCATGGCATTAAAATTAATTTCAAATTAAAGAGTTCTCTAGCCTCCACACATCACAACTAAGCAGCATCCAAATTTGGATTAAACTGAATACAAGTGTTGGTAAATTCAGAACACTGTTAGAAGACAAATAGGGAGAAGATACTGAGCAGCCAGTAAATTAACACCGTCTCTTTCCCCAGACTACATCTTTCACAAATGTTGGGTTCGCATAATAAGTCACAGTGAAGAGGGGGAGAGAGAAGATGGCACCAAGGGACAGAGATGTCTCCTATGACAGAATTACAGCTGGTCTTTGCTTAACTGAGAAAAGCTCTAAAAATTTTCCATGACTCATCTGTTTCCAAATCATATAAAGTTGATCTGATTTGCATGAAAGTGTAAATTGATTCATTCAGCTCAAACCCCCAAATTCTAAAACTGCATTAATAATGTATGCTGCACAAGCCCTATGCACTGCCAAGAAACATCTAAAAGGTGTTTATTTCAGTCACGTTGGTGTATAATCTACCGGCTGGAGCAACGAAAAGAACACATCTTCTGACCTTCCAGTTGTTATTGGTCCTTCACCATAAAAGGGGGAGAAAATCTAAAATCAGGGATTTAGCTGGCCTTTCTGATGCAACATGTAGCTTTTGGTTTGAGTGCACAGTAGCACAGTATTATCCCTCTATATGTGAATGGTATTTACCATTTGCATTGCTCTAATAATATGCCTAGTGCTTTGAAAGCACCTATAACAAAGGATGCTCTTTAGTTCCAAGGAGGAATACAGAAATGATGATTTGTAGGTATGCAAACTACCACGGTATTTATATGCTAAACTGGCACAATAGTCACAGCTCACATCTTTTGCTGAATGGTTAAAAAAAAGAAAAACAAAAAACCCACATAGTAATTAGTTATTAATGCCTTGCATATTTTGATGCTATACGTCAAAGACAGGAAATTTGTTACTTATAATTTGTGGAACAAATCTTTGCAGCCGTCACTACACCAGGCTGGTTGATTATTTTTCCTTTCAAAACAAACCAGGCATCATGATGCATCACTGACAAAAGAAAGAAGAAATGCTAATTCGTAGAAGCAATAGTCTAACACCTCTCTGCTGCAAAGGGGTTAGAGTGGCTTTTCAACAGTGCCCATCACAGCAGCAGCATCAGACACTGCTACAGCACATCACATGAACGAGCAGTTGTAGCTTCTGCATAACTGTGGTCTTGCTTCAGATAAAGTACTCTGTCGGAGCAGCACCTTAGTACGGCACCCCCAATCTCTCTCTTTTGTTTTTGTAATTAATGCAACATAAGCCCTTGGAGTTTACTGAAGTCAAATGTGTACTTCCCTTATGAAAAACAGCCTGTGTGTGTCCGTTTCTGAAAAGATTTTCCGTTATGACAACAAGGACTTTAGAAATTAATTTCTCCTGGAACATAATTCAGAGCAGCCACTGATCTAGCAATGAGTTTGCTGCAGCATTTGTTTAAAAAAAAATTTTTATTTTTATTTTTTTTAAGGAAAACTCTTTCTGCTCAATAGCATTTTGTCAGCCATTTTTGTTTTTCCCCACTGCTTATTACTAAACAACCTCAACAAGAGGCTTCAATATTAACCCTCTGACAATGAGCTGATATTAAGTGGAAAGGTTGACTGGTATAAAAACCCTAAAATGGCAACTGAAGGGGAGAAGATACAAAGCAGATCCATATGATGCAAGTATTCAGTATTTACATTTGCTGAATATAGCTCCAAGTATGTGACCTGGGCCTTGGAAGAGCATTTGGAAAAGACCCTTGTAAAACATACATTATTGACACTGAGATACAAGGAGCCACAGAGAAACATAGTCAATGCTAACACAGAGAAAGCTGGAAATCAGCCAGACAAAGCAATTCATTTCAACCACAAAGACTTTTTGATGCAGAGTTGCAAGCATTTGACTTTTCTCGTCTCCCTCTGCAGTGACAGGAAAGGACTTTTATTTAAAAAAAAAAAAAAAAGCATAGTTGCCTTCTCCCAGACTTTCACGGGACAGAAAAATCATTTCCAACTAAACTTCTGGCACAAAGTTGAATTTGAAAGGGGATCTTAAAAAGAAATGGCACTGAGAGTCTGTTCTAAGAAAGCAGATACTGAGCCAAAATAATCCATAGGTCACACAGTTTAGAGGTTGCTTGTGCTTGTCTAGAAAGGCTGAGGATAACAAGGTACTGGAGTGGGAGATGATCTGAGATTTTTATCTCTTGTCAATCCCTCTGCAGGTGTTACAAAAGATTACCAATTTCTGTTACTACATATTGCAAGAAGCAATGTCTCAAACTTCTGAAATAAGGACATTTAAAAAGCATCAAAACACACCAAACCTTATCTGAACCAAGACAAGCCCAATCTTTCCAAGTTTTTGTTTTAAAAATTTAAATCCATTACTGAACTAGTGAGAAATAATGGTAATGATGATACTAATAATTCAAGCTCTCTTGAATTACTCTCAAACCTACGAATCAATGGTGCACCTCAGACATAAAAACATGCTCAAACAAGGTCACCGTGCCGAGGTTGTACCTGGCAGTGAGCAGCACGTGTGAGGCTTGCCCATGGCCAAGTTTCTGTTGACTGTTCCAGAAACAGCAAGAGCAGAAAAGCAAATTCCACATCCCTGTGGCAAAGGGGAACTTCATGCCTTATTTTTGCACAAAAGTACACACCATGTTTCCCATTAAAAATCTCTACAAAGACTACTGAAGGTAATTACTGCTCTTAGGTCTGCAGATACCAGATCCAGCTTAGTAACACTAATTAGGCAAAAGTGTAAGGATTTTAGCAGCCAGTTCTGCAGCAGCAAGACAAGGAGAGGACAGAGATCTGGGCTTTGCAATGTTTTCTAGCAGCATGACAAGGAGTCAGAGACAGGTTTTCGAAGGAAGGTCAGGAGACAGCACCCTGGCAGTGCTGCCAGCTGCCCTGCTCAGGGAGCAGCTTCAGCTGCACAGCAGCTGCATTTCAAGGTGGAGTCATATGCATTCCTAAAAGCTTTTCTTGAATAGAAATTAATTTAAACACATGCTTAAGTGCTCTATTAGATTCAGGCTCACAGGTGTAGACAGTGCATCTCCTTCTTTCACAACTTCCCTCTTTCTACTTACAACATGCCCTCTCCAACTGCACCTATGCTGTCCCCCCTCCTGGTGCCCCTAGCAAAATATTTGGTTTATATGAGAAAACAGGAAACTAAGCCATGCTTGCCTGTGCCCCCCCAACACCATATGACAGACTTCATTACTATTATACCTTTAGCAGACTTCAGGTGCTGCCCTACAACCAGCTCACTAAGCATGGTGCAGTAGCTCTTAACATCAAGCCAGCTTGCACATTGTGTCAAAGTTGTAATGTAAGTAACATTTAAAAGTGATTACAATAGTCTTCTTGATTTAGGTACATACTTCAGTATACTTAGACAAAGGGGAAAACAAAAACAACAACAAAAAGAGGTGGCTAGTTTAACCACCACCAGATACCATGATATTAAAATGAAAAAGCAGTGAAGTATTCAAAGGACAGTCTTTAATAATTTCTCTGCAGTAAGAGGATTTCTGCAGCTGTTTACCTTGATATCTAAAACTATCTCAATCTTTGCTCCATTGAGGTTCTTCTATTTCTGTTCAGATACAACACCATGCAAAATAAAGCATCTTTTTCTCATGTCATACTTATTGAATGTCTCTGAACTTGAAGCCTAGAAAAAACTTCATTGGAATGAAGGAAAAGAAAGGTTTATAACTTGAAGTGACCTTGGCAGAGATTTCTATATGAAATACATAATCTGCTTTACACATCACCTCGTTAGATTTAAGCTTTAATTCTCAAAGCCCTCAAGATAACAGCTCTCTGTACTTACGGTGAGGTCTTCACATTTATCTTTCAGTATTGTTCCCTGTCCCAAACCTTCAAGCTCCAAAAATGGAATTGATTCAGGCACCAGTGACCATTTGCCTTAGAAGCGTTTGATGTGGGTTTTTTTTTTTTCCCCTCTATTTTAAAAGCATGTTTCATACAGTTTAGAATAGCTAGCCTGATCTTGATTACCGCATCTATTCATTGTCTTATTTACCCATTGAACTTTTACAGTACAGGCTTGAAGTGAATCTAGACTCGTCCTGATCAGGAAGCCTCCGAGCAGAGCCTAAGATAAACTTCAGAAACAGGAAAGTTTTGGGGAGAGCAGGAAGGAAGAATTTAAAAGAAAACCAATCTCTCTAATAAATTTCAGGGAAATTTAACACTTGTGCTTTGAGAAAGAGAATGCGAGAAGGAAAAAGAACCAATCCTACAATTTCTGGGTAACATTTGCCTAATTTGGAGATTCCTTTAAAATGTGAGTGCTAACATCAGCTAGAGTAGTTGCCTCTTTCTTGATGCAGACAGATCCTTGCTCATTGCAGTCTGACTAGGGGCTTCATATGAACCACCAAGCAGTCTTGACATGATTTGAGACTTCAGATGGTCCCGGAGGAGATGCCTGCACCAGCGGCATAGACATGAAAGGTTCCAAAACCCACTTGCAATCCTCAGCAGAGGCTCTGTGCTCTTCCACACTGCTAAATGTAATTAGAATTTAGCAAAGAGTTTATAATTGATTTAATTGCTACTGCTTTTCTCTTCAGGAAAATATCTAAAACCAAATCATTAACCCTTTAGCTTTCTTTGTTATCTGAGGTTATTCAGTGACATTTCCCACAAGTTTAAGGGTTTATTATATTTTGCTATTTAACTACAGAAATATGAAGTACCACTTCTCAATGTACTGTGTGCATATACGCATCAATCAGGGTTCCATTCAGCAAAGTCCCCCCCAACACCCTTTTAAGGGACTGTTCAAAAAAAAGGAAAAACCTGACACCTTCACAGAAGCCTGTCTTCATCAGCTGCTGTCCCCCACCTGGAGCAACCAGTTGTACACACCTCTTGACTCTTTCTCCTCTAGAAAATCCTACTTTTGGCTCTATGTTGCCTGGGTCTCCTCTCTGAACTCATTGTTACAGTGGCCAGATACACGTTGCTGGTTCAACACTACTTCCCCAACTCTTGCAGAAATGCAAGTGCCAGTAGGAAACAACAAGTTAGACAACATTAGAAAGATAACCCCTGAGGTGAAACTTAATTTCTCCCCTCATTACTCAAGCATCAAAGATTAAATCTTGGAAGACTTCACTAAAGGAGTACAATGAATGGGTGCAAACATAACTGAAGGGAATTCATTTAAGACTCTGGATAAATATTCATTGAAAATATTTTTGCATTGTTTGCCTGGCTCTAATTGTGTTCATTAAAGAAAAACTTCATTAGCAAAGGCAAGAGCATATTGTCGTGCACAGCAGTGTACAAAATACAATCCTAGAAATAGCACTTACTGTTCTCAGAGCAGTGTGTGCAGGTTTGTCAGTTACTGGTAACAAAGGAAACATTTCAGAGTTATAATGAGCTCAAATGTTCATATTCACAATTCAAATTCATAAGAGGGACAGGCAGTTTGAGCTTCTTGCAAAACAAACTAACACCAAAAATATTGGCATTGAATACTGAGGGAAAGATTCTTGGAGGAGCTAATGGATAAATAATAGAACTACTGCCATGCATTAGGGTGTACATGCATCATTGCCTGATGACGGATGACTTCTTAGTGTTTATGAATGTTTCCATCTAATTGCTGATGCACAAAGAAGCTATAATCTCTGGTATTAGTGCCAGCTAACAGAAGAGGGCTCTGTTTTTCAGAAAAAACATCCTCAGTTCTGCAAACAGCTAGCACACATCAGCCATCTTGCTTCATGTTGTAGTAGGCTTGAAACTGGCCATTTACCCAGGGCAAAATCTAGGCTCACTTCCTCTCAGAAACACTACCTTCTTCTGCCATTGGCATTATATGTCAATTTTGTGTTCCTTCTCTGGGTCAGATTTTGAGCCAGGTCTCCGGATGGCACCAGTCAGTATCTCAAAAAAGTGAGACTTAAAAGCACGCAGATCAACAGCTCCCACACCAAGATGCCTGGTTCTTTCCACATGCTGTACATTGTCCCAAGGGAACTCCCTCCCATCCTGCCACATCCACCAAGAGGACCAGGCATCAAAGAATTCAAAGCTGTGCCTGATGTTAGATATTGTACTGCCTGGCATTGCAATTATCAGGTTCATTTGCAGATTGAATATTTCAGGGATGTTGCAGACCCTTCATCAGTAAAGAAGTGCTGATAATGCTTCCCTTCTTCATGGGTTTGGGAAGATTAAACACATCAGGAGCCACTTGACTTGTACAGTGTTAGGGACCACACAAGTACTGTAGTGATAGATGATCTTCAATAAAAACTTAAGCGTTCACCCAATAATTTTATGTAAAGCACAGTAACTTTTGAATGGAAGTGTCTGCCCTCAGAAATGCCCTCAGCCTTGCTATCAAAGGCTTAAACGATGAGTAACCCACTGTGTCCTTCACATATCAGAAAAAAGAATAAGGATCATGAATCCAAACCTGTACTTCGGTGCACTTGTACAAAATAATCTTGCATTTCCTTTGTTTTAACAATGGCATCTCAGGGAGAACCATCCACTATCATTAGCAGATTTCAAACAAACTGGATAAACGCACTGCATTATTATTTTTTTCCTTCTCTCATGTTTCTCCTAGATTTCATGTTTAGTTTTCATCAGCATTCAGCTCACTGCAAGAGAGGACATTCAAATGGTAGATTAATATTTTTTTGGAGTATTTGCTCACTGTCTATCTGTATCAGTTATATTCGTGTATATATTTTTGTACTTCTGTACTTTTTCTGTAACAGGCCTCTGAAGAATCATTCTATGTTTATCCCTAAATGGCTTATTATCTAGGATAAACACTATGTTCCCCTCCCTTCTTTTTCAATTTTCCCTGCTGAGACTTTAGATTTTCCTCTTTATAGTACATTTGCCATATTCATCAGGATCTGGATGTTACTTGTACTTGCTCACAATATTTCAGCTTCTGCAGGTCATACAGTAATTGGATCGTCTTAATACCATTTTTACTTCTCCTCCTTACAGTCACCATTGCAAGTGGAACACATATATAGCCTCTCAGTGACAGAGTTTATGCATAACCCTCATATAACACCTACAGGGGTGGGGGGAAGGAGTCCAGGTAATCTCATTCAAATTGCTCCCTTTAAAGTAGTTCTATTGCTGCTCCCAAACGACAACTGAGGAATGAAGATCTGGGGAACTGCCGGCTAGTCAGCTTAGCATCCGTCCCCGAGAAGATTATGGAGAAAATCTTCCCAGAAGCCATTTTTAGACACATGAAAAACAAAGCAGTGATTTGGAACAGTCAGTACAGATTCACTAAGGGAAAAGTTACACTTCAGTGCCTTCCATAACCACATTTTGTGGATGAAGGCAGCACGCAGAGCAAATGCTCCAGTTTTTGACTTTCAACACTCTCCCATAGTATCCATATAGTCAAGCAGCAGAGATGCTGGCTGGGCTGCTGGGTTGAAGGAAGAATGGTCAGAAGTCTGGAGTCCAAATAGCATCTGGTTACTGGTCGTTGATATTCTTTAACATCTTCAACTAGTGACCTGGACAGGGGGGTGCTGAATGCACCCTCAGCAAATTTGCACGTCACCAAATCAGAGGAGCAACCACTATACCCAGATGTCATTCCAAGGCTGTCATTCAGATGGATTTCAGCAGGCTGAAGGAATGGGCTGACTGAAACCCCATGAAGTTCTAATGCAAAGTCCTTCATGTGGGATAGAACGAACCCATACAACACTGGGCTTGGGACAGCCACCTAGAACACTGGGTCCTTTCTTCCCTGAAAAGCTGTTCCAGCAAGTATTAAATGAACATGAAAAAGCAGCATGCCCTTACAGTGCTGTAAGCTGGTTTTTTTTTTTTTTATTAAGGTGTTCACAAATAGTGGAAATTATTTTCCATGCAATATCTGGCCATTTGTTCTTCAGACCTTCACCTTCAAAAAAAAAATTCTATTCTCCTTATGCCTGTATCTTCTCCATCCATCCTGTTCTGCATTCTAGCTCACACTAGTCAATTTATTCAGCATCTTGCTTATGGGCATGAATATATGTAAAACTAACTAAATCACCCCAAGAAGTGCTGTGCTTCTGGAGGAGCAGGTTTATTTATCACAGCCTAGGAGTACATGCATATTATATCCCTTGGCATGAACACCTGCTCTTACCTCAGTCATGAACTTAACGACTCAAATTTCTGAGTTCTCTTTTTGCTTGACTGTGCCAAATTCTCCCCACTATGCTTGTCCCAACAGTACTGGGCTCATCTCTGCCCTGTTGCTACTAGAGGCTTTGCTCACTAGCACTGCTCCTTTGCAATAGCCAGTGAATTTACCTTGCACCAAAGCGTCTTACTCTCAGAAAAAGAGCTTCATTGTGTCTGCATTTGTAGCTTATTATTAGCTACGATTTAATTGGACCTCTCTAGTGCATTATTTTTGATATGTAAAAAAAAGTGACCATTTACAGAACAAATAAAAACCATTTTATGTCCCCAAATCCATAGTTGTTCAATGGAATTCACCTTGCCAGCAGGAAATTCCAGGCAGAGGAGGTGGGACTTCAGATCTCTTGCATGGATCAAAGTGGTTTTGGCACCAGTTAGCGTGGTATAGGCTTAACATTCAGTTTTTTTTTTTTTTTGCCACCAAGAGTCTTTTCATCTGTCTTTAGCTTCTAAGACATTTCTGTGTTTTAGGAATGTGTATTATTCACATCTGTTCCCACTCACACCTAATTTATGGCAGCTGTATTTTTATAACTTTGATAACTATACACCATTGTGCAGTCGTCACTCTTTTAGAAGCCTGACTACTGTATTTGAATATAAAAAAGTGACAAAAAAACAAAAGGGATTGTACGTGCTTGCTCTGGAGGAAGGGAAAAAGTGGTGGCTCAGTCTTGGTGGAAAACAGAGGCTACAAGTACTCTCCACAATAAGCATTAGTCATACACATTTGCAGGTGGCTGCCTGTACTCAATCGCTACCCACAACTTTAGAAGATCAGCACATCATCTATTTTCTGTTAGAATTAACATATTTTGTTTGATTTAGCCTTCTCAGAGATCATCATTTGCCATCCCAGGCACCAGTAAACTACTACTGAAGTCAGCTGAAGCTGCAGGAAATGATAATTTTAGACTGTGGTTTTAGAATTTAATATCCTTAGTTTCTCTATTGTTTTTGCTCAAATACACTGAAGAATCAGTCTGGAGGAATCAGTATTTTTAAGATATCAGGATTTGGTGGCAGTATCCCGACCCAAGTGCGCAATCAAGAGTGGCTCCACTGAGCAAGATAACATGGCACGGACATGCACCAGCACAAACCACATTGGCTGCGGTCCCTCTGCACGTATTCAGCTTCACTGCTAATTCAAAAGTGACAGCAAGAAGGATGAAGTTTCAACATTTTTAACAATACTGTCTTTTATGTACTCTAGCAATGAGAGGTTTTTGTTTTTCTGTATATTAGAATGGTTTTGTTTTCAATAGTTTATGTTACTGACAAATGGCAAAGTTCCCATTTCATTTTACTTTGATGTGTGTGTTAAGTCATGACAGGTATCCATCCTTGTCAACTAGCTCTAGCATGGAAATAAGGAGGCCCAAGAGACTAACACTATTTCAAGTAGTAAATAATATCAATGGATTTGAAAGAAAAAGAGAAGCCTATATTGTCTGTTAAAGAATACCCAGGTGGGAGAAAGCGTTCCCTCAGATACAACACAGATTGAATTAGAGCTTGTCTAACCATTACAGCCAATCAGCTACTCTCAATTAATAATGAGCAAAAAAAAGGAAAAAGAATGGTAGATAGATTGGGACTTATGAACTTGATATTAGTATCATCTGGGTTTCCAGAAATAAATGTTGCCAGCTTTTACCTAAAGTCAAGACTGAGAAGATCCACCATGTTAGGGAACAGCAGTGATAAGTGCCTGCAGGGTATCTGCTTCCTTGTGAACTCTGTCGGTGACAGAAGATATACCATGAAATGTTTTTGTCTATCTGGTGGCATTTGCTCCGTCTCCATTGGGTTCAGAAGACACATGATGGGGGGAACAGAACCACCAGTATTAGAGGAGAATGAAAAATAGGAGAAAATCCTGCTGATATGTGCCAGCCCAGACAAGTTGGAGCCGGCATTAGGAAACAAGCCTGAAAGCTGGAAGACAACTCCCTTGAAAGTTTACAGCGTACTTTAGGGTGTTTACCTAGCCCTAGGCTGCTTATGGGCACTCCTGTAGTGGCTGGAACTCACTGCTCTTTTGTCTCTACCAAGTGGAATGAAATCAACAGGAACATCTGTAAAATTGCTTGATGAGAAGCAATTTGTCAGAATTTGGCCCTCATGTCAATTCTGGGATGTTCCATCATCAGAGATGAGTGTTTTGTGGGGGTTAATGTACATGGCTCTCATTAATCATCACGGGTGCCATGTATACGGAAAGAGCAAATAAACATACCAATAACACTCACTTGGCCTCTGGGGAACAGAGTGTTATTTCGGCACTCCAATGAAATTGAGAAAACAGTACCCAAAGTGTGAGCATAGTACATAAATATACTTATTGCAGATAAGAAGTTTCTGATTATTTTTGCTAGGTCTGTATGTAACACCACTTTAAGTTGGATTAGATGTCTTCTTGACAGAAATATCACCAGACAAAAATCAATAAAGCTGCTAAAGAGCCCAACAGATTTATCACCTACATATTACACCTGATATTTTCATGTGTCCCACTCTAAAGTGCAAGCTTTTGTCTATTGGCATTTTCCAAATGTGAGAAGTTAAAAAGATTCTAAAGCCAGCATTTCACGAAAAGGGAGGCTTAATGGTTAAATCAAATTAGACTCACGTTACCTGATATAACACGATCATGTTCCAGCAATTACTTTGTGACGTACTAATCTGTAATTGAACATTCAATTGCAATAATTTTAAATGGCTGTTTTAGTTGTCCGAATGCGTTGAAAAAAATAATCAGCTAGGGTTGAGTGGGTTTCTGGACGGATAGTGTGCCTTTCTGCCTTCAAGACAACTTTTTAATTCAGATCAGAGAAGAAGTAGAGCCAAGAATAACCGTATCTGCATTACAGTACTGCAAAGCCAGTAGAAACAGTTAAAAAAAAAAATGACCCCACATTGGCTAACTGGTACCAACAGCAACAGGACACTTAGGTAAACACTGCATTTATGCATGAACTGATACAGGATGCAAGGAAACAGCCTCAAGCTGCACTAGGAGAGGTTTAGATCGGCTATCAGGAAGAATTTATTAATGGAAAGAGTAGTTAAGCATTGGAACAGGCTGCCCAGGGAAGTGGTGGAGTCGCCATCCTTGGAGGTATTTATTCTGATTACATTTCTTAAATGCTATGCATAAGATCCTTCTTGCATTGAGGTTTATCAGGTCAGTTCTTTCAGACAGCTAATCTTCTTTGCAAGAACAGGACAGAGGGAGAGTGCAGGGAGAGCAGTTTACCTACAGCCCTGTTGTCCCTTTGTAGGCTCTATGCTTGCTCAGGCTGAAGGGGCCTGAAGATGGTGACAGATTACAGTTATTCTTTTACAATTCTCCCCATTCAGCTATGCTAGTTTATGTTAAACTGTCCACACATTGCTGTTTTAATCTGCACTATGACTCGAAGTCTAAGCTATCCACAAACACAGATGATCTCCGGAGCAGCAAGTTGCTATAGTCAAGCTCACGTTCTGTCTTGTGCTGATGGTGATGCAGTGCTACTGCCCATCCTTCCTTCAGAGGCCACCAATAACTGGCAATAAACAAACTCCTAGCTCTTGGCGGTGGTCCCTTAGCACACCATGGGACCAACCTGCAGAGAAGACCTGGGCAACCATCTGATGCATTCCCACATCTAGCAAAAACAGCAACCAAACCATACGGAGGACAAGAATAGCAGAGCTGAGACAATCTGCTAGAGCCTTTTCTGAACACCGTTCCTAGTCTCTGCCCAACACCTCCCCTTCTTGTATAAAAAAGAATTTTCCAAGTCAGGAATTGCTTAGAAAGGTATACTTGTACAGTTTAAAATACAACAGGTGCCATTCTCTTGGCTAAGGTGTTTAAGAAGCCACATAATAAAAATAAACACACAACAAAGCTAGAGGAAACCCCCCCCAAGCCAAGAGGTTTTCCGCTTCCCCTCTAAATGGCTGTGTGTGTGCTGATTTCTTTCTGGACTTCTCTGACAGGAATCATATCTGTGTGATCTCACCATTCAGCGTTGTAATGACTTAATGGACGTTTAACCTACAACATATTCAAGTCAAAGTCTTGACACCCACTTTCAAATTATCACTTTTCTTCATGTCTCCTCTTAATACTTTAAAAAAAAAAAAGAGAACTAGAAGAAAAAAAAGCTTAATCAAAGCTCCTATAACACTTAACTGGTTATTTAGAGATAAGGCAGTTCCCACCAATAGATCGTGCTGTTATGGCATCCTCTTCCAGGGCTCAAAACATTTAGCAGATAGCTCTCCTGTGGTGGGAGGTCTGGGTATTATTCTGCACCCACACACTGAGAAACTGAGGCACAGTACCAGGCAACTGGACCACCAGGTCACAGATGACAACAGAATCCAGGTCACTATGCTCCTATTTAGTGTTCCCCCCCCGCTCCCCTAGATCTAGTCTGTGGATACTATGGGACAGATCATCCCAGACAAGACTAGGAACACAGTCTCATCCTTATCCCAACATAATGCTCAAGTGAAAAAAACCATTAATATTACCAAAATGAAATATTAAATACTGTCAAAATAACACAAGCACTAGGATTAACAACTAAACTCCAAACGCAATCAGAATGCTAATTAAGTGCACTGCATTGTGAAAACCAATCCCCACTTAAAAGTGACTGAAGACTTAAGAGAAAGGTGTATGTAGGTATTGGGGGAGAGGAAGCAATGCTCTTCTGCTTTTACAGGTGGAGAATAAACGCACACAGATTAAGTACCTTGCCATGACAGGGTCAGGAACCGAATGCATGTTCTCTGACTCCCAGACCATTACCTTAATCTTTAGGCATATTTTTCCTGGAAAAAAATTGTTTTCAGGTGAGCTTCTAGCAATCTCTTCAGTCTCAGTACTGTCCATCTTCCTTCATTTTCGGATCTATTATATACGGTACATTGATTTTTAAATGTCTCTTCCAAGAGCTTTCTTTATTTAAAGACTTCAATTAAGCTCAGTATGCAGGATGAAGGTGTTATAAGCATTAGCCAGACCATAAGAAAGAAAGAAAAAATGTTAAAAGTAATAAAGCATAAGATGAAATAAATAATGAGGAAAAAATATATTTTAATTTGATTTTAGCCTGATTTAGATGTCCTCTCATCTGCAGGATTTAATTTATACTCTTAATGATCACATATCTTCCTTATTACATTTTCTCCATTTAACTGATATTGATGTTGTCCCAAATGTAATTGCCCTACTTTGCTGTCAACATCGTGAAGCTCAGCTTCAGTAGTTTTCCAAAAACAACTTCCTATTATCATCTTCCCAGTTTCAAGGATGCAGTCTTCCCCATAATACAATATGGATGACTTCTCATTTGTATGCACAGCTTCTATGTTGCAGAAGCAGTCCAGGATTATATCCAAATGTCTTATGGGCTTTTTATAGCTACAGTACATTTGATTTACAGCTACTCCAGCAAACTGTTGTACTCATTATCATTGTAAGTCAAGGCACTTATATCCTTTTTGCTTTTCATGTCCCTTGTATCATTGCAACTTTAAGAGGCTCCAGTGATAGATCATTGACAAAAATCAGACTCATGTTTTTCTGCTCATAATTACCTCAGCTTGAGGACTGAGAATATTTTCTAGCCACAATGTGGTCAAGCACTATTTTTAGTACTGATGCTAAAATTTATGCAAAACACTCCTTCTTACTACAAAATAAGCATGAATCATTTGAGTGATTAACAGTTCCTTACAGACTTAATACATTTTGGTATTCCAATATAAGTTTCAGAAACTTGAACTGCACTTTAATTGCACTGATGTGTATCTTAGATTTATAGGAACATCTGTATCCACAAGGGAAATTATTTTAATTAGAAGACAAGCATGCTTTTGTTTGATTAGCTGACAGGGTCAGGGATTAGAAGGTAACATATCCTGACATATAGAGATTTGAATAATAAACAAACAAACCTATGAAACACCTTTGTACACCTATACTGACTCCATTTTTAATTAGCACACCTTAACTTCATTTCCACATTAAGGAATTGCATCTACTTTAATTTATTATTATGCTTGTCAGGAAGCCCAAAGAGGAAACTGTAGAACAGATAACCTAGCAGTATCATTAGCCCATCTACCTGAATGCAAAAGTGCTTGTTCTAGTAAAAGCCTTCTGGGTGGTAAACTCAAACATTCGCTTAAAAGGAAAAGTTTTCAGAAAAAGCTCCCCACTCCCCCCCCACCCCCCATCTTGACTCTGTCTTCAAAGAGAGTCATAGCTCTAGTCAATAGTCAGGGAGATCATGAACTCCAGGTCACCAGAAAAGGCGTGTACACAGGATTTTAAAAATGATTTTTGGATCTTCACTTGTTTGTGATCACATCTTCACTCCACTATGATTACAAAACAATGGCCTCAAATTAAGGCCTGATATATGCTAAGAGGGTTTGCCATATATCGTTCCTTCTTGCCTTCAAGGGTAAGTAATGCTTTTCTTATGTACAAACTGATTGCATATTCAAAGCTGCTACAATGGTTAGCAGTTAACCAATCCCTCTTCGCAGATTTTCATTTGGTCTCAATTCATAGGCAGAATCCATGGCTAGGAAGAAGATACATACTTCAAGGTTATTTTCAGAGCCCTCATAATTTCACCTCAGATTTTGATCAGAAATTGCCTCTTTTTTTTTCAGGGGAAAAAAATTGCTCACCTTTGAAATATCTGGTACCCTTGAAGAAATCTTTGCTTTGAAAAGGATTGTAATAGCAAAGTCTACACCTCAGTCTTTAAGAATAATTAGGATCTGTAGGGATTTTGAAATGATATTCAGATGCATATTTATCATACCCAAGTTAATTAGCACTCTTCACTAAGGACAAAATAATTAAACTAATCATGTTTAATGAAATTTCTATGATAGTTGATGTCTTCAAGTATCTAAAATACATTAGTTGGACTGATTTGCTACTAGTTGGATTCTTACTAATTAAATGTCCGTTCTCGATTTATGTTGAATTCCCTTTCTTATTTCCACTTCTATAAAATAAAGGCATCAGAAGTTCCCAGCCACTTCTTTTACTGTTTGCAAAAGTACTTTAAATTTCACACCTAAAGTGAATTTATAGCCAAGCATTTCTTTTTATATGGCTATTTCTTGCATTAATTTTAGTAATTTCTGCATGTTCAAAACGTTCTCTAGGCTGTACCAAAATCCTGGGCATGGGGTGAACCGTCTTTCTCACTCCATTCCCACTTTGGCTATTATTGCCTTGCCTTTCTTCACTGTGGAAACATCCCAGCTGTTGGATGCTTTCATGTGTATCTTTGCTGAAGCCACAGCACAGCATTGTGCAAGTGGGGATAATGTTATTATCTAGACAAACTGCCTCTGTCCCCTCTGGTATTTATTTAAATTAGAGATTAGAATTAAAAAACAGACTCAAAGTCAACATTGTTTTGATTTCTATTGACTCTGTGCAATGTTTCAAGTTGTGTCACTTCATGGATGAATTGCTATTGGTTACAGTATGTGCCTTTTCTAATCAATTCAAGCTATCAGCAATTGCATGTGCTATTCTGTCCTCCATCTCCTTGCATGCCTTTAAAGCATGGAGAGAAGAGATCCAAATTGGAGAACGTGTAAAACGTGAAACTGAAGTTAAAGGAGTGCAACCTCCCCTCTGTCTTCTCTTGTCTACAGCCAGAATTAAGAAGTAATTCTTAGTTGTCAGCTGACACCTTTTCTCCACAGCACTTCTCCATCATATGGTGCAGCTCTCCTTTAAGAGCATAGCTGAAGCTGGGGGAGACCAAGGTCACTAGAAGCATGGTACAGAGCCAAGGTCATTTGAGATGTTGATTTTCTTCATCCTGGCTAGCTTCCTCTGAGTAAACTCCAGAGTCAGATCAAGTTCCCTGCTAATTATGAGCTACAATCAGACCAGATCTTTCTTAGCCATATAAAGCAATAAGCCAGCAAATGGTTACATGACTGCTTTACTGGAAAATCATACCTTCAGAAAACTCTGACTAGTGCAAAAGACAAAATCCAATGCTACTGCAAGACAACTGTTTCAGACAGGCTTATTGATCTGTTGATTAGCTTTTTGTAATATGCAGATATTTAGGGTTCTCACAATGTTCATGAATCTGTTGGCTTAAAACCACGTTTATCTCAGTATCAGCACAAGATACATAGCAATCACTGAACGGTAGCATGGCATTGATTTAATGACTTTTACTTCTGTATAATACTTATTTTTGAAAGCCTTATGTATTTCAACAAGCTTTCTTAGTAGTTTAAAAATATGCTTGGTCTGTCTTTCTGCTGCACAGCACTCACAAGTGGGCTATTAATACATGATATGAAAGAGTCTTTCCGAGTTCTTGTATGTGCTTTCCATGGAGAAGTAGAGCACTAGCGTGCTAGTGACACCCCCACCCCACAAAACAAGAATCCCTGTGCTCATTCCCCCACCGTAAGTACTGATGAATCATTTTTGTGCCTCACTTTCATGTTTGCATTATGAAGATGTTTCCCTTGACATTGAGATGTATTACCAGTAATCTTGTGGTGCCCTCTGAAGGTATCCTGCAACATGACATGGCCCCTTCAAATAAATTAGAAAACCTGAAGGGTGGTCTGTGCTAAACAATAGTTCCTCAAGCAAGAGAATGAGGCAGCAAGGATCACCTGCAGCCAGCCTAAGACTGAAACTGTACCATCAGTTTCATGTTCTCCCCAGTTTATTTTTTTCTATGTTCTCCTTGGCCAGAGTAGATTACCTGGCATCAAGTTAACTAGACATTGACATCCAAATGGAACAGACAGAAGAGGGAAAAAAAAATCAGACAGCATTCTGACTGCAAAAAGCAACAAGCTCTCCCATGTAATTTGAATGCAAGAGTAAGGGAAAGCTGTTTTCTTTTAGTGACTCATGGGGTACACGAATATCTGTCCTATGGTCTGTCATCTCTCGCCGCATAACCTATTGTATTTCCATGAAAACTTTTTTTTTTAAATCTCCAACACATCCTACACCCCTTAACACTGAAATTCTGATTTATTCAAGTTTCAGATGACCTGAGATGAAATTGTTGAGATATGTAGGATCTACTTTTCCACTGACATATTTCTATGACGTCCACTATCATCATAGCTAAACACTGCAATTATTCTCCTCTCAGGAGCAATTCAGATCAGAAAGCTACAAAGTTTAAGCTTACATACAAAGTCTCAAACTCTGAAGTACAGAAATAGTACTGGTGTATGCTGGGAATATACTACTTTTGGGACGTGCTACATCAACTGAGTATTCTCACTGCACACCAGTTTCCTTCCTGTGAGTTAGAGATCATCGTCCCCGTCCCATTCCCCCCACCCCCCAACTTTGTGGTCATCATCTTTGGCTCATGCATTATCTGTGTGCACACACATGTAAAATAAGGCCCCAATAATGACAGAAGATACCAGATAACACCACAAGAAAAAATAAGAGCACCCAAAAAGAGAAAGCTGCAAATTGGAAAATGATCTGCTGCAATCTTCTCTATCACATCTCATAAATGTACTCAGAGAATGCAAAAATGAAACAGTTCACATTTCTTAGTCTTAAGAAGAATATTGCAGCTATAACATATCATTAACCCCTAATATTTCATGCTAATTAACTATTCCTCTAATTCTATACAATCACTGTCTGATAGGATTTATGATCACTTACATGTCCTAAGTAACATGAGACAAAGGTTTCACAGTGGTGTTTCAAAGTAACAGACTCAAAGCAAAGAACTTTCAGTTCATGGCACAGGCAGTATTGTTCATTTCTGCATTGTCCACAGGGAGGTAATTCCTAACTGCTTGTTTATTGTTTTGCAACAAAGAGATAATCTTCTGCCTAAAAGTTCAGCCTTCATCTAGTTCTATTACTTAAAACACTTTAAGAATATGCTGATGTCAACAATGCAAAAATCAGCAACTGGAGGTTCACAACAATTTTGTTTAGATTGTTATCAGAATAAAGCTAAGAGGCAAGGAGATTTGGAAGACAGTTTTATATGCATTGCTAGTGCTCAGTCACTACCACTTCTCCTTAGAAATTGGAAGATAATTGAGATAGTGTTCAGAAGAGTTATGCAGAATTTAGAGCAATGTAGATACCCACGTTAGGATTAAATCCATATATATACCATCCACAGCAATGTTACAAGAACAAAGCTTTAAGTAGACCTTGTTTCTCAGGGTGGGGTTAGGGGATGGGAATGGGATAAAACAAAACAAAAAAGCCACCACCACAGAAACAAACAGAAAGAAAACAAAAAACCCAGCACATATTGCATCTTGGAAGACTAGCGTCCTCCTTGCCACATGAAATTTGAGGTCCTATACAAAGCTTGCTAATGCATCTATCCATTCAACGGGTGCTACCACCAGGCCAGACCTTAACTGAAAAGCCATATATGAAGTAGTGCCTCCCACATTTAAAAAAGAATTAATGCAAGCTGAAACTGAGCTACAGGATGAATACTGTGAGGATGAGAAATAATGGAGAATTAATGAAGTTGCATCTCTTAAGATGCAGCTAGAAGACATTGGTTTATTTAGCCTACCAAAATGAATGCAGAGAAGTGATATTTCTGTTTTGCTACATCTTCATAACCTTACATGCATACAGATTACCAAGTACATCCAGTCCTTAATATATCACAAAAAGATGGCTGTGTTGGTAACTATTATTGCAGTATCAGATGAGAATCTGAAGCACAGGGGTAAGAGAGATTAAAAAAAAAGTCATCACATAACTGTAGCACTTCACTTTTATATCCCTATAATCAAGAAGGCAGCCAAGCATCTTCATCAGTAAGAAGACTGAACCAGAGCTAAACACTAACTAGCTCAGCCACAGTGAGAATTCTCTGCACCAGGAGGCCAAACTCAGAGAAACAAGAGGAATTTTAATTTTAGAAACTGAGATCCCTACCAAATGCAGTTTTGAGAGGGAGAAGTAGGAACTTTTGTCACTAACACCCTTCAGCCAAAATCTATATAGGGACATTATCGTCCAAACAATTTACTCAAGGTTACAAGCAGGATCTGTGGCAGGGGAAGCAAGCTCAGGCAAAACCAGGCAAGCAACTCATCTTTCCTCTCACGGAGAAGTACCATTTTCCTTGCTTTTCCAGCAAGGATAAATGAGATAGAGGGAAGTCAGGGGCCTGACTGCCAGAGAAACAGAGCACTGGGAGCTCAGACCGATTACTCTCACCCTTGGCAGAGTGGGGAATAGCACACAGGCCCCTCTGATCCCCAACAGCTGTGCAGGGGCTCAGCTGGTAAACATAACAGTATGTGTACATATCAGCTTGCAACTTATAAGGACACTTCCAACTCCCCTCTATTTATTGGGCTGTTTTTTTGATCCTCCTGTTAGGCTGGTCATTGCCGCCTTCTTCATTACATCACTGTCACACAGTTTATTTTCTTTATTATCTCACTTGTGTATATATACACATACATACACGCACACACACTTGAACTCAGAAACCCAGCAGGTTTGCAGTATTTTAGCGATGTATGAACCAGAGGGCGACATTAATACATGGACATTAATACCACATATATCAGTATTTAGCTTGAAGAATTGTGAGTTTCACTGAAGCATTATATGAAGTGAATAAATGTTGTTACATAGGTGACCAGGATGGGAGAGGCTAATCAAGCTAACGCTGTGAAAAGCTGACAGAGCTCTGACTTTCTTGTACCTGAAAACTTCTCCCTTTTCATTAGTCTTTCTCTGTTGACAGAGCATTTCCACTGGGTATTAGAGTCATCCTCTGAGCATAAGCTTGTGAAAAGGCATGAAATGTTTCCTCCCCTCTGCACACACTTAAATCTGGAGGCTGTAGATACCCTCTTCTGGGGTTGACTTTATTTCATTCACAGCAAAACAAGTTATATTGTGAAGCATTACCAAGTAAGTGACATATTAATTACTGGAATAATAACAATAGAGCCCAGGCCATGAAGTCTCTTAATGAGATGGCATATACCTCCACGCTAGTGGGACTCAGCTCTTCCAGTGAGACAAGAGTGTCATATTAAAAGATCTCTGTCAAAGAGGGATTGAAATAGCTGCTGCAGCTGTGAAGAATTTTTTCTTCTCCCTGTTAAGCACTGAGCTACACTCTGAGCCTCATCACTCAAGTTCAAGAAATATTAATTGGCTACTGGGAACTCAGGTGGAGGAGGAACAGTGACACCACTTAGTTTTAGTTATCACCTTCATCTGCTTCGGTTAGCACCTGTGCTTCCAAGGCACTCACCAGAGCTGCTGGAGGGGCTACCTATCTGCAATCCATAAAGCTAAGTAGCTCAAGTAGCCCCTCTCAAGGTGCAGCTCATGAAAAGGGAAATATTAAGTAGAGATTTATAACATAAACACTGTTTTGGCAAAGCAATAAAACATGATTTCTGTTATTTCTCTTTGTTGCAGCAGTGACTGAAAAATCCCTTACTTTGGATTTAAGTGCCTATGTGCTACACAAAGACATATCTCTTACACAGAGAAAAAAAAACACATGTAATTGCTTGCAAAACTCAGCAACATTAAATCTGAAGGTGACACTCAATCTATGCAGGCAAAAGGTCTTGGGACAGCCAATTCACAGAAGAAGTAGAAAGATATAGGAAAGTATAACAAGCTGAAGAAGGAACCTAAAACCAAGAGATAAAGTGATTGTGGCTCTCTCTCCCAAAACACTCTGGTAAGCTTTAGCCCACACGAGAACAAGACAACTGCTGCTACACGTACAAATCCCAACAACTCTACAGCAGAACGGGGCATCACCAGATGCACCAACACCACCAGCCAGACCACAGAAAAGTTTCCCTGGGAGAACAGTACCGCAAAACTACATACACATATACAAAATAAAACATAAATAGGCAACAGCATACCTTTGAGGAACACCCGTCTTATTAGCAAACATTGATTTCAGGCTCTATCTTTGTCCTCTTAGTCTGGCTAGCAACCACAGGGAGCATTTTACTCTATCTATGCAACTAATGCTCTGCTTTCACTTATATTTGGAGTTCAAAGGTTACTTCCTTCATCTCTTCTCCCTACAGTCACATACCTCGTGCTACTCCAGCTCCTTATTGCTGTAGGTCTTTGCAATTTCCTCCTGCTTGGCAGGGCCTGGGCTGGGGTAATTGGTGTCACCTGTGTAGCACAGCTATTTTGTCTTAAGGAGGCAGTCCTGCATTTCCACAGTGTGATGGGCAAGAAGCACAAGCTCAGTTCTTTCCACATGTAGCTATTTTTGATGATATTTGAAAGCCAGGAGCAAAGTAAACATGTTTGGGCTTCAAATTGCATTGGTGTCTTGAAATAAAATAGCTGTTAGGGGTCAGTCACATGAAAATCTAATCTTGTGGCCTGCTACTATGGCATTTGTGGTATTTTTTAGTTTGTGCCTATGCTAATCATGAAGATTTTGAGGCCAGAGGACTATTCTTCGGTTTCTCCCAGCACTAGCCTCCTGCAGGTCTTGGAGGCTCTGCTGTCCCAACATGGTGCCAGCACAGTGCCGCAGTAGCAGCCCTTCACTTTAGCTATTTTCTGACCCTCTCCAATGGCAGACAGAGCGAGCTTCAATCCCCCAGTAACTGGCAGGGATTCCTTTAATCTTTCTACGCTCTGGAGAAGCAGCTTACAGACCCTATGGGCAGGCAGGCTCTAGCTGAGAGGGGGCTGTGAGGCACCCTGGGAGAGATTGGCCTGCAGGGCCTGCAGGGCCTGGCCTGGCCCTCGTGGAGTTGGAGGGGGTGTGCTCTGCTAAAACCAAAACATCTCAGATCAACCACCTAATTAAAAACTGCCAGGAGCTGCTCTGAGTGACCACAGGAGCACGAGTGAGCCTTCCTCTGTGAAACTGCCCATCACTCTGTGAATTCAGCAGTGGTGCTGAAGAACAGAGGGATCCCGGCCTGTGGGTCAGCCGGGTCACCTCACCTGTTTGTAGCACTTCTTTAGGCAAGGGCCTTCTCTTTGGCAGTTTCATCTTGAAGTTGACAAATCTAGTAAAACACAAAGATTTATGCAAGTTTGGCAGTTTCTCTGATCTCATAATTTCTAACATAGACATAGGAGCAAGTTAATTCCTCTCTAGATGGACTTTTTCTCCCTTGTGGTGTTTTAATTTTTGTAGCTTAAGAGTAGCGTGTCCTTCCTGAATCCTACCACGTGTTATTGCAGCATCCACTGTCAGTACATAAATCGACAGTTTTTCTTGTAAGCCAGTCAGTTCGAAGTATAAATGCATATGCAAAAATTATATTACTCCTGTAAGCAACTTCTGTTAGGAATAAAACCTTAGGACAGAACCCAATTCTCCATGCAAAGCTGATGTGCAAACTCCTAAATTAAAAAGAAATCTCAGGCAGGTAGAAGTGCTGTTTTGGGACCTTTCTGGGGTAGCGGTTGCCAAGGAAACTGCTTCCTTTGTGCCCAGTCAAAGGCAGTGGCTGTTTGGAGCCTCATCCCAGCTATGCCTGAATGTGCTGTAGCATCAGAATGGAAGAGAAACTGCTAGAAATACTCCGATAAAGGAAAAAAAAAAAAAAAAAAAAGCCTTTTACCTTCAAAGACTAATGCAGAGGCACATGGAGACAGCTTTTTAATGCGATTCACTCTACTACCTAAAAGCGACGCATAATAAACTGCAAAAATTTAAAGAATATTTCCATTGTAAAGGTCACACTCCTCCCTATAGTTTTGGTCTGTTTTTGTAGAAAGCACCAATAGTTAAAAGAACTGACAGGAAAAAAAAAATATATATATATATAAACCTCATGTGAAGNAAAAAAAAAAATATATATATATATATTTCTGATGTATTTATTTTTTTACTCCTTTTTTTCAGAGTTTGCTTCTTGTACATAATTACCTAGGCCTATGTCTTTCTGTAAGTTCTATGTAGACATCAGGGTAGTCGAAAAGGAATATTTTTTGGTTGAGAGCTGAATTATTTCCAGTCTTACTAATTAATTTTGTATGAGGAATAAGAAAAAGGATTGCAAACCCACAAAAGTGATGAAGATGTCTCTCAAGCTTTGGCTTGATCTTGGTGAAACTGCTTAATTGCTGCAAGTATCTTTACTTTTCTGACATTGATTTACATTAAAATCATAGCAAAACAATCCTAGTTTAATGGATTAGCCTTCATTCTTTGATGCATTCTTAATCTAAAATTAATAGCACCCTCAGGTTACTTTGTTTTTCTACAAGTGGTTTTTATTAGCTTCAACATATTGATGTAGTTTCAATGCATTTAGCTAGCCCTCACTTTAATACAAGCCAATTTAACGGTCACCCTACATCTATCTGAAGTCAAAGCCAGTACAGGAGATTTACAGAGACAGGGAACATAAGCCAAGTAGGAATGAAAAGTGATACCTAAGGATATGAGACTTCTCTTCAAAATCAGAGGGGAGTACAACTAAACAGCATAAAGTAATCCACCCCAGATTGTTTGGACCTCTAATGACCACTAACATCTTTTACACATAAAGATGCGCTAAAGGACATGGCTAATATATTTAGTGAAAGAGCGGTCATGAGTCCATGGTGTTGCTGTGGGATAAGCAATGCCACCGAACATGATGCCATGGATCTGAACAGTTCGTTAACTTTACAACAAACCATGAATCCCAGTTTCCCAGTCTACATGACCGCTTACCAGAGGAAGTCATGTGATATGATAAGCTGTTGCACGTCTCAAGAAAAGCCATTTAAAGTGAAAGCAAAACTGATCAGGAAAATGCATTTTTAGTAATCTCAGTAATCTCTAGTAGAAGTTATCACCATGTATTTTAGGGATGGAACGAGGAAGCAAAACATTTGTTTGCCATTCGGCCTGTGAGAGTAAAAGCACTAGAAAAACAAGGAAACAAACATCCAGAATAGGGCAATCATTTCAACTGTTATTGAGAAAAAGATTCCAAAACATTTTTAACTTTACTGGTAAGATGCAGCTACAGACAGAAATGGCTGGTTTCTTGTCTCTTCCAAAGGGCAAGTGCTATGCCTTCATTACAGCCGTTTCATAACGTCTGAGAAAATTCAAGTGATTATTTGTAATGGGAAACAAAAGGTCAGCCAGCCAGCACTAGATTAATAAAATGGAGAAATCAAAATATTTTTAGAATGAGGTCTTCAACTTTTGTTTCTTCATTAAGAGAAAAGCTGTATAAAAGAAAAAAATGGGGGCAATCATTAAAACTAATCCCCTGAATGAGGGTGAAAGCCAAGCAGGCAAACATGCCAGCTTATGTAAAACTGCAGGGAACTTGAATGAAGAAGCTGCTTCCCACCAGGCTGGAAAGCATCGCTGGACAGGAACACTCTGCCTTCTCCCTCCCAGCACCTGCTGGCAGCTGCCGGTTGCTGATAATGCACCTTTCCCTCACTCCAACTATTGCTGCACCTGTTTCCCTTGAAATCCTCTGAAACTCATCCAAATAAATATTTACTTTTCTGTCCCATTTGAGGGAGCCAGAAACTTCTGAAACCACACTAAAGTGGTTACTAAGACACATCTGACTCCCCTTCTTTAGCACCTTTGTGAACACAGCTAGGTGGATGTGCATTAGACACAAACCCCTACTATCTTGCAAGATAATCCTCCTACAAACTGTTGTAAGTCACAGAGCTCAGAGACCATTGCTCCAGCTTTGGGCACTTTAAAAATGTTCCAAATATTCAGATAGAAACCATGCTCCAAATTATAGGACTTCTGGCAGATCTTGCTAGTACAGATGCAGAAGTCCTTCACAGACAGCTGTTTTGACATTCTGGTTAGGAAATGGATGCCACACGCGCAGAGCTTGGTGCACATGCTAGCTCCCTGGCAGAAGCATGCTCAAGTCCATCTGCTGCATGTGGCAAGCTGCCAATTCACACTGCAGATTATAGGCTTCGGTTAGACAGAGGAACACAACAAAATCACAGTTTGAAGAAGAGCCTGAAAAAAAAAATGTTGTTGTCAGAGACATGGGGAATACTGGAGATTAAAACCCTGAGAAATACTCTTACTTTAATTTCTCAAAATTTTTTAAAGAAAGTAAATAATTCTGTATGAACACTGCAGTCACCAGGTATAAATATAATCCTTGCGCCACGTGCAACTGTAAGCATGCTTGTGTGTTATTGAAGCTTCGTTGTATGTCTAAAGAAAGCTGCAGTTCTGACAATGCATATTGTACTCTGGAGAAATGTCATCTCAGGAGCACTTTTTCCATTCTCAAAATAAAGCTTTTTAAGAGCTATTGGAGTTGATTCTGCCTCACTTCTCCAGGTATGTTAGAAGTCCATAAAGTGAAGATATTGTGAGTTGTGGTCAGAGAATAAGTCCTACCAAACTGACAGAAACACTTCGAGAAATAAGTTGGTAGGAAGTATACACTTTTATCTGTTACAGGCAACAATTCTTCGCATTCGTATCAACAATTTAAATACTGATCTCACCCCTTTCCTCCCCTTCACCCACTCCCCAGAAAAAGAGGCATCCAGTATTTGTAAAACAGTACCTGGATGCACCAAACTTGGAAGACATTTCAGGGAACAGGCTTCTTCCCCTTATAAACCATTGATACATGTTATATAGATCATACATACATTAACAGCATACTGTAAAATGAAGAGATGCAGTTTAAAGAATTGAAAGAAATGACAATTCATGACTATCCCATGTGGGTGGTATTTGGTACTTTTCTCAAACTCCTTAAACTGAGGACCTGAAAACGTGAGAATATCAGTTTACCATTGGGAAGAAAGGCTAACAGTAGCCACTTCTCCTTAACTTTTTAGTCCTTGTTCTTGAGACAAACATTCAAAACATCTGAACCAGAAGACTCAAAAAGCAGGAGATGAGAAGTAATAGAAAATCATTCACCCTAGCTTTCAAGCCCATTTCATGGTAGGGAGGGAGAAGCTAGGTGAGGAGTAGTCAAAGCACTGATTTTTTTTTTTTTTTTTACAGTCTGCAACAGAGAAAATACCTAGTTTTTGGGGTGCCAATAGCTTTTAAGGAAAACAAACAAACAACAACAACAAATTTTGTGTACTGTACTGATGTGCTCTTTTTTGATTCCCAGAGAAACTCTTGTCTTTTCAAACAAGCAGTTTTGCTTCCACGGAATCTGGGATGGCAGAGAAATGGTTTCACTTAATTGCATAAGCATGACAGGAAACTGGATTCAGCTTCTTTCAGGTCTCTAAACTCTGCCACCACGTCTCTCATTTTCTTTCTGCTAATTTCCTGGAATAATGATGTGTCACAGAGAAACCTGCTCTTGATGCCAGCATTGACAGTCAGGTTATTTGTTGCCAATTACAGATTAATAGGGGAATTCTACCATTTTTCTAGAGTGTTGTAAGGAATTACCTTGAATGGCTGTTGGTCTTAAAATTACTCTCCTCAATGAGATCCTTTCCACATATGTTTCCTTTAAAACTAACTCCCATCTGATCTTTGTTAGGGAAATGGTGATATGTCTCAAGAAGACTCGAATTTGGATTTTTAAAACAAAGACTGATGCTGATTTCATTTTATTTTTGAAATGTCAGCATCTTGTGAGACACCCAATTTAGGTAAAACAAAGGAGGAACTTCAAAGGAGGGAAGCAAAATGGCAATTACGACATGGGCACTTGAAAATGTTACTCACGTTCTACATGTGACAAGACCGAGGCAGAGATGCTCTGAAAAGACAACTGTAAATTGCCACCTGATTTTGTCTTCTCCCCCCGGGAGTGACAAGGGAAGAAACAGAGGATCAATATGACTAGTGCATCTTTCTCCAGTATATTGCTATCATTTAGCTGAAGCTGATAAATACTGCAACTAAAATGTAAGAAGGATAAAAAAGCAGCAGTGAGACTTATCGAAAATTAAAATGACCCCAAGAAAAAAAAAAAAAGAAAAAAGATGGCTTATGACATGTTCTGACATGCTCAGATAGTTTAGGGCATGTTCTGACGTGCTCAGGTATCACCAGACATCCCACTGCAGATGAATAGTCAGCAAATATATTTATATGCATACATGCATAAGAAAAGCTTTGAAAATTACCAGTTATGTGCCATCAGCAAGGAGGGGAATGTGTGTGAAATGAGGAGGAAGGTACTATTATCCCTTTTCTTCCCTTTTTTCTTTTTTTTTTTTTTTTTGGCATGAAACACTGAACTGAACACAGAACAGATTATCTGCCCACTCTGTCTTTGGACCCCAAATTCCTTCTTCAACATAGTATTAGTGAGAGATCAAGAAATAATTGCTTAGCTGCACCAGGAGAGCACCCTGGGAGCAGCACCACAGGCAGCCACACTACGCAGCTGCAGCAGACCAGCCACAAAGTGCTGTTGCTACCTCTGCTAAAGAAAAGTTTTCTGTAAGAAATCACTGCAGGGATTGAATAGTGACAGGAGATACAAGTGGCAGAAATGAGACATCTGTATATGGCAATACCATAGTGGGGGCTTAATCATCTCTTATTTCAGCTGCTACACAGAGGCAACAGTGCACAGGAGAAACGTCACTAACTGTCAAGATTGCAAATGAGTTATGATTTCGTTCTTTGCTTGTACAGGCAAGTTATATTCTGTTCTCCTGAGACAGTCAAACACTTTGCAGGGATTTTGCTTGAGGGACCCTTATCCATGGCTGTCCAGTCTAACTCATGGTCACAGCAAATGAAAGAAAGAGAAAAACCATAAATAATATATCTCACAGTACAGAATTTGCTGCTTCTTCATGTCCAAAGGTGAGAGAAGACTGGGATTTGACCCAAGATGATTTATACTCTTGTACCAAAATATGAATTAGTTAGGGGAATGTTGGGGTTTTTTTTTTGTTTGTTTGGTTTGTTTTAAACCAAACTGCTATGCTTACAATAATTTATGTTGGCATGTGCTGTAGAAGCTAAAATTTCCCTATACCTTTTTATATTCTTCAAATATAAATGAATGATTGAAGGTAGATGATAAGCCCTGAAATAGTCCCCAACCTCATCTAGGCAAAGAAGAGACAAAAGCATTTCTAGGTCAAGATTTATCTCATTCTCAAGTAGACATTGAAAATAAGTCGGATGAATCT
This sequence comes from Chauna torquata, assembly GCA_013399475.1. Classification (NCBI taxonomy): domain Eukaryota; kingdom Metazoa; phylum Chordata; class Aves; order Anseriformes; family Anhimidae; genus Chauna; species Chauna torquata. The sequence continues at coordinate 118,750 of VXAL01019813.1, read as the reverse complement.
CTCCTTCAAAGAGTCAACTACAAAATAAGCATAAGGCAGCAACTAACTGAGCAGTAGACATCTGCCTGGTGGGTGGTTCCTTCTGGGGGAACCTATTCCCACTATTCCCCAAGCTATTGCAAAGGCTGAAGCAGAGTCATTCCAAATTTAGTCTCCTATCAAGAGTTCTTATCAGGTCACCTTTTCTGCTAGCACCTCCTACATACCATTGGGAACATCCATCGTCTATAAAACCACCTTGTAGAAAGGCTAACTTGGAGTTCTCCTCATTGCTAGTGGCTCACTGAACTTGACTCAAACCTAATTTGAGAGGGACATGCAAGACCACTTCTACCCTTTACAGGATATGTGTATTGCCATTCAATGGTCCCTCTAATTATCCAACTGCTCTAGCTCTAATCAGCCGATTTGGTAAATTGTTCCATGGAATTAAAACAGGAATTACCTGATGTTTGACCTGCGATGGTATTGACATGTTTGCTGAGATGGCATGGGGTTTAGCATCAGCAAGAGCTTTCGCAGCAGTCATGAAAGGATATTGTCAAATGCTCCATACCAGCTGCTGTGCTCTTCAGCCAGTAGCAGTTAGTGCAAATTAATGCTTAAAACATGTTTTGATTTAATCAAATGCATGACCCTCCTGCAATGTAGTGCTTTCTGAAAATAGCTGAGCAACCATTTTATGTTTAACTGTTAAAAGATAATGGCTGTATTATATAGCTAGAGTCCAGCAAATAAGAATTTCCATGCACATTTATCTGATTTTCCTCATCACCACTATTGACAATTGAAAGGTGAAACTTCTTTTAGTTTGATAAACAGGAAATGAAAAAAAGCATAAATGCACTGAGTCTGTCATTTCAAGGCCCCAAATAAGTCCAATGCCCAAGCCTAGGAACCAGGCAGTGACATCTCTATGACTTACTGAAAATCCCAAGCCTATCACTGCCTTTTTTTTTTTTTTCCCCTCCCCCCTCTCAAACCACTGGGGATCAGTGATCCCCACTTCCTAGTTCACTTCTGCTATTAAAGTGAGGTCATAACACTTACGGTAAAATGAACAATATAACAAAAAGGAGCTTTATAGGGATGGGCATCCATCCTTATTGGTAGTCTGGTTTTTAGGGAACTGACTAATGAAGGTGGCAGAGATGTGTTTGGCGACACAGCATTAGGATTTTGGACGTGGACATGTGATGTGTAATTTGACTTGAGATGTTCTTCCAATAAATTTTGGACAAAATCATCTATTTTTCCTCCATTTTTTTTGTAAGGCCAGATTTATGCTGGTATAATACAGGCTGAGATTGACCCAAACAGTCTCTTTTTCCATGGTCTGCTTCTTTGTATTCAAGCTAACTACGTTTCCAAGGTCTGACTTTATGAACATTTCAGGGAACGAATACACACGTAGCTCCTGTGAAAGGCCACGCAAATTCTAGAGAGCTGCAAACCTCTTTAATATGTGGATTGTGATCAGAATCAATCACTGGGCTATTCATCCGATGCTATTCAGAGGTTCCATAAAGTATGCAAGTAACCTTCATTTCAGAATTTCAATCAAGTTTATTTATTGAGAACCATGCTGTATCTCCCTGATAAAATAAAAATAAAAAATAAAAACTTGAGGGATAGAACAAGGCTATAAACCCACATAGCCCTAGAATGGAAAAAAGTACACTGACAATTAAAGTGCATTTTTTTGAAGAGATGGGTAGTCTAAAAAAACCCACAAATTCACAGATAAGAAATTTAATTTGTTTAGGTGCCTCAAATATCAGATTTCATCTTACAGTCAGCAAATAGCCCATGAAAGACATGACTTTAGGTACTTTAAAACTAGGATAAAACAGAGACTAAGATTTTTCAAATGAAACTCAAGAGAAATCAGTGCCAAATTTCCAATTCTTGTCAGTAAGAAATGAATTCCTTTTTTTTTTTTTAAATATGACCCAGCTAAAAAACACCTGTCAGTTGTTTAAAAGCTAAAAAGTAGTGGTTTGATTTTTCAGGAGCGCTGAGGACTCATTGATGAAGACCTTCTAAAAAACAGATTATAAGAATCTCAGTTGGCTTTTTATTTTATTTATTTAATTAATCTGCTGTCAGTTTTTCATTTTAGTTTTTATTCCTGACAGTAAACATGATTTTTACTTGCAAAAGACATCTATTAATTAAATTAAATTATCTTTAGTGGAATAACCCTTCATTTCTTATCATTCCCACTGAAAGAAGAATTAGGCTTTTATTACTTTCTACTTGAAATGTCTCATGGATGAAGAATCTGAAAAGTGGTTTGAAAGTTGTTAAAGATCCTGGTTTGCCTTTAAAAACAAAACAAAACAAAACAAAACAAAACGCCAGAAAATTGTGCCTGCTTTCAGAATGGAAACTCGTTCCTGGTTTTCTAGAGGGAGGCGGCTGTTCAGGCAAGAAAGAACAGACTAAGTCTAATTCTAAATAGCAGTATTATTATTTGAACTTTTCATGGTAGGCAAAGAGAAATCTACTGAAGATTGCCTAGAATTAGAAATAGGAATTAATTCATGTCAAAATATGACCCAAGTCCCCACTCATCTTGACTGTCCTTTGTGAAAATTAATTGTTATTTGTAGAAGACTTTGAAGAAAAACAGTATAATTGTTTGCACAGTTACCTCAGGAGAACAGGCTGTATCTTACTTTCCTTTCTGCTGCTAATCAGACCATCTATAACAAAAACATAGGCTCCCTCTAGAAATCCAAGGGAGGTCCACGCTTCCACATAGGATTCACACTGTGCCTACACTGCTAGTAAGGACTGACTTCCTAACTTAGATGCTTGAATCTAGATGCCTAAAATTAAATACCTCATCTGAGACCTGAGTCTGGACCTAAGTAAAAGCATTAGCCTAAAGGTACAGAATTGACAAGAAATCCAAACACATCCATCTTACAATTCCAAGACTTGAAATGGGAAAACAATATGGTAGTTTCCTTATATTAACTATTATTCTCTTAAAATCCCAATACTTTCAAGAATTATTTTCCCCCAAGTAACAATCAGAGTTTGGGTAAGATGCAGTTATTGTAGTTAAACCTCCTGATATCAGAAGTGGAAACATCAAGGGAAAAGACATCAAGAAGGGCTTTGCATCATTCCATCTAATTTTCATTGTAAAAATGTAAAATTAAGTCTCAAGTGTCTTGTTAGGAAAGTTCAGCAAATGGGAACCTTGAGCAAGTAAGTTTCACTTTTGCTTGCTGAGATTGTTTTAGCATCTGAAAACATGCTTTGGATGATAGGAACTTGGTTAGGAATTTGAACACATTTTCTTCCCCCCAGTCTTGTAACAGCCTCCTTGAGAAATGCCTTCAGACTACTGCATTTATATTACTGGTCTCAGATCATTTACATCTAATCTTCTAGTGCTGTTAACAAAAGCTTGGCTAGCATGTGCAAATGTAAATAACATTTTTTGATGTGAAATCCCAGTTTAACTACATAACAGACCTCAAAGCGGGTTTAACATTAGTAATGCCTGCCACACTGGTTATTAAACTGCTTTCTATAAGAGTTATTCCTTCAATTTATTCATCTATTTTGGCTGCATTGAACCCTGTTTCCCCCTTCATTCACTGAGATACTTTTTCAAATAAAATATTTCAAAAAGGACAAGTGATGTACAAACCACCAGATACAGGAGTGGATACAATTCTAAGGTAGAAGTCGAGTTTCGGGTGGGGAGAGGGGGACAGGGTGGTGAGGGAAAGGAGGAAAAAAAAAAGAAAAAAGTACTGTTAGTGCTACCATTGTTTCAGTTTATATTTTTTTGAACACCCCCTCCCCCCCAGTAGTTTACTTTTCCATTACGTAAAATGGCATAGGAAGAAAGAGAATGATGTGTTTGACGGCTTTTTACATTCTAATGAATTTCAGCAAAAGGCAAAATATCCAAGTCCGTAGCTGCTAAGGCATTTTTGACATATGTTAAAATACAAACTCAAAAGCAAAATACAAGCAGCAGCTGCTTTAAGGCACAAAGGCATGGAAAAGTCATACTTGTAATCAGTGGTCTCAGTCACAAAGCTCGTAGTCACATAAAGCTCAAAATTGTTCCTCCTTGCTCAGAGGTTTAGCTAAATGAGCAGCAGCGTCCAACAGCCTCAGGTTGCACACCAGTTTCAGATGAAATCCTTTGTGGAAAAGTCTTGAATTTGGAGGGAAAAGAGAACTCAAAAGGGGCTAGTCTTTTGTAGATGGGACTTCCCATCCTCTGCACGAAGTGAGTCATTAGAGCAATCGTCATCAAATCATTTAGAAATATGAAGAAATAATGTTTAGAATACATCATTTCAGAAGAAAAGCACTAGATGGTATATTCATGGTTTTCACTCTCCTGCACTTCAGAACAAGATAGTAAATTGTAACACGTGGGTTTCCATGGCAAACCTCTAATTTCAACATAAACAGAGTATGCTAAAAATGTATCTTGCTGGTAGAGGCTAATGCCCAAGGGCTGTAGAGATCACCTTCCTCTTTTCAAACTACATTCACATTTATTATAAGCAGACATCAGAATGGTTGCAGAATTGTAAACTTCTTAAATGAATATCTCATCTACATTCAGTGGTACACAAAAGCCGAGAAATTTGCTGCATTATGCAAATATACATTTTTTTTCTAAATATATTCCACCTTCTGCTGAATAATTCCCAAGAATGTTTACTTAATGTGGCAAACTGCTTGAGCAGAACCAACTTATTTGTATTATTTTGTACTAATCTTCAACTTTGTAGTTCCTGCATCAGCCTTGCTACTAGAATATTAATAACTGTAACTGAGCAACATCAACAAATGTTGAGTGCTCAACAGGAGGTGGACAGTCTGGATGGCGCACAGACATTATCCCAGGTAACAGGTTACTTGCTTGAAAGTGGAAAAAAAAAAGGGTCATGACTAAGATGCACATAGTGCCTTATCTTTCACTTATTTTAGAAAATACACATGGAGAAAAGAAATTACATGATTAATTCAGCTCCATATAAAACTAAAAAATTAATCATATAAGCAAGAAGGTAACAACTGCTTTCTCTTTGAGGTTTCCACTTTCAACCAGTTTGGCTAACCTGAAGCTTACTCAATTACAGTTCTCTTTCCCTACTCTTGTGAATGGGGAAACTGCAGTTTGTAAACTTCCATGGCAGGCTGGTTGCAGAGCAACTGTTAAAAGCTAGGCCTTCCACATCACATCCCACAGGTAACAATACTAAACTTGATTTTTGTTTTACAAATACTGGAGAAATCAGGATTTTCTCAATGTAAAGCAATGAATTTGATTTAGATCTCATACACCTTGTCAGTTAGAGTCCAGAAATCCCAGAAAACACTTACTTACAAAAATCATCAGACAGTGGTTACAGGCAGTTTCCTTTTTTTTT
>VXAL01019813.1:49256-113304 GCA_013399475.1 Chauna torquata | reverse complement strand
TTTTTTTTTTTTTTTTTTTTTTGAGTTTCCACAACTCTCCTAGAAATACAGTGGCAGCTAAGTCTATTTAGCTTCATGGATGAATGACTAGATTGGTTTGGGAAGTCAGCAGTTCAAAAACAAATTGAGGGCAGCTTCCAGGCTATTCTTGAAAACTTGTCTCCCTTTTTATTTGTCACAACCCTCAGAGACTTATTTTTCTTTGCGATTTTCTTCACCAACCTGGAGAGTTCTGCCTATTGTTAAACAGCCCATTCTGTTTCTCTCCAGCTAAACACTGGCATTTCTGAGAAGAACAGCGTCATCCCTGGGAGCTGATGAAGAGACAGACAGGACAGCACAGACTAAAAAGATAATTTTTTCTGCACTTCCAGTCCTAGGGCATCATTCTGCTCACAGCTGGAAAGAATGGACAGCAGTGGAGAAAAAAGGATTAAGAAATCAAGCAGAATATTTAATGCAGGGTGAATTTTCAAGCAACTAATTTATTCCAGCATTCAAGACTGCAGAATGGAAATAGGATAATAAAGGAGGAAAATACTTGAAGAGATGAGGCAGCAAAAAAATCTGAGAAAAGGTGCCTAACCAATGAGATGTGTTATTACATTAGTGTATTTCATCAAAGATAAGAAAATTGGTCTTATTATCATTGTTGGACTTTATACATAGTAAGATTTAACAAGTATGTAAATGTATCACTGATTATATTTTTTATTTTTTAATCTGCTCTTACTACTGTCAACATTTCAGCTCATTTGTGTGCCTGTTTGACAGCAGTACCTAGAGCTGGTCAAATACTGCAAAACGGTGTTTACAAAACATTTGAATGAATTCTCAGCAGCTGCTTGGTTCAACCATGTTTGTGCCCCTTGTTGTTCATGAATATTCAAGAGAACCTGTTTTTGTTTGCACAAATGGTTGGGGAGTGGCTGTTCCTGTATGAATATATTCTCATGCAAACAAAGATATTCCTGTGGGATCAAGAGTGCTTGGTAATTCACTACTAACTGCCTGTTATTCCCTTGTTTAAAAAGTTTTGGGCATTTAGTCAAAAATCAGAAACAATATCACCTGACTCAATTAACCAGTCAGATCCTACCACACACAAATAGTCAGCAGCAGACAGAAAAAGAGTGCAAAACTCAGGTTACTGAGAGTTATGATTTGACTAAAAAGATTCATGGAGAAAATTCGAAGCTCTTTGTGAACAGAATAAACAGTGACCAGTCAAAATGAATAATTTGCCTGACTTTCATAATGCATCTCAATTTGAAATCAGATAACTGTTGCTGTTAGCATATTCAGAAAGGAAGGGAAGAAAAAGGAAAAAAAGAAAAAAAAACAAGCTTGGCTAGTAGACGTTCTCCTTAAGACTGCCTGCACTGTGTCTTTCTTTGTTATGAACTACTCTTTCTGGGTTAGATGTGACTCAAGAATTTTTTTTGAACTTTGTGTTTCTTCCAGCAGCAAAAGCGTATAAATGATATGTCAATGAATTTTGCTTAAAGATGCATCAGCTGCAACAAATTTGGGCATGACTGCCACTATTGAGCAGACAGTAAGTGGCATAAAGCTACTGGATGTCTACAATAAGGTTGGGGTGAACTGCCTTGCCTGCTCTGTGTTCACTGAGTCGCAAGCAGATATTGACTGTTCTGAGAGTTAACTCACTGAACCCACTCAGCAACAATGAACAGATTGGGAGTTTAGTTTGGGGAGGTTCCTACTGATCTTCAGACAAGATCCTTAGAAGTTTGAAAACAGAGGTTATAAAGTGCCTAAATTTCTATGATTCATCACAGGATTTTACTACATGGGAAGCTGAACTTCAGAAAGAGAGACAAAACACACACTGAGTCTATTAATTATGTAGATTTCTCATTTGCAAATGAGAAAGCATATTTCTATAAATACAATGAACATGGTGCACCGTTATAGTACCTTCCATTTTATTTCCTATGATTTCAGGAAACTCTCATAAAACTGATTTTGCTAAGTGGCAAATGAGCAGACACAGCCAGGTCCAGATTTCACCTTGCCCCTTCTACAATATGCAAAGTTTTTGGAGATTCAGAACAATTACAAAGAAAGAAGCAAAATTCCACATTACATCATTTTTAGAAGAATGCTGGTTTATTATGACATAAAGGCTATGTCATTGTGCTCAGCTTGTAATCATTATCAAAAACAATGGTTTTAAGGTACTAATCAAGGTGTTAAGGTGGTAGACTTAACTATATAAAACATAGCATTAACATAGCATTGCAGATATGAAGACTTTTTGGCCACACAAAGCTTTTTTCCTATTTTTTTTTTTTCTTTCATGCTGGCAGTTGTACATTATGATATCCTCCTGGCTAAAGGGAAGCTTCAAAGAACCTTTAGTAGCTCTGCAGAACAGCCTCCCGCTAGCACATATCTGAATCTTAATACTCCCATCTAAGATTATCTGAGAGAGTTTAATGAATATTCTAATTTCTGCAATTAGATAGTTATTCACACCTAGGGACTCCAGAGCGCATATATATTGAGCAGAAATTAATATTTATGCTTATAAGCGTAATTATTCTGAAACAGGAAAAAAGATATGAAGATACTATTTGATTATTGACCTAACAAGACCCAACTCAAAAACTAACTACACAGATTTCAGGGCATGGACTTAATTTGTGAGGAAGATGGGATTTATCCTCTCACATTATAAACCAGACAATTTAGTGGTGTTGAAAACGTTCCAGCCTTTAAAGCATGGATAGCATTTCAACCTCAGAACTGGTAGGTGTTCTTCTTCAGGGCAGACATTTTTATTAGTTTATTCCTTCCCAGGCGTTCATCTCAGAGAATTTTACCCATTTACAACAGACTTGTTTCTTTTTGACTCAAGGAATAACTGGACAATGTTTTCTTACTTTTTATCTGGCTCTGGCTAGAGGGACTCAGCCCCCGCAACTCCTATGCACTTGAGGATGGCAGCAGTGTTAGGGGCTTGCTAACCTTGTGCTACCGTAGCAGGAGGCACAGCAGCAAAGCCACAACCCTTTGCCTTTCTCCTTTCCCTCTCCACAGTGCCGGCACTGCCAAGAGCAGAGCCATCCCTGCCTGGCCGACCGGGGCTGACTAACGATAAGCCCCTGGCTGACCCTTTAAAGGCCCAGCAGTCTTCGGGGCAGGTGACATACAACGAGGGTCCTGGGGCCACTCCACAATCAGCCTCCTAACTCTGATGTACACTTAACAACACCTTTTCTGTTGTGAAAAGCACTGCAAGGACTCTCATCCAATCGCAGATTCTCCCTGCATTTGAAGCTTTCCTAACATCTCCCTCTGTGCTGATTATTTTACATGTAGAAAGGGGTCTGAGCTCTCCATTTAGCTGCTTCCTCAAAGAGTGCTTGCAGCAACTCCTACCCAGCCACCTATCCCTGTGAAAACCACAACAGTTAATTGCCTGAGACAGCTCTACCCTTCTGCCAAGTTGGACTGAATTCAGTCAATGGAGTCAAATCATTGAGGAGAGGAGTGGGGGATAAAAGAAGAGACGAGTATCTCTTCAGTATTGGTACTTCAGGAAATTAGGTTAAAAATAGAAGCCCTGCCATAATAGAAGGAAATAGATTCTCTACTCCAGTAGTAAATAAAGTCTCACAGGATGAAGAATAGCAATATCAATTCCTATTTTAACAAATTCAGCTGCAGGAGATTTAATTTTTATCCAAAGACACATCAGAGAAAATTAAAAGTCATTGATTCTGTTCATCTACCTCCCTGTCTTCTCCCCCTCCCTCCCAGTTTCAGATTTGCAAGCACTTACCAAGAAAATTAAACACAATCATTAAGGCAGCACTAGAAATCACTTGCCTCTCAGCATCTTCTTATTTGCTGAAAGGGAGACCATCAAAGAAACCTTTGAAAAGCAACAAAACATCCATATCTCAGTCCCCAAGGCTTTCATTGTTTTGGGAAAGTTGTGGCCAGCTGCATCCGTCTGTGCCCTCTAAGGCAATTATTCACAAGTGTGATGACCTTCATTTATTCCCCAGGGCCTCCTATGTGACATTGTTTAATTTGATCTTGTTACTCATTTTTGGCAGATAAGAGGTTTGAGGATTTCTTTCTAATCTTCCTTAGTCACTGAATCCTAAGAAAAATAATGACGTGTATCTGAACCATTTTTTTTGTAATGAGATGAAAGGAGGATGTTTTTTAGTTTTCTAAAGTTTACTTCTAAACAGGGAGAAGAATGTCCCCTAACTAATGTAAATTTAGAGAAGTGAACCCTATAGTAGAAGTATTTTCAGCTCTATCTCTTGAATTGCACAAGAATGGAGTTTTAATTCTTTCTTTTGAAAATTACTTTATCAAAAAAATGTTTTTGTAATGGAATATCTGCTCATTTAGATAACTGCTGTGTGTAGATTTAATTTTTTTTTTCCTATCCTTAACAAAAAACTTCAATTATAGCAGTGAACATTTAGGGGAGATCTCAAATTAACTGGAATACATATCCTTAGAGAGATCAGCTGTGTATTACAAAGCTCATGACAACACTTAAAAAACCCTGCCCAGCTGGGTGTGCTTTTACATTTTGATTTTCCTCCCACCCCTACTTGTTCCTATGAACATGTCAAAAGAAGTACCTTTATTAAATATAGGGAAAAAATGGGCCAGGTTGCTGAAAAACTCCTTACACAGCAAGTTGGTAATAAAAAATGGAAAAAGAGAAATCTGAAGATCAGATTTTCTCTTGGAAATTGACTTGGATCATATTAGGCCCAGATGATTGCATATGAACCTGAGAAACTTTTTCTGTAATGCCATCAAATCAAGTTATTCCAGCTTCTGGCAACAACAACCAAAGGGGGGGAAAAAAAAAAAATCCTTATGTACAATTAAAGTGAAGGGGAAACTGTGCTGCTTCTGTTCTGTCTTCTACAGATGGATTTTTTTTCTTTTTGAGGGCAGTACACTGGGAGATCTTGTGATACAACACAGCAGAATGTTTTGAATCTCTAAGCTAAAAGAGAATTCCTATTGCACATTTGCCTTTAGGGATTTTTATAAGCAGCCAAACATTATTTTATTCTTAATTACTCTGAGTATATTAGTTTGACTATTTCCAGCTCCAAAGGTAAAATATTTCCTTTAAGCATGTGCATTTTGGAGCTAGATATTATTAAAAGTATCATTTTAATTCATTGTAAGAAATGAAGAAAGAAAACCTACTAAATTATATTGCCAGAATATGGCTGGAAACCCTTTACAAATTCAGTAGAAGACAACATAAGGTAACAGTTACTCACTGAAACAACAAAATGGCAGACGAAAATCCACAGAAAACGTTAAAAACCTGAAAACTTGTACCAGTAGTGCGGTACTCACTAGTTTGTAACTGGATAGATGATTGAAGAAAAACAACATTATTTTTTTGTCTCAGCAGCAATGCTCCAAAGCGTTTAAAGGCTGCGGAGAGTATTAGGTAGAAATCTGTAATGCTGAGTGAATATAAAGACCTGTTGCAAACAATTAAGGATCAAAAGAGGGGAAATTTTAGCAATTTTTGTCCAATTTACAGACGCTTGCAGTTTATCTGCAAGGGGAAATCGAGGCTCAACATTTTTCTCAGGATTATTACAGTTAAAAAATATAAAAGAAGCCCATAGCATAGCATAATATAAATCCAGGAAATAGCCAGGTAAAATTAAAGCTCAAAGGCAAACATCACCAATCTGCCCTCATGGTGACTTGGTGAGAATGAGTGACAATAACCAGGAAAATTCTCTGCATCATTACAGGGTCACCAAATTTAGAATGACTTAGAGCACTAAAAAAATATTTTGCTTCCCAATTAACCCTGCTACAAGACAGCATGACACATATTTTGACACAGAGGCAGACTCCCAAAGATCTTTTTGATACTGAGGTTACAATGACTTCTGTGGGAGTTTGGTTCTTAAATTCAGCTGTACCCAGGCCCGAGTCAGTAAGGACTTTGCATCCTTTAGGCAGATGTGTGTGCAGGCTCGCTTGACAGATTAGCACAGAGTACACAATTGAATGAAGGTGTTTTGCATGCAGGAATCATACAGAAGAACCTGGAGAAAAAAATCTGTAAAAAAAAAACCAAACATAAAATGATCCGAAGTGTTGAAAAATCTCTATCTCAAGTGACGCTGGGCTGCTTGCCCTTCTTCTTTCTCAGGGTGAATTGGTAGAGAAATGAACATATATTGTCCATTTTATCTTCAGGTTGGTTTTCACCCTCCCCCAGAAGTGCAGTGTCGTGCTGACACACGCACACACACACACACACTCACACACACACACACACACTCACACACACACACACACACTCACACACACACACACACACTCACACACACACACACACACTCACTCACTCTCTCAAAGGAAAGGGAAGTGAGTCATCAACACAGCCCTGGCTTGGTTGGAGCTAGGTTTGATGGCACTCAGAGGAGTAATAGTCCATACTTTTTCCACCAAAGAACGCAAGGACAAGTATTCTATACCTTGTGGCCAGGACTCTTACTGGGAGGTGTGCCCCCTACATGTGCTAATCCTCAGCCTCATGCCTGGGCTGAGCCCCGACATAGGCTGACCATGGGGCACAGGCAGAACCCCAAACATGAAGGTTTCTCAGAGAAACCTCCTGAGGCCTTATCCCTGCCAGACCCACTGTCAGCCCCAGTCCCAAGCCTTGTTCAGGCTAGGATTGATGGCTGGAAGAGTTGCAGAGACAGGAGACTTTTTAGGTCCTCTCAATTCCTTCAGGGTTATCTAACTAAGGCACTAGTGAGAAGAAGCATTTGGCCTCCAAGTTACTCCATTTTGCTTGACCAAGGTCAGGCCACATATGATGCTGAGAAGATAGAGCCACTCCAGCACATTTCATATAGTATGTGGATGTGTTTCTCAGCAGAGCTGCGAGAGCATGGACATCACTGTAAAAACCCATCCAAGAAACATAAATAGTGCAGGAGCAAACCCGTGTCCTGTTCCTTGCAGCTTTACGTATGGAACATACGTAAACGTACTGTACATGGAAGTGCAGTGCAGAAATCAATTGGCAAAGCATGATGTCCTGTAACACAACTGAGAAATTGCATTGTTGTTAAATGGTGGTTTGCGTTTCTTAAAATTAGCAACAATGCCCTTCACTGGGTAACGAAGAAAGATTATGGGAGCATTTTTTTTTATTATACCTGGATTTTAATAGTACATGTATTCAGAATTATTCTTTTGGAGTAAAAGGTACTCTAAACATTAACTGTTCAGCTTTATTAACAGATAATTATGTATTAAAAATGCATTGAAATTGCATTGTAACGTTAATACAAACTCCAATGTAATTATAGTCTTTGTAGTGTAAAATTATAACTATAAAGTAGTAATGAATTAAAGATGAGAAATCAGAATATAGACTAGTTTGAATTTAGATTAGATGTTTCCATACTTTTCCCCTTGTGGTTGCACTTTCAGGAGTACGGCCTAGCTTTCCTTCACACCTATTGGGCTCAGAGTGCCAAATTTGGGAACCACCAGTCTATAAATAAGTACCAGAACTAGACTGGTGTTTTGAGCAGCCAAACATGACTTGTCCTATTGCCGGGTTTCCCAAGCAGACCTAACACATGTAATTGCTCCCCGCTATGCACTTCCCCTTTGGAAACAGCTTCCTGGATAATTTGAGGCTGGCAGTTTTCCCTAGCATAGTGCAAGCATGAATGAAAACTTCTGGTATAATAGCACTGCTTGTTAGGCAAATGTGTCAAATTTTATTTTATTTTTAAGTGGAAGAGAGATTATAAAAAAGTTGGGTCAACCCCCCCCCCCCACACACACACTTTGGTACAGATATTCCAGTGTATCTCAGCTAACTCTTCAGCTGCAAATTCATAAAATTTGCTTTGCCAAGAATGTTACTGGCTGTGCAAATCTTTGCCATCTGTTGCACTGTTTAACTGCAGAGACAAAACTAGCATAATTTGCCATTGTAGCGTAATAACATTAGATCAATGATTTATGGGGCCTTGAATGTTCTTTACTCTGAGCTGTGTGCTTTTGTTGGCCTTTGCACCTAATTCAAATACAAACTCAAACACAAAGCTGCTCCCCTCCCTCTAATGCAGTCTCTGCATGTTGAACACAAATCCTGTAGTATCAGATACCGTATTGCTGTGCATAAAACCCCCAGCTTACAGTGTAACAAATCCAGGGAAAGGATGCTATTAAACTCTGGTATCTTGGAACATACAAATAATTCACGTCTTTCCTACAAATATTCATCCCTGTAACCTCAGTCACCATTCAAATAAACGTCACAATCTTCATCCATGTCCATTTTCCATATACCAACAGAATCATCTGAATTTTTCTACTGCCTTCTCTACCTAATTGATATTTTCCTTAAAATTCAGATGTACAACATTTTCTCATAGCAGTTAAACAAAAAGACTCATGATTTCACTTTTGCTGTCTTTTTCCTTTTAACCAGTGCTTATCCATTGGCTTCAATGGAACTACTGCGGACTTGCATGAAAATGAGAGCAGAGTCAGGGATTACCTATTTCAACTAGAGTCCCATAGTTTTAAATAAAAACATCATGATATGATACAGCTGTACAGTGCAAACATGTTTGAACTGTACATAACATGGGATAGAAAACATCCATGAACTTTCTAACCCCCTTCTAAATACTGAATACACTGATGCAAACTGCTTATCCCACCCGTCCCCTCCACCCCATGCAGTCTCCTGTACTATTGCTTGAAAAAGAAAACACCCACAACAAAATCATCCTGAAATTTGGCAGCTTTATAAACCAAAATTAGACTTCTCTCCCATCATCACCTCAGGAATAAGAAAGAGAAAACAAGGAAGAGAAGCAATGAAAACTATGAATGCTCACAAGCAAGAAGGGAACAGTCAGTCAGTTACAAAATGACTCCCTCCACGCTGCAGCAGCTTGGTTTTGCCAAAAAGCCAACACCAAAAAGCATCCTGGGAATAAGAAAATTCCGGTAAGTGGCCAGCTTTTTGCTGAGGAGAGATATTATGAACCATAAAAATTATGTGCTGCTTCTGTTTCATGAACATTACATAATTGCTAGACTAAATAGCCAGAATAAACAGAGAATGGGCATTTTTACTAGGCTTCAGAAGAGTAAAGCTATAAAGAAAATAACTCCATGAAATTTACAGGAGAGACCCATTTCAGACCATATGTTGGGAAGGATCTTCATCCAAATGTATGAGTCAATGTGTTAGCTAAGTGTTGCATGCAGAGTTCGTGAGTTTGGGACTGTTTGAGGTTTGGGTTTCCTCAAAGCTTTCATGCTGCCCTGCTTTTATCCTCCAAAACATGACACATCTACTTCCTGCGTCACAAATTTTTCTCAGCTCTGCACTTCACATCTGAGCAGAAGAAAATAACTTGCTTGAATTGTTCATGGTATGAACACTTCACTTCAACACTTTTTTTTTAAATTTTATTTTAAGTTTCTGAGCCTTAATTGCTCGACCTTGCAATCATCCAAAGACATATCATAATCATAGGCTCAGATTACAGGCAGTCTTGGCTATCAAGGTCTTCTGTAATCCAGACCCCTGGCTTTTTTTTATTTCACTGATCTCTTCTGACTAGATACTTGTCTCTTATTTTTATTTATTTTTATAGTGTGATTTATACACCTTATAAATTTATCATTTCAAACCTGCCTGTAGGCAACAGCTGTATGACTGGATAATTATCACTAAAAGATGGCACTGTTAGAAAAAGATATCTCATACAAAAAAAAAACTCTTCTGGCATAATCACTCATTTATTTATTTAATAGATGAAATTAGTGAGAGAGCAGAACACAGACAATAATGAAAGTGTTACAAAACGCTGCCAAATGCTACCCCCAGCTCAGCATCCCCTCCCTTGAACAGAAACTGCCAAGTACAGCTGGCCCAAAAATGACTGTTCTATTTTGCAAAACAACAACAACAAAAAACAAAAACAAACAAAACACACACAAAAACCTTCCAAAGCTTTAGAAATCATTTTTCTTCCATGTTGAATATGGGAGCTTTTCAGAAGACCATCAGGGAATTGATTTGGGAAATGTTTCTCTAAGCGTATCAGGAGATATAACATTGACCTCAAAGCCTCATCATTAAATTGGGATCCAGATTGTAAAGCATGAGCTCACATGGGTTATTGGGGTCTGTACATAGCAATCATTACCTTGTCACACAACTCTCGCCACCGAACCAGTGGTGTCCTCACATCAGCTAACACACTTTTGTGTGGTTTAGCTGCAAGTCAAAACGCTGGTGCTCAGATTGCCAGAGAAGAGTGAGGGCCACAGGTATCATCACACCAAAGCCAACCTGAAGGCAGCAAGGCCCGTACCTTCTTTAAATGTGACAAACATTTTTAAAAGGAATACTCTGTTACACTGAAAAAAAGCCTCAAAGCCCTACTGCCAGGTCTGCAGGGGCTGGAGACCTGTCCCACTGCCCCAGCCAGGAGTATAAATTCACTTTCCTTTCTCTACCTTGTCCAGCATCCTACAAGGTGCTTCAGCAATGCCCCTTTTCACCCATCCTCTGTGCTTTGAGGCTGGCTGATACTGTTGCTGGAAGAAGCGGGCTCTAGTTTTTCTATTCGTGCAAAATGCCAAGTTTTTAGTAAATAATAAAACAAAAATATTGTGTGTACATGTTTGATAACTCAGGTGAACATATTGTAAGGATGACAAACAAGCAGAGAACGTGTCTAATTTGGGCATCAAACCTTTTTTTCTGAAAACTGAATATAAAGAGCAAGAAAAAACATTCACTCTGTTTTTCTAATGGAAAGTGTCACTCCATTTTTCTAATAGGAAGTAATTTCACTGACAAGCAATTCCAGTTTTGTTTGCATCTCTGTTTCAGCTCCTTGAAATGCTCACATTCAATCTGGATTAGGGAAATTTTATTTGCAAAATTGCAAATGCTACTTGAGACAGCCTGTAATTTTTTCGTCCATATTTCAATGCAGAAAGTATAGTAAGACCTTTTCTTACAGTTGACCAAAATCTTCCCAAAGTCTTCGCATATTAGATGACCTTGATAGCTAAACAATATGGGCTTTTCCAAATGATTTTGGCTGTTGCAAACATTCACAGCATCAGTGACAAGAACACCCACCCAAAGCGTTATTTCAAAGCCAAACTTTTACTGACAGGGTAGAGCCCAGGATCTGGCAAATATGCTTAGGAAAAAAAAAAAAAGGAAGCAGAATCATTTTTCCCTCATGCCTGTGTGGCTCTAAGCCCTGGCAGCCAGCTCTCTCCATGTGCGAGCTTCAACAGACTTTGCACTCCAACCTGTTAATCACTCTTCTAACAGCCATGCACTGAGCTGAAAGAGAGAGAGTCAACTCCCAGCACCTGAATTAGAAATGCAAGTGTTTATCCATTTGAAACTTATTCAGATGGATACGAAAAATTATTCAGGACTGATTTCCCATGAAGGTTAGGAGCTTGTTAGGATAGCAGATTTTAAAAGGGAAGAAGATAAAGTTCTACTCTGCCTTGCAAACCCTCAAAGTGTTCCCAGCAGTGGCCTTGTGACTTAATCTTTGAGTCCTCCAGAGTCCATTGATTTGGGGATTTTTTTGAATTCTACCACAAAAGGCAGGGGAAAGATTGACCTGAGACAGAAGCATAGCGGAAAGACAGATTATGGGCAGGATGCAGGTGGAAGCCTGCAGCAGCTTTGATCCTGAAGCCACTTTCCAGAGGAGCAGGACTGTAACAGTCAGCACACCACCGCTGCACAGACCCACAAGCCCCGTGGAAGGGACCCAGCAGCAGCACCAGGTCTTCTGCTCTGGGAGCACAGCGCTTGGAGGTGGTGAACCCCCTGGCTGGGCAGTGCTGTGCAAGGAGAGAGGCTGGCGTGGACCCCGCTGATTCTAGTTTAAGGTTGGGGATTGTTACAGGATAAAGCTCCTCTGCGTGACCACGAAGGAGCTGAGCCCAAAGCCTATCCAGCTGGGCTAGTAGCAGCCCATGGCAGGGGCTGTGACCCCATGAGCAGCTGCCTTTGTGGGGAGAGTGTTGGACCCTGACCCACAAAATCAGCTGTGGGTTTTCAACTGGAAGATGATTTGGATTTGACAACAGATACATCCTTACTAGGAAATCATACTTTTAAAGTTTCAGAATGTGAAAATGCAAAACAAAACAAAACAAAAAACCCCACACCATTAAAAAATATAGGAAGTTATTCCCCCCCGCCCCCGCCAAGAATTTTAGGGAAATCCTTGGTGGTGTGGGGTGGGGTGCGTGTGTGTGTGTGAAGGAAGGAATAAATAATTCAGTTTGAAACTAAAATGTTACAAACCTATCAAATCAAAATATTTTCATTGAACCAAGCTGACAGTCTTTTGGGATTGCCAACTTACAGAAAACATTTCAGATGGACTCTGTTCTGATTCCAGATAGAAAATAATGGTAAAATCTCTGCAAATTTCTTGCTGGGAAGATGTATCTTTCCTAACTTTCTCTGATCCAAAATCCTCTACAGTTCTGAGCTCTGCTCAGAAGAGACCCTCTATAGTCACTGAGCTAAAAGTAATCACTCAACTCTCCAAGGGTTCAGCTTATTTTTAATTAAGCAACACAATAAACTGTAACATAATAATAAAAGAGTCTCTGTAACAGGTATTGATTATTCATTTTATCATTTGTTGGTAACCTTAAGCTTTCACCACAAGACAGTGCTGGAAAATTCATTAAAATAATACTGAATTATAAAATTACATTGACTAAAGGATGATTTGAGGTCTAAATGCACTTCATTATTCTTCATGAGCAAAGGGAGTTGAACTGAACCTACTCTTTGAAAAGTAAGTTCCCCACTACAGTGAAAAAGGGCTGGCATTTCTAGTTTTCCCATCAGCCTGCCTGATGGCATTCCACTTTCTGTTTTGATGAAAGTCACTGGAATAAGGACTCCTTCTTTTAATAGTTAATTTAAGCTGGAACTTCTAGGTTTGATCTAATCTGCAGAAATATCCAGACTTTTGGAAACTGGAAGCTAAGAGGAAGGGGAGGTGCAGTGTTTTCAGGGTTTCACCTTTGACTATTGAAACACACCTTCTGGCTTTAAGCAAATTTGTTTAGGGTCAGTGAGATTGTTATTATGAGTAAGGGCATTCTTCCTTCATGCTTTGTCCAGCAAATGCTGTAGAATAGTTGTGTTAGTCAAATGTAACTTGAATGTAGAGGTCATTAACCACTTCTCTAATGGACCAGCACGCTTTCAATTTAATTAATGTGAAGAAATCACTGGGGATAACAGTAGAAGGACTTCACGCTTTCAAATGAAGTACTGAGATATCAAATTAAATGAGCAGCACCAACAGTTAGCAAACAGAGACTACTGTGCTTAGGAAAGCTACAAAAAAAAAAAAAAAAAAAAAAAAAAAGAGTGGCATGAAATGAATATTTTTACCATGTGAACAGTTAGTGAGAAACGTAGCCAATTTCCCTAGGGTTCGCAAATCTGTGTGTGGAGCAGAATTTGTCTTTTTCTCTTACTGAAATCCTGTTGCAGTTTTAGGACTTTTTAAATGGAATGTGGCTACTACAACAAACATTTCCAAATTCCATATGTACCTGCATAGACTCGCAAAGAGAAAATGCGTGTGGCTGTTCTCCATGGGTCAATAAAGGTGTGGTATATGCAAATTTCATCTGACAGATTTGGATTATCACAGTATTTCACTACAAGTCACTTTCTGCCCATACTGTTTACAGAGTAACTTCTTTCAAATGTTGTATTTTTTTATTTTTTAATTGGGCTGCTTTTTAACAGACTTGTTAAATCTCTCCACTTCGAATTCAACTTCTTCTGGTTTAGGTTCAGCTGTTTTTTGATCTGAAGGAGAAATTGTTGTCAATAGAGATTATTTTTGCTGCAGTCCTGCCTGTAAACTGAAATCTGCATTAATCATTCTGTCAATCTAAGGCAGTGAGCCACTCAAATAGCACCATGCCCTGTGCTACTGACTTACTATGTGACCTTGGGTGAGATATTTATTTCATCAAGAACCTGAAAGAACAATCAGGTTGCTGAATTGCATCTATTCCGCTTAGGCCTCTTTGGGAAATCATACATTTTATCAGCAGCACTTAGGGGAAAATTATTTTTTCATGAAGAGTCTTTGACTATATCTAGTACGAAGAGCAGAGTAAGTAGCTTTTATTAAGTTATTGGTAACATGGAACAACCTCCACTGCAGCTGCTGCTACTACTTTGTTCAGGAGATAGGACAGACACAACAGTGGCTTTGGACATAGCAAAGTCATTCCTCTACTTGACTTTACAAGTCCTGTAGTTAGGCCTGTAGCACACCCATATTTTTCAAGTGAAAGCACTTAATTAGCCAGAAATAACCTCCAATTTAGGAGCCGTAGGGCTACTTAGAACATTATACATATTGCAAACCATTTGAAAACACTTCAGTTACTGAGCAAGCTGTACTATCTGTGGATAACACCATGAGCACATTGTCACTCAGATGCGTTATGGCAAAGAACCTGTGCATGTGGATGTAATTTTGCCCTTTAGCACATGGGTTCAAACTACCCTGTAGCATGTCCCATAGCAAGTAGCAGGAATCCTTCACTTTGGAACCTAAGGCACTGTGAACATCCAAAATGGCTGCACTGTAAAGCTGCCAAAATCCTAATAAAATTATTGTATTGCTGGCTTCCCTGAGAGTAAAAAGAGGGAAAGAAGTTTGTGGAGGAGCAGAATGTCCCTATAGCATTTTACAGAGGATATTAGACCAGATTCATTGGTACATGCTGCCTTTATATCTTTCGTTATGCAAATAAGCTATAAATGTAGCCCATTAGCTAGTTAGGCCAGGTTTACAGCTGCTTTGAATCAGTGGCATGGCACAAAGCAGCTGGAGAGAACAGATACATCTGACTGCAAATCCCTTGGCTGTTTTCCTGTGTGTGTGTTTTTATTTTTTTAATTTTTAATTTTTATTTTTTAAATTTTTTTGGTTGGGAACAAATTTCTAAGATTTGTTTCAGCCCTTACACCACTCCCATTCCTTTCTACCTTGTTTTACACTGGTTTTTTTTTTTTTT
This sequence comes from Chauna torquata, assembly GCA_013399475.1. Lineage (NCBI taxonomy): Eukaryota > Metazoa > Chordata > Aves > Anseriformes > Anhimidae > Chauna > Chauna torquata. The sequence goes on along the minus strand of VXAL01019813.1, from coordinate 98,142 downwards.
TTTTTTTTTTTTTTTTTTGAAATCCACATTTAAACTCTAGTTGCTAACAGGAAAAATAAAGTCCAGGCTATGAATTACTGAAGTGAGAATCAGAATACCTGGGTTCTGTTTTTGCCATGGACTTCTGTTGCCCTTGACTTATCATTTTGAGCCTCAGTGTCTGCTTTGCTTGTAAGGATGCTTTGCTCATTTGAGATTATAATGCCAAGAACAATGGGAAAATGATATCTACTGGTTACACCTGGACGTGAGGCACTAAGAGGAGTTGCTGGCAAGGGGTGATGTATATTTTATGATGTGAACAAATCTTCTAGAGTGTGGAGTGCAAATTTCACTAAAAATCTCCAAATAACCATCTAAGACTAGCAAGCTGGAAGAGACCCCAAGGTTGCAATCTGGAGCTGAACAGCAATCTCAGTTATTTGAAATTTTGCCAAGAACAACTTTCTGAGCTCCAAGAGACCAGAACTAGTGCATGATCCTGAGAACATAATTGCTCTTTTCTGTTTGCAGTAAGAAAAACTGTTATTCTCAAGAATGCAGAGCCTCACCAGATCTCTGTTGAGCATGAAAATACAATAATAATAATTCCACTTCAGTCATTGCTGTATTCACATACCTCTTACTTGAAGTTGCTGCTATTGACCACTGTTCAAGAAAGGACTACAGGGATCTTGTGCCCAAACCCATCCAGACCTACTTTCAGTTTCAATTTTGGCTTCTACACCTTGTATTGTAGGGTAAATGGGACCCTCCTGGTGTACAGAGAGCTAAAACAGTAACTTTGTGCTTGCTGGAATACAGTAGAACCAAAGAGGTTGAAAAAAAAAAAATCTTTGAAGTACTGAAATAGAAACTGTGCTTAGTTCTTGTATAGGCTATGCAAGAAGCAATGGTGGGGGGCAGCAGCAACAAAATGAAACCAAAAAAACAATCCTCTTAATCCTTTCTAATATTACATCATAGGGTAGAACTACTTCAATAACAAGAATAACAACTTCTTTCTTAAATGCTTCTCTCCAATTCCACACACAGAAACAGAATCATATGAAATAAATTTATTCAGAGGGATACATAAAATTATGACTGTAAAATCAGTCATAAAATTCATACAGAATATAGTATTCATCCCATCTCAAGGAGACCCAGAGTTTCTTGACTTGTTGGAAAAGCAATTTATATCAAAATTTTAAGGGATAACCAATACTCATCCTCCACTTTCTCCCACTTGCAGCCTAAGGACGTAATCAGAAACATTCACATACTTGTTCTTTTCCTGTTGATACTCTCCAGAGAAGAACGTTGGCAGGGGACTAGCCTGTAGGACCTGCTTCTTGCTCTGTGGTCCAAAACAATCAGAGTCTGTTGATCTGCGTTAATTTAAGGAAGGGTGCTGCAGGTTTCATGCACATATTACATATGCTTCTAACCCATAATGGTTTAGTCACAGTTCTGTAAAGCAACACAAAAGGAAGGAAGGGAATAGATTAGCCATTTAGGCTTCTGAACTCTCAAACCACCTTTTAAAACTCTACTCAAAATTGATTAATTAGCAACCAACACACATCACATGGCCCACAGATCTTACATTTCCAAAATGCTACTATTTTATGCAAGTGGGACATTGCTTATTGCAGTTTCCACTTTTAGAAAGAATAAAATATAGTTTCACTGATTCTGCCCCCTTCAAAACAAAACAAAACAAAGAAAACAAAACATAAAACCCCGCCCAGCCCCAAAACTCAACCCTTTTTCCAGTTCCAGGCACTTTTTGTTACTGCTTACAGAGATCAGTTCTTGCAATCGTGTCTTCCACAGTACTTAAATTAGACCCATGCCAGCTGGGTCTGTACCAGTGGGACTGGTGTTCTCTGATTTTCTCCTAACGAACTGTGCTTGATGGCAACTCATCCCAATCAAAGTAAAATCTTGTGCCTGGAGGGTGCTGTCAGATCAGTCATTATCTAAGCACATCTAGAAACCACAATGCATCATGTCAGAGGATATCCCCTTTCCAAAATGGGTGGAAAAGTCTACATTCGGAAATAAGAATGTTTGCTCTCTAAACTAATATTTTGGAATTTGCCAGAATTCAGGAATATTTTCTCTTAAAAAAGGTATTGCTCATCTTCTCTTCCTTGTTTTTAAGATACTTCTTCAGCAGGCATCATGGCAAAAAAGCCAAAAAAAAAAAAAAAAAAAAGAGCAGGAACAGTACTATAAGAAAACAATAAACATGAATAGAACACTACCCATTCAAAGGAGAACATGCGAGGTTTATCTAACCTGAATACTGAGTCAACTGGAGCCTAGCAGCTGAAAGAAAATATAGGAAGAAAAAGAGAAAATCCAGCAGGAGAAAATGAGAAATGCATTTTGGGCACTTAGTCCCCAGTGTCAGACTTGTGACATGGTTGTATTTTATTCCAAGCAAAATTTCTTATTTATGAAGTTATTAGAGTGACAGAAAGTGTTGTGAAAAGCAGAGTAAACTTATTTCCTTCCCAATATCATACCCTCGCTGCTTTACAGCTGGGTGAAATCAATGCTTTGCTCTCCACTGAGACAGAAAAAGGAAAGTTACCTGGGTCCCCAGCAAAGTCAGGGCCCCCAGCCGGCAAAGCTGCACAACTTCTCAAGTCTGTACCTGCCTACGCAACCTCTTTGCCTTGCTACGGAGCACTGATACCCTCTGTCTTCCTGACAGAAGCACATGAAATCAGCGCCTAGTCCTGGGATACGTGAACATGTCACAGAAGGTATCTTCCATGATATTAACCATGGAAGAAAAGTCACGCATGTGTTCATCTGCTTCGCTGGCTTAGATTCCTGAATTATAAAATGGGGACTGTCTTGTGTGTTGTGATCTGAGTGATGCCAGTTATAACACGACCACATGGCCGCTTTCCTGCTTTGATGGCTGGATCTGAAGTAACCCAGTCCTTGAAAAATTATGACTTACATGCTCAAGTACCAAGCTGATGCAGGCCTTACATATTTTCATTGACTCTGAACAGATCTTTTTTTTTATATAGTACATATAATGCCACAGTGGTGCTATATTTTGCCATTTTTTTGTTCATTTTCAGTTCTTTTTTGAATTTCAACTTTAAAATTACAAAGGCAGTGTGTGTTTGCATGGTGACATACCACTGTTCATACAGCACTGTGGGAGATACAAAGGACTTTTTTTTGTTTCTAGTTTGCATTTTATAGGCAATCATTAACAGATAAATGTCCTGTTAAATTCATCTTCATCTACGCTAAAGTTGAGTTTATGATTATGATAAAATGAAAGCAATTTCTAAATACGTTATGCTGGAGCTTTATGTTAATTCAGTCTAAATCATATCAATTATAAGTGACAGTTTATCCAGAATATTATTTTGTGTTTCTAATTTTACCCTAATTATTTTCATTCAGTAGATTTATACCAATAACTGTTACATATCGTCATGCCTTTTTCTACCTTTTTTGTTGTGATCCCAGCTTTCTAGTATACACTACAAGTAACCTATTCTTTTACCATACCGCATAAAAGCATATTGTATACATCACGGTATTTTTTTGCTTAAGGAAAATTAGTTATACCATTTGGTATATGTCAACAGATTATGGGATTTATATTCAGTTTTTTAACATTGGAGGAAATCCATATTTATGTTTGTGTCTTGAAACATCTTAATGTTTTCAGAATTTCTGCTGGCCAGAAATATTCTGCATCCCCAAGAAACCACAGGTGGATCAAATGATCACAGACTACTCTGATCTCCATGCGGACATGTGTGGGCCAGATTTTGCTCCAGTCACACACACTCCTCTTCTTACATCAGGCTGTTTCTATACTGGCTTCACAGTCTGGTCTTTGGCTCTGGTCATAGGGACAAAATAGGCATGTTTGCATGGGGAGTGTCTGTGATAGCAACTGCAAGTTTCAGGTGAAAATGTTTTGTTTTTTAAAGTAATTTAGGAAAAAAATAGTCTTCAAGCATTTTGTGCTGGTTTCTTTTGAATCTGTATAACACTGAGCACCCTTTTTGTGGAAAGACATAGTGTGTATCAGTGCATGATTGAGAGAGGAGTACAAACTTTGACAACAGCAACCAAAGAAAATAAATTAAGTAGCAGTAACATACATAGCAAATGATTAGAGAGACAGAAAACCTTTCCTCCCTCCTTGAGACAAGTGTAAATTAAGACTGTGGAAAACATGGCGACTAGACAAATTGCCCATTTTCAAGGCACCCACCAGGCTTGGGCCATGGTCCAGTGTAGCAAACCCCAAAGGCAGCAGACGCAAGTATTCACAGCAGTCCTGACATGCAGTCTATCCATCATCCATAATGCCTTGTTTCACAGGGAAGGCTACTGATGAACAAGCCCACCTTCAAATAAGGAGAAACACTAGAATTAACTGCTGCTGCTGTAAAACATCCCAGTACCATACAGATTACAGTGGCATCTCCCTACAGCTGTGGGGCTTGAATCACAGGACAGTATCTTACCTATATGAACTAAAACAAAGGGGTCCAGCTGTGCATCAACACACAATTTCTATACCACTCTCACCAGCCAAGTGCTGTTCTACATAGGATGTTGCTCATGGCCTCACCAGAGACAACAGCGAAACTCTCACTGCTATCAGAAAGGCCAGGATTTTTGCAAAAATCAGTCAGGAAGCTCTTTGCAGTATGTCAATAAATATTTATTTTAGTAAACAATATTTTCCGTATGGAAATGAATGCAACTTTTTTTTCATATTAGTCAATAATTAGTGTTTGGGTTGTTTGTTTGTTTGTTTTTGTTTTGTTTTTCTCCCTCTGATCAAATGTACTCTAAACTTGGTGGATATCTTTCAAGAGAGAAGAATGGATTTTGGATCTGGTACTTCATAGCAGATAGTAGAAATGGCTACCAGCAAGAAGCATTCCTTACTCAGAGGTCAGAGAACATCTTCACATCACTTTAACTGGTTTAACAGCTCTGTAAGAATAACAAATCTATTTAAAATAGGAAATCAGAGGAAATAAAGCTGTGTCAGGGAACATTAACACTCCCATGTGCGCTTTGACCTTGGACAGCTTCTCAGATCTCTTGTTCAGCTCATTCATCATTATTCTGAGCTGTCATCGTGCTCATTAATTATACATTAACCTCATTCATGACTTTTAATCTGTAAATGGGTCAGGATGTTTAAAAATTATTAAATAAGTATGTGCAATGGTAATAAGGATAATACCTATACTAGAGCCTAGGACATCTGACCGCAAATCAAAAATAGGTGACTCTGAACAATTAAATGGGAAATAAAATAAAAACAAGAGAGTTCTCCGAATCTCCAACCTTGCATTTAGAACAGTATTAGCTTTAAAAGGTTCCCCAAATAGGCAGCTTGTAGTCTTCTGACTTTTTTTTTAACTTGCAAAACGAGCATGAGTTTTTCAAAGCAATGAAATATCTGCTATAAGCGAAATCTTTATGATTAGTGAAATGAACCATCAGGCACCAGCTCAGATAAAACAAGGATGGGTTCTTGACAATATTCAGATAACTGGTAGAACTGACAATGCTTCGCTTTGGTGGGTGCGTTTGCTGGGTGGAGTGCAATGACTGCAGGCGATTACATTGTTATCAGAGCACGCTGCATTCCCACAGACCACAGTTGGTGCATCCATGTCCTGGAGGTTGAACCAGTTGCCAGTGGGTCTTCTAACCTACACAGTGACTCAATTTCCAAGCAACGTTGGGTGAGCGCAATCCTCTGAATCGGTCAGTAAGTTCTCTATAGTAGATATTGGATTCAACAGAGGATTCACATCCATGTTTCCAGCACTAATAATATTGTAATTCTGGAATTGCAGTCTATTGTTTCCTCCTATAATTAAATGATTTTTTACCTCACAAAGTACTGGGGCACCTTGCTCTCCAGCATCACAACAGACTTTTCATATTGTGGCAGTTGTTTGCAGTAAGCTGAAAGTGCCAAGGTTTCCAAAACAAGCTCGAAGTAGAAATAAAATTTTATGCCTGAGCAAGAATTACTATATGCCACATAACATTTCAAGCTAAAATAATGTTTTGTCAAAGATTTAGGGAACAAGGATTAGTTTTTTAAACCTGGCTAAGTCAATGAATCTTATATCCCGTATACTGCTATACATTATGTTTGAAGATACCTTTCACTATGCTAACTCAAGGCTGTTCTAGGAGGTTGCTTGAAAAAAAAAAAAAAACCCTCAACTGAGAGGACATTTCAACAACCTACTTTAACAGAACTTGTGAAAGCCAGCAGCATAAGGGTGCAGAAGAGAATATGAAGTATGCCTGTGAAGTATATAATGAATTTTGGAATGGTAAATTATGGAGTTCATTAACAATAAATTATGGAGCCTCAAATATATACAAAATGATTTACCTTAGATAGAAAAAAACAGAAGACTTTTTCCCAGCTATAAGTGCATCCCATTCCCAGAGAAGCTAAAAGCTTTCATTAATTGTTTTTGGTCACGTCCAGGATTTTCAAAGGACTCCAAGAAAATTATGGCTAATAGCTTGTGAACTTCACTGGAGGCTAGGTACCTAACTACCTTGTGGCTCTTGGAAAACCCCTGTCTCTTTGAACAGCTGAATTCTGCTCAGCTCTAGCAAAATACATGCATTTCACAGCTCTGAAATACTCTATAGGATTTTAACCTTAAAAATGTCTGAATGAAAAGGTAGGTGCTTAACCTGATGGCCTACTGAGTTTAATAGGACTCTGCCTATGGCTTTAAATAATGGTAACTGTGTAACCTACGGGTGAGATGTTCCCTGTTGTGTTGGATCCACAGAGGTGAGGTTTTTAAAGCCCCCCTAGATAGCCCTGCTGTTCTCCCTCCCCTGCAGGAACTTGTGCTTTTAACTCCAGAGATCTCCAGGGCAGGTTAGCCACGGTAGCCATCATCACATTTACACTTATAAACTATCTCAAAGCATTTCAACATCCATTAATTAAACTCTAAGGGCTTGGTAATAAGGTGCGATGCATATTTTCTGCTGTCCCTCAGGTAAAATAGCAGTTTTGCTTATCCATGAGTAGCAATTGGCTTTAAACCTGCAGAATCTGTTTATATGAGCAATCACAGATCTGTATGTAGTAAAAAGTATGATTGCATGGGATGGACTCAGCTTGTGCTGAAATGGGAAAGGAGATTACATTTTCATTCAAAATACCTTTAATGTATTTCTTTCTTAAACTGAAGTGAGCGTATTAGGCTATTTATTCCCAAATGGAATTCCAGCAATTGGGGTTATTGAGAATGTAGTCCCTGACATGTATTTTTTCCTTAAATCTGTTTCAGAAAATTGTGCTTCTCATGTGATCAGAAAGATAATTAAAGGACTTTTCTGTATATGTAATGCTTCCAAGTTGACATACCTAACCATGTACTAGGGCAATGTAAAATGGATGCAATACCAGTAAAGCAATGGGAGTCTATTTTTTTAAACTGGGTGTTAGTTCACACCTTATAAACCAGCTCTAATTTCCACTGGCTGGGAATATTGTCTTTTACTCAGAATCCTGACTTGAGGTGCAGGACCAATGAATATAAACTCATAAAGGCAGAATTTCTCCTCTATGGGAGGCATCAGTATTTTGGAGAAGAAAGAAGGTATGCATTTGTAAAAAGAGGAGTATTTTCAAACATTCTGTCTGCGTGAAAAATAAAAGAAACCATATTTTAAAAATACAGAGCCTTATTTGAAAGTGTAATTAAAGGGTTAACTTGTTCCAAGCCTCAAAATTTCATTCCTTCTCTGTGCCTCAGTATCCTCTTTAAATTGCACATCATGATGGTGACCCGCTTGGTGAAACTCTTCCACAACAACAGATAAAAACCATCATCCAGGAGCTTACTTACTGCTATTGAAAGTGGACAGTTTATTGTTTCACATAAAATAACAGACATCACTACATCCTTCCAGTGTGACTCCTGCAACACCAAAAAGATACTACCTTCCCATCACAAGACCACACAGCTGTGCCCTGTTACGCATGAATGGTGTGGTAGTGATACTCATTTCAGCTAGTTCATATGTATTTCTTCTGTTTGAATGCACGGTATTTTTTTTAATTACTTCTGACCTTTCATCCAGCATGCTATAAGCTTCTTATGAAGAAAAGACAATAAATAATTCAACTTCCACTTATTCCTGGAGGAGACTAGCTGCTGTAATCTATCCTTAGAGAATAAACAAGCTAGCTGTTCACGTACAGCTTATTAGAGTATGACAAATAAACATGTACACAATATGGCAATGACAATAAGGATGGGGAATACTAGAACTGTATTTTGGGCTGGAATCTGAGGCTGGGACAATTTCCAGTTCCCTCCTGGGTGCCTTAAAGTTTGGTTATACTTTTCCTTGTAGCTGTGAGCCACAGACTGGTAACAAATGTCAGTGCAATAAGGAGTGAGGAAGGAAGGAAGGACAGAGCCAGAGAGCATGTCAGAGAGTGGATTAATTCCCCACCATGAGAGTGCTCTGGGCTGCTTTGTTCAGTGTGTTCAGAGAGGAGCTCTCAAATGAGTTAAAAGTCTGTGATCAAGACATACAGTTCCTCAGCATCCCAGGAGTGAGACTGTTTGTTTAGGGTGGTCTGCTGGAAATACTAATGTGTTAGGGCAGCACGTTGGGAAAGCTTCTGCACCTGCTTTAGAGAAACCTTTTCAAAACACATATTACTTGCTGCCTCCAGTAATGCTTCTGTTTTACTTAGAACAATGGTGGGATGAAATATTTGAAGCAGTTTTGGACGAAAATCTAGGTTTCCCCCTTTCCCACAGATGTGGTCCACATGAGATGTGGTCTCGTGCTTTCTTTCTGGCTTAGTGAGTCCTGAATTTCAGCTTTTACTGAAGGGTGGTCGGGACCTCACCTTGGAGGAGCCCACAGCTTGATGGATCAGGTGAAAGACAAGAAATGAGCATGTGCTCCTTGAATCATAGGTAAAAGGTCTTACACCTGGTCCCTGACACACTGACTGCAGTCGAAAAACAGAGGGGAATAATGTCTCTGACAAAGTCTCCCTGCAGCTTTGCGACATCAGCATCTGGCAGCCACCCTGGGAGTCCTGTGGAGCATCAGCCTTGTGAGGAGATGGCTCAGTTCTGACAGCAGCAGAGCAATGGGGGCCTCACTTGAAAGTGTTTCAGAAGAACATAAAAACTTTGAATTCTTTCTTCTGAAACAGTAAAATATGCAATTGGTTCGGAGTAGACCGCATCCACAGGAGATATCTGACAGTCTTGTGTGATGAGAGAGAGCTGCTTGTGTCACCAGAGTGAAAGATAGAGTGTCTGAAGAAGAGGAAACCATTCATCTTACCAACCTGACCTTTCTGATAGCCAGCTAGTAGTATGGGCATAGCTCCACAGATCACTTCAAAGTTTATTGCTCTGTTAGTCCTCTTTGATTGACAGATCACCTAATGGATAATAAATTACTGCTCTCCACTCAGACTGGGGCTGCCTGCATGTTGCTAACGCTGATTTTTCAGAACCTACTATCACTCATGCTCTGCTTGTGCAATTTAAAGGGATGCAAGTTCACAGACAATAAATAAATACAGAGGACTGGGATTTCAAGGGTATGTGTGGGGAATTAACTGCGTGGTGCCCTCTGAATTTTGGCATGATGCAGGCTCCCAACTCCTTCAGGTCTTTTGAAAAATCTCACACCTCCGCCCCAGCAGCAGTTGGTGGTAAGAGCAGTGCCATTTTCCTCAGTCCCTGCACAGCAGGGAGGCAGGGAGGTTTGGGGGGACACTTACCTCAGGTGCAGACATGAGGAAGATGAGAAAATGTGCTCTGCAGTGAGAGGAGTATGAGGAGACTTCACCTGAAACAGGTGGTTCCTCTCCTACGCTGCCCCAGGCCAGGGCCTGACTCTCAGCTTTTACTTCATTCCAGTCACGGTGACTTGCTTTAGCACAACGAGCAGGCACCAAGCAGAGACTGAATAAAGATCTCAGGGTTTTGCCCATAAAAAGAAAATGAAGTGGAAATGCCTCTCTAGAGGTTGGAGAGGCCAGGATCTGTTATGGCTGCTCAGGGTCTTTGAGAGCGCCGCAAGTTAGCAACACTTTCCTCAAGAGCTGCTGCCGGCCTGGCACTCCCGTTAGTTCTGCCATGTGTCAAGATGCAGTTTAAAAATATTTCCCTCTTTTGCACTCACCTTGGGACTGGTCGGCTTGTCGCCAGTGCTGAGGATAAGGCTCTCCAAGCCGCTGGTCCCAGTGGTACCTGCTGGGTGAATAACAGCACATGCGAGGTAAAATAAAGCCAAAGAAAAGCTCAGTTCTCACACGGGCCAGATTTTCCAGAGAGCTCTAAAGCTAGTGCAGATGGAGCAGGGCATGTTTAAAAATGTATTAGCAAACTGTATTCCCNGGGGGGGCAGAAATTGGCCCTGGTGTTAAGCAGTCTAATTTTGCATGGAATTTTGCATAGCTTTCCTGAAGGCGAAGGGCCTTCCCCTCCTGTGGCTCAGCTAGGCCTCTGCCCTTGACACTGTGGTTGAGGTGCTGTTGCTGAACGTTCATACTTGTCAGAGATGTTCCCCCCAAAAAGAAACCTACACACTCAGCTGGATCCAAACTGGTGCCGATGCAGCTGCACCACTATCCCTGGGCATGTGCAGCTTCTCTGTCTCCTTGTTCTTGTGTGGTACACCAGCAGTTTTGGGGCTTTCATTTTAAATTAGCAACAGCTATCAAAAGCACCCATCATGGAGGCATCATCACCATGGCAGGTAACCCCTGCAGGTTGGTTTTGACTTTTCTGGCAGGTGCTTGTCTTTACTCCCAGGGTTGTGACTTTCGCCTACACTCTGAGTTTTCTCTCTCATTCCCCTGGCTGCAGCCCTGGTCTGTGATACCAGCTGCCATCACCATTCCATACATTTTCAGATACAGACCCAGGCATTCTCTGGGCAGTGAGCTTGGGCTGGGGGTGCTGACTGCTTGTCTTGCTGCCCCATAGCATCCCCATTGTTCCTTCCAGCTGCCATGAGATCTCTTAATTCTTCACCGGTGAATCTGTAAACTTTTGGGACAGACAACATCTTTCATTGCTTTTGTGAATATTTGCATCTCATAAAATCTAGCCCAGTGGGGTTTGGCGCACTTCTGCATCTCCAGCCCCTACCACGCTGCACATACTCAGAGCTCTCATTATACTGCTTTTCCCTCTTGATTGAGGGAACAGTGAGACCTTCAGGAACTTGTTTATTTATGAAATCTGTGTTACTTGTTCCTATAGCATTTGTTTTTCTCTCTCTTTGGAAAGCACAGAAGTTCAGTGTGGGCCCTTAGAAATACAGCTGCTGTTATTTTGCAGCTGGGTGCTGCTATGTGGAGAGCATCTGAAAAAGGAATCTTGAACATAGGAAATTAGATGTGAGTTTACATCACTCTGGAGGACAATACATGAAAAACTTGAGATGTAGATTTTAATCCAAGATTTTTAATATGAATTTTTCATCCTACAGCCTTTACAGTTGAATGGAGGACTGGAAAAGCTTGTCTATGTACAGATCCATAAAGGACAAGACACTATTTTCTCTTGTTTCATACTCAAACAATGGTACGCCTGGTAGGTTAAACAACATTCCCCATCTTTACATCCTCAATTTAGGAAAGTGCTGTGGCTATTCAAGAGAGCTTTTATATACACCAATAGACTCTAAGTATAAGCTGAAAGTTTAGGATGTATTTCAGTGCTATCTTCACAGCATGCTCTATAGGCAATGTGTTCCCTTTACCCACACTTCTTACCTTTCTGCTTCCTTATATCCAAGCTTATGGAATAAAAAGAAGGGAATTATGTTGCTTCATTTAGTAGTATCAAATATTTTTACTGAGAGTAATTGCTTATCCAGAGTTCGCTTATATAAGAATGAAACATGGTATTCCATTAAAATTATTAAAAATATCTTTCTATAGCTCTGCTCTCTCCACTTCTCCTCTAATGTTCAGAATCACATAAAATAGTAATGAGCATACATAGCCTTCTGCTGTTTTCATAGACAAGGCAGTAAAAGAGACAGTTGCTGTTCCCTTGAGCTCTAGCCCACGAATCAGAAAGTCTAATCAGCCACAGTCTGACACACTAGATAGCCCCTGTATGTCATTACTGCTATATTAAAATCTTTCCTGTTTGAATTCTGTATCCACTGTTAAAAGAAGAGAGAGAGATAGAAGAGAATTAAAAGAGGGCAAGAAGAAAGGACTCACAGAAAAGTTACTCTCTTTTAACTCCCCCAGCCTGATGCTTTGGAATTCAGTTTCCAGTGCAAGACTTGGTCTGAAAATACCAGGAGCAAGTACCTGGCATTCTGTGACCATCATACACCCCCAGCACCCCCAGGGCTGTTTATTTATTTATTTATTTATTTATTTTAACAAGTTTTAGCGGCCTGGGTAAGACCCAGCACTGGCTTAGGTGGTTCTGCCTTGCAGCAAATGCTCATTGAAAAGTAAACGAGCAATGGAGTTGTTCGCTGCTTGCCCACAACATTTGTCTACTTGCAATTGAATATTCAGGATTCCCTTGGTTAGGTCCAAGGATTGTAGAGAGGCAGATGTTATGAAGTCACACATTGGATGAATTCAAAGGCAGTCTTCCTGGGAGAAACCTGCTGCTGGGTGTCGCCAGCCTCTGACTATCCACAGTGCAGAAGACGCAGCATTGCTGAAGACGTGCCAGCAGTATGGCTGGCATGCAGGTTTCATAAAGCAGCATCTTCTGACACTCTCAGTAAGAAGAAGGTGCCTCTTTCTGTGCATCAGTCCACATTGATCTGTTAATTACTCTGTGACAAAATGAATTAGACTTAATTTTGCATAGCTGTCCAGTAGCATTACGACATGTTATTACATAATTCTTTGAATCAATAATTTGACTGTGCATGTTTGCATCTTATGAAATTGAGAAAGATCAGTTCAATACCTGTAGGCAGTTGCTTGGAGTGTCACAGATGTATATAATATCGAACAATAGATGTCACTGTTCTGCCAATAAAAAATGTATTATATTTATGGTTATTGGTAGTTCCAACCTCCATTGCACAAAGCTGCAAAAGACAGGGCACTCACTGACACATGACACTTTTAAAAACACAGATCCTGCCCCTCCTCATCTGTTTTTCATCTATCAAATTCCACACAAAAATTGTAAAAGATTTTAAAAAACAGTTTAATCAAAATCAAAAAGATATTTTCCTAGGCCTTTATGCAAATTGGTCAACGCAAGAATAGGACCACTACCCAAAAGTTACCATGAGAGGGAGAAAAAGGGATGTGGGAAGCTTAACTGAGGAAATATCAGAGATGGAAACATTTCTGCTTAGACTTCTTTCTTTCAAGGGTGGGTGTTGGTGTGTTTAATTGCCTCTCCTTCGAATGATTACATGGAAAATGGCAGGTATGAACTCACCCAACAGGAAAGACCAGGGATAAGCCAAGCTTTGTAGAGAGACAAGAAAAGAGGGAGAGGCATCACAGGCAACATCCCACAACAGCAAAAGATAGGAAGAGTCTGCAAGAGGAGGGAATAAGTATCCAAGTGAAGTTTGAGCCGTAATATCCTAACTCAGGAGGTTCTTAACACTGCTTGAAATTAGTATAAAATTATGCAAACATTATAAGAAACTCCAGACCAGCACGATGCCCTTTTGCTGTGCTATAAGTGAGGCCGGTGCAGAGTCAGCTCTCAGGTGATGAGCAAAACCAGTGAAGTCTAACAAATGAGAATGAGTTTAAACATCAGTTTCAGGATGAGACACAGAGGAAGCCAGGCAGGTTATTACACAGCATCTGTTCACCAGCTACACTGCTCTGACTATTTCTCAATATCAATAACAGCACACGGGGAGATAATGTCTGTGCTCAGTGGTTGTAGGACCCTCTTTGTAGTCATAACACAAGAAACAAAATGCTTCTATTTGACCAACTGATTTAACCAGAAAAAGTGGACAAGCATTTTGGTGCATGGTGCTGTTCAGTTGCTAGGATAAGGAGGAGAAGGTTCCTGATTTTTTGTTTCTTAACACGAGTTTAGAAGACATAAATTAATTCAAGCAAAGCCTCAGTCTATTAAGCTAAGAAAAGCCACATGCCAGATTTTCAGCAAACTTCTTTCCTCCACAATGGAGGCAAATTAACATTTCTGGATAGACAACACCTGAACTGCACACAAAAATAGGTATTCTTTCAAACAAAACTGCTCATATTATGTACATAAATGCCAAAACTTCACTCAGGTATTTAGGGTACAGAAGCAGAAAACCATGTAGATTTGATCACACTCAATAAAAGCCTCTGAACCGAATGAGTGGGCTACAGACAGGCTCTCTGAGGACAGCCCGATCTCACCTTTCCAACAAGGACAGCAGAAACATGGCTCCCACCAGGCTTGGTGGAGGCCAGGCACTTGTCCTTGCATGTATTCCTTCCTCCTCCCATTTGCATTCATTGTGGTTAAATTTTGCTGCTATGGGCTGAACCTCAAAACAGCATTACAATGAGGAGGTCATCTCTCTCCATCTACTCCAGTGCCTGAGGGAATCGCCAGCAATTTTCTTTCTAGTTTGTAGGCAAGTCCTTACTTGCTATTTGGACAACATTGTGATGCAGAATCAAACCTTGCTGTGTTTATTTACCTATCTACTGAAACTTTTGCATGTAAACAGCATCCTTACATCTCAGCTTTCGTCTTTGGTATATTTTTTCCTCTTCACTTGAGATTATCTCCTTGCATGTCACATCCCAATGTCTTGCTGAGGAAATGATTAGGAGGTCACAAGAAGAAGAATGACTCAATATAAAATCAGAAATAAGAGAAAACTTCAAGGAACATTCTGAGGAATAACAACATTGTTTGCATCATGTATTCCTTGTAGTGTTAAAGGAGCGAGAGAGGCGGAATACCAGGTGAATTGCTACAAAACTTAATGTCTTTCAACATACCCTGTGAGATATTACCTGTTTCTGTAGAAAAATAAAAGGAAAATGATACAAATACCTCATAAATCATAGCTGAGATGCACATTTCAAAGATTCACAGGATTCTGGTACAAACTAGGAAATGGTATGGTTTGCAATATAATGTTGCCTGACAGCACAGAGGAATTTCAGCCACAGGCTTCCAGCTCTGAGAATTATAGGTACGAAAATTCAGTATTTTAAATGTACTTTTAGAGCACCAAGATAAAGCATGCTCCTGGACACAATGATATCCAAAATGCAAAATCTAAGCATCTGCGAAAGCAGAAATATTGATGTACATCACTAAACATATGTTGCTGACTAAAGCTGTTATTAGTGACAACAGTCAGTCTCTCCTCTGGAAAATCCCAGTTGCCTTGGGCTTTGTCTGAGCAGAAAAACAGAGAAAAATCTGAATAAAACCTTGTGAGTTAGCCTCATGATAACAGGCTGAGCTGTAATACTCAGAAAATAATAAAGCCAAAAATACAGGGCTAAATTCAGCCATGCTTATTTGATGCTAAATTGAGCAAATTGCACACCGCCTGCTGCAGAGGCAGTACCAGAAGGCGTCTTGTTCTCCCAGATTGTCTTTGCAGGGTACAGATTATTTTGATCCATTCATCGCAGCCCCCATTTTGCCTGACACCTCAGAACTGAACTGGAAACTCCAAATGCTGCAGTGTGGGAATCTGGGGGCTCCTGCTGGGGTTGTACCTCACTCGTTTCCTATCGCACAGCACACTTAAGAATAAGTTTCAGTAAACATATGTTTCAACATGGCCTTCCAGCTTGGAAGCATTTCGATTGCACCTTTCCAAGTTTTTTCTGCTACTAAGAAGCCTAAAAGATTAATTACCTGCCCCCCCCCAAAGTGTGATCCCAAAAATTAAATAATTCTTGAAGGTAGTAGAAGAATGAAAAAAACTATATTTTGTGAGACATGAGAGCTAGCAATGCTGAAAATTCTGAAAAGAAGGATTTTCACATATACTCAACAGTATTATTGCATGACAGCGTGATGTGGGGAGTCACAGCTAAAAAGGCAGTTTGAATGGGAGGAGCAGATAGGAAAGCAAGTGAATGTGAGAGCAGAGGGCAAAGCAATTGAGTGTTTCAAAAAACTAGTAGATGAATCAATTTTATTTTTCAGCTGATGCACAACATGTTATGGGTTGAACTGTCCTGACTGTTCAAGGGAACATATGGTCATTCAGTCACTTTAGACTGAGGGAATTCAAACCTTTGAGGACTGCAGAAGGAGAACATGCAAGAGTTGGAACAAACAATGAGAAAACCTAGCAAGGAGTTCAGCAGAGACTGAATCAAGCTATGAACACACGGCAGCACTGCTCTGACAAAATTAGCTGGCAAACACTAGAGAAGTATGGAAAATAAGAATATATTTTACAGCCAAAGCTGTTCCAAGATCTATTGTTGCAAGCTCAGAACTAGGAAAACAGCAGCTGGAAAATTAGACCTTAGATAGAATGTGTGTGTATGTACATATATATATATATGGAACTACTGTCCATATATATATGGTAACTACTGTCAATTGCTGACAGAGGAGGTTCTGCATACGTATGTTCAGTCCTCATGAAACACTGAAGTCAAGCAGAATCATGTGAAACATACAGGGGGATGCAGAATTCCTAGAAATTATGTCTCACATGAAAACTAGCTGTGGAATCTCCCCTAGAAATGACAAAGGTAGGAAGAGAACAGGTTTAAATCCTTGCAACGTAACAGAATAGCAGTATTTATGGTTAATTATCAGGCATAAAATGATTAAATTAGCCAGGCTCTGTCTATACAATGGTTGCTTTTCTTCTTCATTCAGCTACAATCAGTTATAAACAGAAATGCATCCCATAAAAGCGTTTCAGTTGTTTAACAGGCTAAGTGAATGGCTGATGTTACTATAATTAATTAGGGATCTTTGTTTAATTGAACATTCGTGGTCACCAAAGCAATGCAAACCTAAAACTCAGCACACTTATCTGATTCTGGTTTCATTACAAATGCATGCTTGGTCCAATAAAAATTAGAAAGAATTTTCATTGAACCTTCAAACCTGTACAGGCTGTGCTCTGTGGACACATGTAAATATGCTTAACTCACATTTCCGAACCCAAAATACAGAGGGGTATTCTGTGGCTACAAACTCATGGAAACCACACAAGAAGTCATGCTTAAAGTCCAGGTAACAGGCTTTGCACTCTCTCTGTATACACAGGATTTATGTTTAGAAAGCAAAGGCAAATAGGTAGATGAAGATCATCAAAGAAAGAAAAGAGGTCAATCAACACTTCACATAACTACAAAAATGAAAAAAAAAAGGGGGGGGGGCAATTTAGTTAATTCCTTTTGCTTCTGCTTTAAAGAGCAGTAGGGTGTGCTCATGAGTCACTTTCTGAGCTTAGTTGCAAACAGCCTCCTGAATGTGTGAATATAAACAAAGGAAGAATAAAATTCATTTTCCTACTCACTGCAAACCATCACACCCTGGTAAGACTTTGTTCCAGCTCATTAAAACTGTGTTTCTAGAACTGTGCCCAACTCAATTAATTCATAGCCCTTTTTGCCAAAACAGTTCATGCTAATGATTTATAACTAATGCGCGGCCACAGCATGTGAACAGCAAGAACTTAGACATGGAACAAGCACCACAGACAGCCAAAAGAGTGAATCTATCATGTACCCTGCATGGAAGACACTTCCTACACCAGCTAGAAGGGGCCCTGCCAGAGAGTCTCAGGCAAGGGACCACGGAGCCAGTGTGCTTTAGATACTGTACCACGTGGTGGGGTACCTGGGCTTTACAACCTGGTCCCCCACTGTATCCAGCACCTCAAATACTAAGAATCTAAGTGAAATGCTAAGGAAGGAACCTCAAAGAAGTTTCTTTTTAGAGTGGAGAAAACCCTTCCACTGTAAATCATGTATATACATGATTGGTAAATGTGTATACAACACATTTTTGTCTTAATCTGGCAAGTAGTACCTACGTCTCATTGCATCTCTGAACACTTATGAGCTGCTGAAACTAGGAATACCAAAACAAGCAGGATGCCAATACATAAATGCTTGTAAAGTGCACTGAAGCTGAAAAGCACAGCATATTACTGCTAGGAGGTGACCAGCATTTAAACAATGTTTGGTGTCTAACAATTTCGTCACTGAAAACAAATTTCTGGTCTGCTTGAAAGGCTCCTGAAGTTCTTCCATTGGCTTCATCAGTCTGGATCAGATGTTTAAAATGTTCACCAGGATAAATGGGTGGATGGGACCAACAGCCAGAGAGATCAGACAGTCTGAGAAAATGGAGGGAGATTATCATCAATTAATTAGATATGATTTATACTATCAAATTTCTTCCACATATATGTTATCCTTTTAAGAATTTATACTAATTTATTTCCAAATTGGATAATATGCACAGATATGAGCCTGGTGCTTTAACCTCACTACGAAGAGCAGTTTTTGCAGGGTTTACCATCAGGGATGAAGCACATGTCTCACCCCACATGCTGCTACTGCACTGATATGCACTGTATCAGAGGGGGCTTTGTTGGATGCAGCTTTTCTGACCCTTTAAGTGTGGCAAATCTCCTCTTGTCAGGTCTCTGATACAGGGCACTGACTCCCCTGCTTCCCTCTGCAAATCTTGCAGGTACATCTTCTCCCCATAGGTCAGGCAATTGCCATGCTCTTTGGTCTGCGTTTTATGACGGCAAGTTCTAGCATTTTTTTTTCTTTTAATGTCTCATGAGAACATACTTAAGAAAGAAAGAGAGGAGGAGAGGAAAAAAGTGAGCAGATGCTATAAAAAAGCCACTGCTTATGCCATGACCAAAAAAAAAAAAAAACATTTCCCAAATGTATCATGCTCAGAAATGATGGTGCTTTGCACTCTGACACCTTTTAAAATTTCTTGAAATGCCTCCTACCCTGGGAATGCAACGTTCATTTTGGTGCAGTTTGACAGAACCCTGGAGCAGGAACATCTAGGATGGTACATATAAATATAAATGTGTGTGTGTGTGTGTGTATATAATTTTACAGCCATGAGAGGGAAACCTGCCCAAATGAGGTGAGATACATTTTCTGTAAATTCTTGCCTTTTCCTACAGCTTAGATTCTCACAACTGCAGTTTTACTTTCTGCAGTGAAAAATACCTGGAAAAAAACACAGGACTATTCTCCTACAAGATGAAACCACTATTTTCAAGAAATAAAAAAACAGCCAGAATATTCCTGCAGGCACTATTTAAGATTTTTTAAGCATTGGATTTGTTGGGCAGTTGAAGCAGTGGCATCTAACAGCTCTCATCTCCCAGCAGTCTCAGGGGCCGGGAGTCTCTAGCACAGCTTACAGTGCACAAGATCTCTTCATGCAGCTCTGGTTGCTGCTCTGTTCTTCCTTGCAAAGAACGGACCGGAATAATCTGACTTTTTCTTGGATCTCAGTCAGGATGCCAATTTTTTGACCCAGGACTGATTCAAACTGCGCAGCGTAAAAATCTACATTGTAGTCTATTTCTTCAGCCACCTTTAAGAATGCTTTCAACCATCGCAGAGATTCCTGGTGCTCCACTATAAATGCTTTCTCATCTATCTCTTTTCTCTTCTTCTGGGTTTTCCCCCTGGCATTGAAAGTAAATAACTGGGGAGACACTTCTTTGTCAGCCTGTATCCGAAATAGCTGTAACTCAGCTGTCCCAGGGAAGTTCTGAAGAGCCCAGGGTTTCTTCATGTCCTTCAGCCGATGTGGGAACCTGGACACCTCCTGACGGGATTGTCTAAGGGAATTTAAATTCACCACCAGCTCCTTCATGCGGTTGGCATACCGCAGGGTGTTCAGGCTGTGCTCACAGGATATCATCCCTGGAGAGACAGTGGCAATCATGCAGGTACGTGAGTTTTCCCCTGTAAATGAGTCCCTCAGGACCTGGGTGAGTTTGCTAGACCTGAATGGGGCATGGGCTTTGCTACGCCCCAAGGCCCTGATACACTCCTTGAGTGCCAAGAGGCTTTTATTAATATCAGCCCCCTCCAGCCTTGTTTGCCTGTCTGCAGTGGAGATGTCAGCTCCTTTCTCATTCCCAGCCAAATCAATCAGGGAAAATTTGGCATACAAATGCCCTCTCTTCTTGAGTATGATCTGGAAGATGGCATGGCTCCGGGAGGAGTGAGTGTTGGCGGAAGTCCGGCCTGATGTGCGACACTTGCTGCCCATTTCAATTAGCTTGCTGACATCTTCCACGCTGATGATCTCTTCCTCCCAAAGGCCCACTACTTGGATCTGCTGCTTACCATCTTCTAGCACCCTCAGCCGCTTCTTCGAGTTCAGCAGGTCAAACACTTTGCCCCCATAAATCTCAAAGAAGGCCCCATAGACCCGAAGCTCCAGTTTCTGGCAACTAGGGTCCTGCACCCTGCAGAAGACATCCTCAGCAACCAGGACATAGATCCCTTTGGAGCACTCAGAGTTCTTGCTAGAGAAGCTTCCCCTCATGGTGTGTGTCTTGCCACTGCCTGTCTGGCCGTAGGCAAAGCAACTGGCCATGCCCCCCTGGAAGAAGGTCTCCACCAGGGGCTGGGCGGTGTACCTGTACACCAGCTCGTTGGTGGCATGGTCATCAAAGGCGTGGTCAAAGCAGAAGATCTGGTTGTCCAGATATCTTGTGAGGTCCAGCTTCTGCTTGGCTTCATGCACCATCACCACGTCCTTGCAGGGCACTGTCACCACATCAATGTCGTTGAGCTCAGCCTCCCGCTGGTTCAGTGGCCGCTTCCGAACACACACACACACACACACACACACACACGCGCGCGCGCGCGCGATGGGGCTGATGTGGCATGGTGGCCTGCAGTGCCTCACAATTCAGATGGCTGCAGCACTCCTGGATCATGGCCATCATGTCAGTCCTGGAGTGGAGCGATGCGGTGGCCTGCTGAGCCTGGTGCTCCTGCATCTCCAGCTGGTGGCGTTCCCGCTGTTCTTGCAGCCTTTCCATCTGCCACGTGCCTGGTGATGTCCACCTGGGTCTGAAGCCAGGCTGGGCTGCCACAGGGCCCCTGCTGTCCCCAGATGGCTTCTCCACTTTGATGGGCTGTGACAACCCTTCACTCACCATGCTCTGGTCCCCTTTGGCAGACAGTGGGGCCTCGATGCTGCTCATGGATGTACTCCTTGGAGCTAGGTGAGGGTTGAGGTCAAAGACGACCTGGAGATCCACCTGCTTGCCCTTGTTGGTCTCTTTCTCGAGCCACTCCACAGTGATGCTGGAGGTGCTGTCATGAAGCTCTGTCACCAGTGCCGGGTGGATGCGCCCATCGCTGCGCTTGATCTCCACATACTTGCCCAGCTGGATGAGCCCAAACTCCCCGGCCATGCTGTCCCTGGGCCCTGGCTGCAGCTGTGGGATGGAGAAGCTCCCCTGGCTGGGGTAGGCAGGGCTGGAGCTCACTCCTGTCTGCGGTGTCCCCCAGGGCTCAGTGCTCCAGAGCCCAGCACCGTGTCACAATGGCCCCCGTGGCTATGGAGCTCGGGTCAGCTCTGAAGTTGACCGTGTATGTGTTTTTAATCAGCTGCTATGGGTGGAAGGAATATATAAAGCTGCCATCACCTAAAAAGGCCTACTTGAGTATCCAGGCTGGCATGCAGCTGCTGTGACACATCGTGTCCAATTAGATAAGTCACGTCATGTTAAGCCAATGCTGGTGACACAAGAATTTATAGCAGTGACACAAGCACAGAAATTCAGGAGAGCATTTTCATCCTGTAGTGGCCACATGAAAATGCAGAAAGCAACATGTTATTTTCAATTACCTTGAATGTAAATTTTGAATTCTTCTTTTAAAAGGCTTTTCATGCCTTGAAATCCTGCTTGAACAAAATAGGGGCTTAACAGAAAATGAATGAAAAATAGAGTTGCAGTATGAGTGCAGTGGGTACATTTGCATCCACAAGGAAGGATTTGATATCATATTGATAAGTGAAACAACTGATGATATTTTTAATTCATTTCTGTAATGCTCTTCAATCATCTGGATTCTTGAATAGAGAATTTCAAATTTCTGGCTACCAGAAAATCTTTTTAACTGCTTGGCTTACATAAGATTTTTGGTTCATTTTAGCAGGTGGATATAGTCATTCAGAGACAAGTAGTGTTATCTACAAAAATATTCAATGCTGTAATAGCCCTCAGAAGAATGCTTGCAGAAATAGTGGTAGATTTACATAAGCTTGAAGTAAATAAAAACAGTTTGGAAGGGTTATTTTAGAAGGTAACTAATTATCCCCATTTGTTTTTGCCTTTTGACTAGTAACTTAAAATGATGAATTCAGGCAGGCTGAGATCACCAAACCTTAACAATAGGGACAATCCTAGATATCCTTATTTACTAACCCTCCTTTGGAGCCAAAACATCAATTAACATGTGTTATAATTTCTCGAAGGAGAGCAATTAACATTCACATTTTTGTCTGTCATTTGTCTGTCTAACATTCTGTCATTTTTGATGTAGCCACCATGACTACTGCTCCTTTCATCTGTTTGTGCACCACTAAATCCTCATGCCTTTTCACATGTTTTAAATGTAACCCAAAACATTTTTGTATGGGGAAATTATGTCACTGTTATAGAGAGATCTAGTTCTTAGGTCTCCATCTGAAAATGCCAGCCTGATGAAGGATGTGGAGTAGTAAAAAGACAGCAACTTGTTGGCTAGATTTTGGAGATAAAAGCCTGCCATATACACTGTTAGATAAGCTTGAAGAAACACAGAGCATCAGGGATATAGGGTAGAGCAAAGCTGTGATTTTAAAAGCTTGTTCAGCTTTCCATGGCAACGTTGTCTCTTTTAGTATGAGTCCTTGCTCAAATTCTTTTGTCACATCCAGAGGTCAAAACACCCTGGAGTAGCAGGCTGAAACAGTATCCCATGAATGGGCCAGAGGAATATAATGAAATCAATCCTTCCAGCCAGCTGACTTTTCTGCTTAATGTTTGGAGACCTTTTTAGAATCTCTGATGGGCATCAGAGTTCAGTTAAGCTCTTGCTTGAGGAATTTGACATTCGCTCTTGGATAGCTTAACAACTTTTATTCGTCGGGTGTTCCTAGAGGATATATATGCTGTAAAATGTGCTCGAGTAACTCTGCAATCATACCCACCATGCTGTGTAAACAGTTGCTCATCTTGGTTTTAATTAGTGATATCTCTGTAAGAGAAGATGACTCAATTTCATAAAGGTATTGAAATAGCCCCAAATAACCATAACAGAAATCTAATTCTGAGAGTGTTACTAGGCGTCTTAAGGCCTTGTTCACAGAAAGAGGGCTTTCTAAAGGAGCCTGACTGATTGAGGATTGCCAAGGAATTTTGTTGAGATCTAGATTTGTTTTCCAATGTTCTTAGAAGACAATTCTTCATCACTAATAAATACTGAAGAAAAACCGGGCACTTCCAAATGCTGCCAGTTGCACATTGCCTGTATAGAAAAGGTGACAGAATGCCAGTGTGGGGCCAGGATTATTTATGACCTATGATAACATACTTAGTAAATAACATAACTACAGTTGAAATACTCTGACCCAAAAAGGAGCCAAAGATACCAGCGCTTCTCATGGTTGGACCATAGGCTACGTAAGCAAAAAGATGACAATGCTACATATTATGTTCTTTACAAAACCTGCAAATTAGCAATGGTACAACTTACCAAAAACAAAAAAGCAAACAAAAACCTCAGAAGTGATGCTATTATTATTTTTTTTTTACCTTTTTTAGAGGAGCATTCTGTAGAATAAAAATATCCAAATATGTGTTTTAGATATGAATCTCCCATAAGACAAAACATCAAATCAGGTTTTTTTATAGCATTGTTGCAAATTGACACCTAGCAGCTGTTGAGCTCATTAGATCACACCAGGCTTCTCTGTTTGCCTGGCACAGCCACACAACCTGAAGTTGATTTAATTCCTCATGAGCTCAGCCTACATCCCAGCCCCTCTTTCACAGTAAGCACTCATCAATTGTCCTTTCTTAAACAAATCGCTAACTGCTCTTTCCTGAGAGCCCATCTGTTGAAATTTGGGTATTTTCATAACAAGAAGAATGTGCTTGGATCTATCAGCGTGTTTGGTTTTAGAGGGGATGGCTTCAATTTTCGGGCTGCTTATGTAATGATAACAGCTGACTTGTCATTAACCTACAGATTTAATATTGTAATGAGAAATGGAGCAGCCTTATTTACAGAGGCTACAGATACTTGCAGCCTTCTCTGGGTTCTGCTTCAGGTAGGAGTAAAAATTCGTCACAGTATTAGAGGTACGTACTCAAAACCAGAGCACACCTCTAAAAATGGCAATACTGTCTATCTGCTCCAGTCATTTATGGAACGGATAAATCCTTGTGAGGAAGCTCCTAGAACAAGGAAAACCAGAATCCTGTTTTTACAGGCACTTCAGCTGCCTTTGCA
This sequence comes from Chauna torquata, assembly GCA_013399475.1. Classification (NCBI taxonomy): domain Eukaryota; kingdom Metazoa; phylum Chordata; class Aves; order Anseriformes; family Anhimidae; genus Chauna; species Chauna torquata. The sequence goes on along the minus strand of VXAL01019813.1, from coordinate 73,625 downwards.
CTGGAAAGAGACTCCAATAGGAGAAAACTGAACAGGGGAGTTCTGACAGGCCAATGCAGTAGCTAACTGAAAAAACAAACAAACTAGAAATAAACATTTTTAATGCACTGATATTCAATTATTTTATTCAGTTTAAAATAACCCATATTTTTTCCTTTACTTTTCTGATGCAATACCTGGTTGCAGTCTAAGACTTTGGGATCCTTAGGTGATGTGTAGCCCCAGTTATGTCTGATTATTTGTCCTTGCATCTTTAAAAAATATTTGCATACAGCTATTTTATAATTCCAATAAGACACCCAAGCCTGTGAATTATAGCACAGTAATTCACACCTGCTGCATTTAACAGCTCTCGGCCTTCTGCCTTTCTCTAACCGTACCTTCTCATGAATTATTGCTCCATAAGTCACCTCCAGGAGTGTCTTGCTGCTCCCTCATCATGTTGGCATCTAATTGCAGCAGTTCTCAGGTGTGATTTTGTACACAAGAAAGCTAAAGTTTATGCAAGTGCATCATATAGAAAGAGCATGATTTTAAAAAGGACTGTACTTAGCTTGAGATCGCAAGTTTTAAACTCTGACAAATATTAATGGTTTTGATGGCTATGCATTTACAACAAGCTTTTATCATCAAACACAAATGGAGAAAATGAGAGATTTAACCAACACAGTGGTCATTTAACCAGTAATTTTAAAAAGGAGTGTAAAATCCTCTTCCCAAAATAAAAAGGTTCCTGTATATACATGCATTACCTTAGAGAGGTGCTTAAGTCCTTGACAAATGTGGAATGTCACAGCCACAGCCCTAATCTAAGCAGAGGGGAATCACCTGCTCCCAGTCACCCTGTGATACTGGAGCCTCTTCACATGCCAGCCCAAACTCATGTAGACACCGGAGTAGTCCCCTTCTAGTTCTCCCAGCCAAGTGCTGTCTTAAATCAGGACTCAAAGGAAGAGGACATTTCGATGTTCATTTAGTCTGTTTTTCAGATCCCAAGTAGCAAATTAACTGAAACATACTGCCTCAGTGCTCCAATTTCCCTGCAGTGTCCTGGAGGAGAGAAGCATGCGTATGGACAGAAAATGCTGAACTGTTATCATGGTAGGAGGTAGTTATCCCTATAATGTGGCAAAAAAGTTTATGCTGGATTAGAATTGAAGAATTGTCAGAAGGAAATTTTGCCACAGACCTGAATGCTATGGTTTAATCAAGATTCGTGTCCATAGGTACTTTTAGAGATTATTTACTGACCAGCATTAAGGCAGCATCTAAAGGCCTCACATTAAGATCAGGACTCTTGTGCTAAACAGTATGTAAATATTTCCAGAAAAAGACAATTTTTCTTCAGTTTTTTTTTTTTTTTTCCTGGAGTTATAGGCAGTAATTACAAAGTGGAGAGGAAAAGAAAGGAAGAGGACGGTGTCTCCCGGGAGGAGAGGGGATCACCATTTTTCCAGAGTCTTTAAAGCTTTTGTTTGTCTATACAGAAACCATGAAACAAATGCTAACACATACTGTGCAGCAGCTTAAAAACTTGTAACTTATTCAAATATCCTTCAAATAATTTGCAAACATACATGAGGTTTTTTGTTGGTACTTTATAAAATACTACCACATTAAGGAAGAAAGTAAAGGATTTGCTCCTGCTATGAGTCATCAGAGAATAAACACAATGTGCAGCAGCAAAGATATAGTGCACGGTCTGTTAAAAGAAGATGCTTTAATATCACAGGATGTAAAAAACATCCCACATTTCTTCTGTTGCTTTTCCACTGCTACCCAGCTAACTGTCAGCTCACCTTATGTACAAAAAGCTGTGGTCATAAATCTCAACATTAATACAGACAACCACTCCTTTCTGCCAAAACCCACAGCATTCAGATGAAACGTGATGAGGCAAACAACGGTTTGTATTTCACACTTCTTGGGAGCTGTATGGATGCTCAGATGTGCCCACAGAAGCTTCTTGCAAGACCGAGATTCTGATCACAAAACAAACAAAAAATAAAAAATAAAAAAAAACACAAAGAAAAAAGGCCAGCAACAGCCACGCACAAACCCCAAGCCTTCATAAGGGAAACAATTGTTCTTCAGGTAAGAAAGCACAGATAGGGTCTACCGTACTGAGGAGCCTAGAGGACTTGCATCCTTATGTAGAGAAGTGGGACCATTGCCAACTCCTTAGATTGCTAATAGAGCTAAACTGTGCTTCTCTGAGCAATGGAAACAACTTTCATCCATCTTATGAAGTAATAAAAAAATAAAATAAAATAAAATAAAATAAGATAATTATTGGTGTCATTATAAAAGAGGATAAATTCCAGAAAACTCAATGAAAGTTGTGGAGTACAATGAGTTAGTAAAAACAATGAAAGCAGTATATTCTCTTCTCAATGTTTTAATGAGACACAGTCAATTTTTATTATTATGTATTTACTAGTCTTCCTGGCAGAAAGCAGTATTTAAAATTAATGTAACTAATCTGAAAATCAGAGTGAATAGTGCTAATTCACAAAACAGTTTAGTTAGGCCTAATTCATTTCATAGTTAGAAACATTCTGCTAATGTTTAATACATGGAGAAGCTTTTAGTAACAAACTCTTTCTAATTACTGAATCCTTCTGACTATCCTCAACTGGCTGAACGTGTAAACAGTCTTGTACTTAAATGCTCCAAGATCCTCTCTACAAGAGTTTCATTAAGAAAACTTATGGAGCTCTGCAGTCATATAATTGTTTTAAGCCTTAACATTTCAAAGGACTTAACCAATGTTAATTAAAATCTGATCCTACTCTAAAAGCCATGCAGCCATAGCTGGTTTTTATTGGTTACCTGGATCTACGACTCTGAGCGACCCTCTTTGCAGTTAGGTACCAAGTCTGTACTAAGTTTCAGCAATCAATGTCAAACTCTGGTGCTCCCACATTTCTAGATCTTTCTACCTCAAGTGTTGGATGCTCTCATGCTCTCTGAAGTAATGGGCAACGTGAAGTTTTTGTGGTTCTGAAAATTACACTACCTATGAAGTGCTCACAAATGGATTTTAAGTGGCTCACTTTAGATTTTTGAAGTTTGAAAGATGATACCTAATAATATTTATAAAAAACTGTTGAAGGCTGTTATCCCCTTGTGGTCTGCATAAGTAGGAGCTTGTTTCCCAATTACCTGCCTACCACTGTAATGATTGATTTCAGTGCTTTATGAACAGCATATGCAGCTCTTCTATGTTTAGATAAGAGATTACAAGGACTATCAATCCTTATGCTCTTGTATATAGTATCAAGACGGTATAAAGTTAACACATTTCTACCATGGACTAGTATTATTTAATTATATTAGTAGTAGTTCCAACCTGCAGAAGGGATGAAGCACTGCCAGGGATCTAGCCTGTCAGGTACAGCTTAGAAATGCCTTTGGTTGGTTAAGTTCATTTCTCCTGCCAAGTTAAGGACATAACATTTGAGGATAAATAGTCACAGAAAACTATTGGGTTTTGAATTAGAACTTGCACGAAAATTGTTGAGGTAGCTTTGGTATTGTTCGTTGTAATGGCTGTCAGATCCCTTTTGATCTCTCTTATAAAAAAATTCTCTGACTCCTGTACCAAGGCAGTGCTCATTAGTTAGCTTGTTCCAGAACTAACAAACAACTATTTATACCCAGACAACACGTCCATGTTCAGATAGCCTCCCTGGAAAATCACAGAATCTGACTTTGGACTTCATATTCACATACAAAGTGCTTAAATATTAGCTGTGGTATGCACTGTGCTGTTCTCCTTTCACTATGCATGACAGCTCATCCAGAAAAGCTATAGTCACCTGCAGTTCAGCACAGCATTTGGGGGATTTAAAGAAATAGGAATGAATCCTTCCAAGCTCTCGAAGCCAAGGAACTGTACTGACAAGATGCTGATATCTTGTGGTCAATACAGTGGTGATTCCCAGCTACAAGGATGCCAAACTCCAAGGCAGTAACCTAACTAGTAATAAAGAATCAAATTCTGACACCCTTCCTCACCTGAAGTGAAAATGTACCCTAATTAGTCCTATGGCAGAGCCATGCTGTAAGCTCTGTGAACTCCCATGGGTGAGCAGTGACTTTCATCAGCCGTTACACTTTTGTTGCCATTACCAAGGGAATGAGCTGACTTGAATGAGGTCCCACAGGACCAGCAATGAAAAAGAAAGCAAAGAAAGGTGCAATCAGCTTGGGTGAATCCACCTTCGGGAGGAGTTAAACATCTCCCGTTAGTGCTCACAGCCGGAATAGCACAGGTATTTGACTACCTAGAAAGTATGGATAGGAGCTTAGGAGGACTTAGCAATAAATCCCTAAGCAGAGCATACCCTAATGACTGTTGAAAATCAAAATGTGGTGGGTGTCTTTAAGCCATTTGCCAATTCTTACTCACTACACACCCACATCTTAATAGTTCTGAGCAGCAGGTTTACAAATGGACTTATCCTAAAATCCCCTTAAAGCAATGAGAAATGAAACAGCATAGCTCTTTTTAGGATGCGACCCTACATTTTCAATAAGGGCTGTTGGGTCATGTAACAACGCTATTAGGTATAAATTAATTCCTACAAAAGGAAGAGTAGCTTCATGGTAAAGCTACCACGTTTTCTGCTAAGCATGTAAAAAATAACATATTTCAGTGCTACAGTTCCAAATATTTGCACACATGAGTGTTTAAAAGTTTTCTATATTACTAACACTTGTATATTGGACAATACATGAATCTAATTTCTTTTGTTTGTCTTCCCTTTCCCCTTTTGTGTTTACGTGTCTGTTTGCAAAACCACCTCATACATAATGCAGTGCAATAAATTGCAGCATGGAATGGCTGTGCAGCCTTGCCCAAGTGCAAATAGCAGGAGAAATCCATTACTCACAACGTATTCTTCAAATGCAATTCAATTTTGACAAACATTAAACAATTTGAACCAACTACAGAAAGCAGTGCTTCCTTTGAGTGCCTCTCAGGAAGCTCATCATCAAGCTATTTTTCAAAAATGCTGCGCAGAATTAATGATTTCCGTAAGGTAAATAACTGCGTGCTGAAACAATGCTGAGGTACACTCTCAAACACTTTCTTTTGTAAGAGGGCATGTTGTTTCACAGTTCCAATGTTTGTCCTGTTGGCTTTTTTAAAAACTCTGTCTCAATTGCAGCGACTTTGTGTTGTATCTTCTGTCTGCGTATGTTATCTGGCACAACGGTAGGTACCATTTGATTAGAATTTAAAACATAGCTTTTCCTTCTGTGTGGTAGCACATTCTCATTTCTTTGTAACAGTTCTTACGTAACTGAAGTGCAAGTCCATTTTCTGTTTAAAAAGATGTCTTATTTTAGAACATTTAAAATAATCAGCACCAGAACACAGTACATTTAATGCAAAACATTTTTCTCCCCTATCAGCATAAATCAGGAGTCACTCTAATAAAAGTAGACCTTATCCAGATAAGGTTAAGTCAGAAACAGGATCACTACATTTATATAAAATTTTTCTTCCATTTCCATTGACAGTTTTTGTCCACAGTGTTTACTATCTCATATTCTAGCCTACCAGAATTTAAGTACTTTGTGAAGGAATAAGGAATACTACTTTGAGACACTACATGATGATCACAGAGCATTTTTCCCTTTAGCTGTGATTAGCCCCAAGCATGCTGGTCTGTGGCTTTACACCAGTGTAGAAGCACAAACTGACCCTCAGTAACTTGGGCTGTCCCAATGAAGCATGTGTGGCTTGGGAACCCTAGTGAGTTGTTTCAGGAGACTCATAGTTGAGATTCCAGCAAGAAAGTGTGAATATTGGCTTTCCTTTTTTAATTTGGAATCATGAAAAATTTCCCAAAATTTGAAAATGTAAATTCCTCAACCATTTCTAACCAGAGCTGACAGAAGTGTATGTCCTAAAATTGCTGGCCTGAGCCCCAGAACAGCAGCCACAGCTGTGAACTACAAGGATACATCCTCTGACAAACACACACCACTACTCTTGGTGCAGCTGATAACATTTCAGACAGTTTCTCATGGCTCCTACATGACGAGCTACAAAAACCTGTCCATGGCCAGACAGATACATTTTTTAGAAGAAGCCATACATGGATGTATACGGCTACGAAGATGATTAGGGGACTGGAGCATCTCTGTTATGAGGAAAGGCTGAGAGAGCTGGGCCTGTTTAGCCTGGAGAAGACTGAGAAGGCATCTTATCAATGTACACAAATATCTCAACTGAGGATGTCAAGATGATGGGGCCAGACTCTTTTTGGTGGTGCCTAGTGACAGGACAAGAAGCAACAGGCACAAACCGAAATACAGAAAGTTCCATCTGAATACAAGGAAAAACTTCTTTACTGGGAGGGTGACAGAGCACTGGAACAGGTTGCCTAGAGACGTTGTGGAGTTGCTTTCTCCGGAGATATTCAAAACCCGCCTGGACGTGATCCTGTGCAACATGCTCTAGGTGACCCTGCTTGAGCAGGAGGGTTGCACTAGATGGTCTCCAGAGGTCCCTTCCAACCTCAACCATTCTGTGATTCTGTGACTGTTTCACACTGTGCCAGTGTGAATCCATTGATATGCAGGGGCTAGATCGGGCTGACAAGGTGAAATCAGACAAGGAAGAAAACTTAATGGGCTAAAATGGTGGGATGTCTTCTGCTTTCTGCTTGCATTTAGTTGTGAATGTGCTGATTTGTGCTAGGGAATCAGACCCTGTGCTGCCTGTGTGTGGTGGGAATATCTATCAGATAGCAAGGAGGAGTCAAGTCACAAAGTGCTATACTCAGTATAAAGCCTGGTCTTCTAGTAAATGGATCTTTAGTAAATGACAAATAAAGGATTAACTGCCTGAAGCACTAGCCCCTCTACCTCAATATTTATAGCTTTTCAAGTTATTAGCTTTTTAATTAACACTGAAAGATCTGAAAACACCAAACTGTATTGTACCATAATTATATTAACAAATTACAGCCATGAAAATTAAAATTCAGTTGCTCTAATATTCTATTTAGAAATGTGCAAATAGAGTTGATGTTTTGCTAGTAAATGCTTCTCAGATGTTATGTTTCTAAATGAAAAAAGAAAATGTACCTTTATAGTATTCCTTTAAGTGCTTCTGCCCTCATTTGGAATTAGTCAGCAAATACAAATAGTACTTCAGCTTCAGAAATACCCCTTCCTTAACCTCACTCCAGTTATAACAATTTCCTAAATTACAGACTGTATATATGTTAGGATAGCCATTTTACACCACGGTTCTGGATGTAGTCAGCTTCATTTTCTCTCCTTTTTTTTTCTCTCTGTCCGTATAAATAAATGCTGGTATATATACACATGCAAAAGGAAGGAATTAGAAGGCTGTATAGTGCAAATTAAATGTCAGTTATATACACACTCAGAAATGGAGCATTTTCCATTTCTAGCTGGCCAAATACACAAATTTGCTTTCTCCCACAAAAAATCTATCCAAGACAAGCAGGCATGGGATTTGACAATCCCTACAAACAAGACACAGATGCAAATGTGCTCTGCTTCCAAACAGGACCTGTCCTCAGCCATCCCCAGTTTTGCAAATGGGACAGTTCAGAATGTGTAAGAGAGGAATGAGCAGGAGATGAGCCTGTACTGGCTGCTGGAGCCGACGGAAACCAAGACTCCAAACTTCCAGGTGTGACGTCGTAGAAGAGCTGGCAGGAGAACTCCATGCACGGAGCTGCCTGCTTCAACCTGATATCTTATGATAAATGCATGTGTAATGTATGGTGTCCAACCACTTCATGGGAGGTACCATTAAGCATTTTGCAGAAGCCCAGAAAAGGCCTATGTATCACTTGTATCTAACACAAGGCTAATACTGCTGATTAATAAGGCACAGTTAAAACAGTTTACAAGACCTATACTCTGCATGAAGTAACCACAAAGAGCTAGGAATTAGCATTTATTCAGTTTCACTGTCTGTGTGATGATACACAGTTATGTGAGAAGATTTCTGCCTTAAGGAGATTATATTAAATTCTCATAACTTCAGAAAAGTTATTCCTAGGTTACTCCAGTGTAACAGCAAATGCAGACAAACACTTATTCTGCCATATAATCCAGATTTCCTGCTAAGTCTTTCAATGTTAAAATGATTGAAAAACCACAAATATCTAGCGCTGCTTCAGGAGTCTCAAAATCATCTGTTGGTTTGTTTTATCTAACACATAGTTGAAGTAACAGTCTGAAGATTGTGCTGTAACCAGATTACTAGAAGATTTATTATTAATTAGTGCATAAAGAGACAGTGGTACATGTGGTGCTGAGTAAAGCACAGCAGGGAGAGGTAATCCCTGCCTGAAGTATTTTACAGTCTAAATACATAAGCGGTGTAACAGGCATAGGGACCCAGCAAAGAAAGCTTCTGTTCTAGAAAGCACATTTTTCTGCACGGTATCTTGGGAGACTGACTTTGTTTTAGCTGACTTGATTTGACACTGGTGGCCTCCTTGGAATTAGTGAGTCATTACTGATGATCTGTGCGTACATATAAAATGAACGACTGCCCCAAACTCTTGCCTTTGGAAATGCCAAGGTACTTGAACAGGGAAAGGGGCAGTGGCTTTGTTAGCTGGGCTGTGGATCAGCAGTTTGTATGCATGGAGAAAGTGTGAGAGACATTGGAGAAGCAGGCAGAGGGTGTTTTGAGTCCATTGCCTACTGCAGAGCAGCAGAAGGGAGTGCTCTGTGCAATGCCACAGTGTTCTGCATACATCTGCGGCTGTGATAAAGGAGAGTACTTCCCTTATGAGGCAGGGAGGTCCTGAGCTCTGCTGCTGCTCATGTCTCTGACCTGAAGCCTTCCCTGGACAAGTAGGTCAGAACCAAGCAGCAGCTGAGCCTGGAGGCAAAGGCATAGCCAAACTGCCCCATAAACATCCCTGGGGGTTGGACCTGCTTCCTTGCGTGTCAGGGAGATCAGTATGCTACCATTAAGGTCCAGAAAACTGTGGGGAATAACCCACGTGTCAATCCTGAGCACCAGGTAAGGGAATGGCTGGAGGGCAGTGGACAGCTATCAGCAATTAAAGGGATTTGTCTGCAACCCTACTGAAACATTAATAATCTGCCTGAAACAACTCTCTTGGATTCTAGTGCTGCAATGATCAAGCCTTTGCAGGACCCACGCAGCTTGGGTCAGAAGGCCATGTTAATGCATAAATGGTGATTTGTGTGATAAGTTATGCATGGGGAACAACTGGTGCAAGCTAAAGGTCCAAGAAAGATGTGGGCTTAGTAGCACTCCAATGCTAGCAATTTATACAAGACACAGCACCTGAAAAACACTAAACATCATGATTCAGTGGCTGATGAACCTACACGACTGTCTTCTCTTGATTGCTGTTAGTTCAGCAGATATGTACAACGTGCACTAGTGGAAAAGATCAGTGCACAATTTTAAAATTGCAGTTTTACTGCTGTGGAATAACATAAGACTGAACAGAACAACTAAAAACCAATGTTGTGCCATACATTCACACAGATGTGCCCGCTCCTGAAGCCTTCTCAGTAGCACAGCCAACTACAAGTAACCTGTTTGTTCCTATGATTTATTTTTTGGACACAGAGCTCACTGTATTTCTTATAAGTTTGAGCAACTGTATACAGTCCCTTGAAAAGATATTTTCAATAGTACAACTGAGCAAGTCATCCTATAAAAAAATGCAAAAGAGAAATGAGCGCTATAGAGGAATGCTTACCAGCTCAAACTTCAATGTTTTCAAAGCAATTACAGCAAGGATTAATTTGTGTGTTTGTATTTAGAGCCTTAACATATCCAGAAAACATCAACAGATTGCTCAGCAAAGTTGTAGCATCTCCATTTTTGGAGAAAACCCAACTGGAGAAGGTCCTGAGCTACCTGCTCTAGCTGACCTTGCTCTGAGCAGGGGATGGGACAAGTCAGTCTCCAGAGGTCTCGTCCAACCATCACAACTCTGTGAATGTTCCCTGTTCAGAGATACAATAGAAAAGATTTATATATTATCTACATATTTTAATTGAAAAACTGCATTTGCTCTATTAATATTTTACTTCCAAGTACTAAGTACTGAGATATGTGATACAGCATTTCAGTAATGAGAATTACATAATGCTTTATGTGAACTGAGAACTGAAATACAAAATTCAGCTCAGGAGGAAAATCCTGTGCTGCATATTCAGACTCCAAAAGATGTTGCTTTTAATAAGAAAGGCAGTTTCATACTGAACAATCCCACAAAACACACCGCAGCTTTTCCCTGGCAAGTCCAACAAATTGCCTGAGCTGGACCTTAGCTTTGGGTATTTGAGCAGTTATATTGAAGTCAGTGATAAGTCTGCTTAAGTATTTTCCAGGGTGCAGCTACATACCACAGTCTCTACTTGCTCTGCTCAGTGCAGCTCTGCTAAGGATATTAGTTCAAGATCAAGACATCTGGTAAATGCGTGCTGACAGTAATGCTGACCCCTGTCCATCTCAGCTCTCATCAGAGCCTCATTGCGTCTAACCCTAACCTTAACCTAAGGTTAAGGACTCTACTGTCTCAACCCATAGCTGCAGCAATGACCTGGAGAAGAAATAAGATTACTCAAATTGACAATAATCTCATCCTATTTCTAGGGATTAACAGTAACAGAAAAAGCTGTGAATATACTGTTCCCCGTTGTTTCCAAACTGTGCCTGTCTCTAGGCTATCCCTATGTCTAACCCCTACCCTACGTGTATGCCATATCCCAGTCACCACTATCCAGGAATATTTTACCTTTTATCCTGTTTCTTCATGTCTAAAATGATGCAGGATTAAACTGAGCCCTTGAGATACTACTACATTAAAATTTCATATTGACCAGAAGCCATTAGACCAGTGATTCTTATCTGCCCTGGAAGAAAGTGAAGATGTTCCCCTGCAACAGTTTCAATCTGCAGTTAAGATACTTCAACAATCCACTCTGAAAAGCATGGCTGTGATTGAACATGAATTATGTTGACTGAGATCTTGGTATTTAGAATATCACATCAGCAGTTCCCTTTCCTTACAGAATCAGTAGCTTCATTATAGTTTTTTTATGTCCTTTTAACTGGCTGGAATTAGTCATTGATGTAGGCAGGATACCAGACTTCCCGGGTTTATGTTCTCATTAGAAACAGTCAATCCTGAGTATCCCGTTGGGACAGTGCTCCACGTGGCGAGCAGCATGCAAACTGCAGTACCATTTCCTAAGGACCTAATGAAGCTTGCTGCAATCCTACTTTTCCCACATCCCCAGTTCTTTCTTCTTTCAACACACATCTATTCTTTTGCTTCACTGGCAGAGTCATAAAACCACTTCCTCAAATAAAGTTCAGGTTGGTGCTACTGTGATTCATTAGTGCCCATTTGCCTCCTTTAGAATCCAGAGGGTTGGTGAGTTACAGGCACATGATGAAGATCTCAAATCTTAACAAATGAAATTTGAACACAACAGACTAAAAAAAAAAATCAAGGTAAAAATGCTGATGTGAACTCTTCTAAAGATCCCATCCATCCCCAAACAGATGACCAGCAGTGGTTGAAATGAGTTTTGAAATTTTTCTCTTTGGACCTGATTGCTCCCTTAGCTGCTTTTAATTATTACAGTTAAATGCAGAAAAGTTTTAACCGTAAGCTTTAAATATCCTTTTAAAGATAACTTGAGGGAGTTGAGATCAGGAAAAGAAAGAATAAAATAAGCTTTCTGTCTTTTCGAATCTGTATTGCTTTTCCACCCAGTGCCCTGGCCTTTTATCCTCCTCCGTGTCTTTTCAAGAAGGTTCATTAGCAAGCATCTTCAGAAAGAATAAGAAAAGAGGATGGAGCACACGGTCACTGGCAGATTGAAATGCATGTCTACAGCTGGCCTGGCATTCAGGAGGAAAGAAATTCTGACAAGGTTTGGGTTTGTGAGATGTTCATGAAGGATCACTATTTTAAAGGTGTTTTGTTTGTTTTTCATTCAAGAGCAAACATGAAGCCTTACTCAGGAAATTGTCTTTGATAGCTGTGTGAAAGGAGTTTGTGAATCTATGCTGGCACTTATCTTCCTGATGAGCAGGTTCCCAAATGACAAACGGTCGTTTCAAGGAGTCAGTCCCTGGTTTCTACAAACTCTGGGAGATCCATGAGGACCTGATATGCATAGAACTCTACCCCCAGACTGCATTGTAAGTCAGGTAAAATAAATGCTGCTGCTACACCTAAAGATCTGTACAGAATGAACAGAGTAAAGGAACTTGGTTTCAGCTTGATGTAGCCACTGAATCATTTATTCTTCCTTCTTCGCATCTTTTCTGATGTTGAAGTTAAAACAGATAAATAGAAAAAAAGAAAAAAGACAAAAGAAAAAAGAAGAAAGGAAAAAAGGAAAAAAAAGAAAAAAGTTCTGCACCTCTGCCTACTAAGCAGTGCTATCTAGCTCTCAACAGCACTAGGTTCTTTTGTGTATCACTTCTCCTTGGGCATTTCCAGTATTTCATTCTGTGGTTTCTTTTTTACGTGGCAGGCTTTCTCAGGTGAGCATTATGGAAGGCCATTATTTCCTCTTCTAACTTTTTCAGTGTGTACACCAGGAACAGCTAAAAGCAGCCTTATAATCTCCCAGGCTGGCAGTGTTCCATGGTGTTATCTTTCAGCCAACCTAATAAGCCAGGAGTGAAAGGCAGCACTGCAAGGGGCAGGAGAGAAGAGATGCAGAATGAATCATAAAGCAGCAAAAAAAATCAATACAGACATATACATGGCCACATTTTTAATGCAAAGTGGCACAGCTATATAGACTTCGATGAAAAAAAGAGTTAATGTATACATATATACCAGCTGAAAAAAGTCTTTCATTCAGGACTTCTTTTTTTTTTTTTTTCCTTCTAAAGGCAGAATCATGGATCAGAAAAGCCCGTGTCCGTCACCAGGGGTTGCCATCAAGGATCTATTAGATGGCAGTCAGCAAACATCATTGAGCCACGAAGGAATAAGAATACAATGAAAAATTTAAAGAAAATCATCAAAGTTTTAACTGACTTCTCAAAATTATAGCATCCATTGAGTATTGCAAAAACATAGGTCTATTTGTTGTTCTGGGAAAAGAAATATACTAGCAGGCATGTTGCTTAGTATTTGGATTACCATTCTGCCACCCATTAATGAAGTAAAAATATTTAGAAGAGGTTAAGCTGTTATGTGTGCAGGACACAAATATTCTAAAGATTCCTATTTGCATTGTGATCATTAGGACAGTAATATTTTTACCAAAACCACCCATGTATTCACCTAAACAGCTAAGAAACAGCAGCGTGATATCTGCTTACCCTTTCAGTTAGGGAAGAAGTAGATGTTATGCAGAGAATCGTATTTGGACCATACTCTGCCCGACCTTTTAAGGTTATCTGCGTTCTTATTTACTACTTCTTGGAGTTGCACAAATTAATATATTTATCTTTGCTAGAAAGATAAATGAAACCAAATGCATAAATATAGATTTATTTTTCCCTGACTTTATCCAAAAATGAAACATTTACTGTTTCACTTATGTCACTTAATGCTAGTCTATCAGATCTATTTGCAGGAGGAAACACACAGAAATATACAAACTGCAGTCCCTTGGATCCCTGTGTGGGTCCTGATTTTGGACAACAGTTTGTTGTGTTGAGTAAGTTATGAGTCTGAGCTTTGACAAAACCAGCTGGCGATCCTTAAATAATGTATCTACTTTAGCAAGATTACGAAAGAGTCACATAACTGCACTGAAGAAGCCTAAGTTAAAATTCTCAGTACAACAATCAGCATTCACTCATGACTTCTCTCACTCCTATTTTTCTTTCAGAAATGAAAACAGTGAAAACCAATCCCAAAGCAAGCCTTCCAGAACTCTCTAGTGTCAAATTAATATGTAAAACAGAAGGGACTGAGAAGGGAAAATACTGGCTCAATCACATGGGCATATTTCTGGCCCTTTAATAATGTTGGGTTCCCCTTTGCACCTGTCACCCANTCCCCTTTGCACCTGTCGCCCAGTGATTTCAGTGGGTCTAGTAGGAAAATAAAGTATTACCATTGGGGAGCAACGAGTAACCAAAGGGTACCAAAAGGGTACACAAAACAACCCAGAGTACTCACTTTTTCAAAATTAACTGCCAGAGAAATGCATTCTCAGCTAGGATCTCACAGACTAACTCCAACAAGCCTCTCCAAGTGCTTGTACCAAAACTGAGTCTGATCTTTTCCATCCCATAACAGCTCATCTACTCAGAATTTATAAGCAGGGAGAAAGCATGCTCGTCTGCCACAGTGGGGTCCTGCCTCATTGCCAGGGGCTCTTGTATGCCAGATAATGCACATTTAATGGGTATTAAACACTTGAAAAAGAGAGAGCAGAGAAACTTAATTAACTGTACCTAAAACAGTAGGGTGCCTGCTGCGTTCTGGGCTCTGAGGTGCTACTAAAATAATAACTACACACATCCAGGGAAGAGAAGTAAGGTGGGAAGGAACAAAAGGATATGCAAAGACACAGCAAATAACGTACTTAATTAATAACACAATCACATGGTGAAACAGTGACATTGTCACAGCAGATGCTGGAAGGATGAGAATGCCTTTCCTGACATGCACCTGTCTGCTATCATTAGTCTGACTGCCTATTTCACTACCACTCCAAGGCATCACCTGCAGTCCTGTGATGGTCCACAGGTAGAGTCAGAACTTCAACAGAAAGCTGAGTCCTGTTGCTGGTGAGGCTTGCAGTGGGTACCCAGGAGCAGATCAGAAATCAAACTGAGCTACAGGGATGCAGACACACAGCCCCACGTTCCACCCTGGGAACTCAATAAAGCTAAATGAAGCATGTCTGTCACTGATGCACAGAAGTAAACCATGTAATTACATGGTATGATCCTTGAGGAAACTACAGTTTTATGGATGTTCAAAGTGAAGACACATTTCTGAGATGTACTACAGGCAGTTGCAAATTCCAGAGGCTATTAGTTTCTGCCACAGAAGGGCAGGCATTGCCATGGTCCCTAAACCATAACTTACAAGTTTATATAGATTCTGAAATCGCTGAAAAGTCAAGTGTCCAGATTGTCAGGACAAGAACTTAATCCACCTTTGACTCTTACTTTTTTCAAAACAAATAAAATCTGACTATTGAGGATGAACTGTGAACCAGAGCTTTAAGACATGTAGGGGGCAAATGTCTTTACTAGTTTTCAGAGCATTTACTATCAAGGCAGACTACTAACTCCTAATCCGTTGTATTAGTATTGATAAAAGCTCAGGGCCTGATTCTCTCTAACGCAAATTAGAGAATAGCATTACAAATTCACATTTTTATTGCAAATGCAAAGAATCTTCATGGACCAAGGAACCAGAAGGCCCTGGATTCACAACAAAGACTGCTGTCTATGGCAGTCCCGGTGCCACACAGCTCTCAGAACACATTTCCTTCCTCCATACTAACAGCAACACACATGCCAGACCACAAACCTTCTGCCTGACCAGAGTAAGTACATCAGCTGGATCTTGAACAAAAAATAACACTTTGTTTGTTTGTTTCAAAAGAGGCATGAGATTTGTCGAGTACATTTTCAGGTGGGAACATCTGAAAACTTACCCATGCATAGAAATAGGTACTTAAAGGGCTGTAAGCAAAGATTCAGGAGCTTACTCTTAACGTACAAACACTGGATGATGTGGCCAGTTAGTTTCAGTTTTGTAGCAAAGCATGCTTAAAGATAAGGGTATTAATTTGGTATTCTGGCTACTGTGACTAAACCCATGCCAGCAGTTGTATCTATAGATTACAGTTCTTTTTTGTGTGACTGTTTTCTTTTCAGCATCTTTTTGATTAAAAAGGTTATATAAAATATACTGCATTGTGTGTGTATTTACTCAGATGCTCTTGGAGAGACACAGCGAGGTAGAAAAAAAATATTCTCTGATAAATCAGTTGATAATTGATTTAAAACATTGTTAAATAATTCATTTGATAAATAATATTCAGCCATGCATAGCTGCAGTAGTAGAAAATTTAACCTTGAAAATTATTAAAACCAGCTGTCAAAAGTCACAGCAGTTGTTATATATAAGGAACATATAAAAAGACAGTAATTTATTGGGGTTTTCAAACACTGTATTTTTAACAATTTCTCAGCCAGATATTCTTCCTAGCACAACTACTATGTTGTATTAGCTGCCACATATTCAAAAGATGATAACGGATGAATATGTAGAGAGAGCCACCTCTTCCAATGATACATGCTTTAATGGAAAGTATGATTAGTTCCAATAAACTGTTAAAACTTACCGGAAGAACAGCATAGGTAACCTCAGGAAAGGGAATCAAACCATGAGCTCAGGTTTGTACATTTACACCTGGTTTTCACAGCATAAGAGATCAGAGTATCGTCCCAACATTTTTTTTCTCAGGGAGAANAAAAAAAGCCACAAAAAAAAAAAATCCAATTATTGGTTTTCTGGAGCAGACCAGCTTTCTACAAAATTTAAATATTCTGCAGGATATATCAATTGGCAAATTTCATTTCAAGACAAAGCAATAAGGCTGAAACATTCTGACTGTAAGACTGAAATAAGTCCTCTGTTTCTAAATGACATTTCCATTTATTTTTTATATTATTTATTATACATTTTAATGTGAAAGTGAAAGGAGATGTTTCATTCTGAAACAATGTTTTTCAAAACTTGCATTTTATGATAAGGCCTGAGATTTTGAATGATATTGACCCATATTCTGCCTTGTCCTACTACTCATCTGCCTGCGTCTGCCTGTTATCTACTTTTCTGTAAACTTCCCTGTAGGCTTTTGGGCACAGAAGCCATTTTTTCTTGCATAGAGGCACACACAATGCTTTTCTGATGAGAGGCTACGTAGACGTGATGAGTAACTATACAAATAACCAGGTACATGCTTACTTTGTAAACCATTTGTAAATGTTAGCAAGCAGGTCTTCTAAGGAACCTGTACATGCAATACATTGTGGTGATAAAAATATCAACTGAAAATCCAAAAGAGTCCAAATTTTTCATTTAGGTCTAGGTCACATACCAAGGAGTATTATAGCACCCAAAGCGGGAGGTTAGGTTTCAGAAAAGTCCCTCATTGTTCTCCTTCTTATTGGCTTTCTAGAAGAAGGATTTGGGGGATCTCATGGTGAGTTGCTTCACTCTCTGCTTGCACTGTGTAGGAAACTGATTTCTGAAATACGCTGCATTCTGGACCAGACTCCAAAGGGCCAGGCAACTTTTGCTTGCGAAACCTGTGCCTCTGCTGTACTATTTTAATTTTTGGACATTTTTTTTTCCCCTCTCCAAATAAGAATTTCATCCATTTACCCCATTCAGTGGGGTGTGTTAATATTTTCTTTGGAGTAATAGATTTGCAAGATGGCTCTTCTTTTGGCTGTAGATTTCATTCTGCTTTTCTCTGTCAGAACCACATCTCTAGGACAATATCTTAATGGTGTTTTAGAATGAATAGCGTTCACAAGCATCAAGCAGATTTGCACAAAAGGGAATATATATTCCTCTTTCTTGTCAAACCCTTGAAGTGCGCTGCTTCAGTATCTTAAAGGATGAGAAAAAGGGACAGAAAGCCGCGACTGCTGTGAACTTTGATGATGCACTTTTGGTACCGCAGCTTCTCTCAACTCGGCTTGGCTTTAGAAGCTGCACATTTTTAGAGAACGTTTTCATACAGAGAAGCTCACATCTGCATAAAGTTTTCCTGCAACTATTAGAGAAAGTTTTAGCTTGTTCTTCTCAGATATAATCCCAGATGAGAAAACAAAGTAGGACATTAAAAAGAATCTTCTAAAATATTCCCCACACCATGAATGTAGCAGCAGTATGCAATTGCTGGCTTCTGTTTCAGAAGTTCGCAATGAGCATCCTTATCAAAGCAGCCTGTCTGGGGACATGGGAAGATTATTCCGTGAGCATTTCTGGTGGCCTGCTCCTGCAGTGTTAGAGGACTTGCAAAAATTATGGCAAGTGTATTTAGAGATGCCCTGCAGAAGTGAGAGTCACTATAGGGAAACTACAGGGAGTTGGTCTAGCATTATTACTTCATCCAGCTAAAATCACTTTTAATTTTAATAAAACACAGCTCCATATTTACTAGCAGGTGAAGTGGTTGAAACCCCCAGGTGTTATCCTTTCCCCACTGCCCAAATCTATCTCACCAGTCCTTGTTTGCAGGCCAGGGAAAAGCCAGGTTCTTAGGAGCTTGCCGGAGTTAATAGCCTGGAAAACTCGCAAACAAGTATGGATTTCACCTTTAGCTAATTATGGACACGAACTGGTCACAGGCACTGTCCATTATCTACACATGGTATTAGACAATATTCTGTCAAATTCAGCTTTGCGGTGGGCTGTCACTGAACAATTCTATGTTTTATTGTCATTTCCCTAGCATGCATTTGATTTGGATGGATATGCAGGTAGTCTGCATCGGCTGAAATCTTAATAAATAGCACCTTTGGGAATGATGCTGCATGTGTGAATCAAAGCTGTACAGACTGACCTGAGAGATCCACCACCGCTGACTTTCGGAAAAATATTTGTGTTGGGGAAACTAAATGTTTTCAGCTACCAGCAGTACCCAAGGAGTGCACAGCCAGGCTGGCTCCCCAGCTGATGGATACTTTCCTAAATATTGCAGTCACCTTTTGACAGACTCAGTTCCAAGCAGACTCCATTAGGGGAAACTCTCAGTGAAAAAAGGATTGCAGGATCACTCCATCAAACAACTAACACAACTGCCTTCTCTTAAAAATGTTTTCATGGTGCTGTTTCCTTATTCGTTTGATTGAAATAGTCATATTCATCAGAACAGAGCATTAACCACCAGCTAGTATTCACAGGAACAATTGTCTTTTGAAAACACCACCGACATCATGGCTCTGCACAACTGTCTGTCTGTCCTTGGTGTGTTTAATGAATGCGTATTCAGACTGATACTGACTGTATATTTCTGTTTTACTGCTGCTTTTGATTTGACAGTTGCTGGCAATTCTACTGCTGATTTATTTATCTGTTGTACCCCTGCTGTTTTTTCAAAAGCACTACTTCTACGTAGTTTCCAGGCAGTTCAATACAACCTGCCTCAATCAAGTTTCCTATTTTCTTTTCTTCCTTTCAATAGTCCCAAAGTCCAAGGAACCTATTTTTCAACTTAAAACATTCTTTCAAAGAGTAATACTACACTGCTTTACTTGTAACAGGAGAGTCAGCTAGGGATACCTCCAGAGACTACTGCACAGCAATTACCCTCTCTCAGACGAGAAGTCAAGACGCAAATTCCATAGTGCAAGGACATTTGTTTCTCCCGCGCATTCTGTCGCGTCTCTGCAGCCATCGCTGTTCAGGGAAGGGAATACCAAGTGCTGCAATTTAGAAACTCAATCTCCCAAACAAAAGACAACCCAATCAGCTATTTATAGCATGACTGGAGCATGACAATATCTCATCTGTGCAGTACTTCCACTCTGCCCTGAGAATCTCAATGCTATTCAAAAGAACCACAGCATAATGACAGTATGGCTGCTCATAAGCTTCCATAAAAATTTTTTAAAAAAATGAAGTAGATTTTCAACAACACAAAGACCCTGCAATCCATTACAGTGATTTGAGCATTATGGTAATTAAAAATAGTGCCTTTTAATTTGCATGAACAAAAGTCACAGGCTATCAGGGACTATTACCCCACAACAACACCCACTCATCCAAAACCAGTTTCTTTTTCCTTTTTCTTTTTCCAAGACAATTTTTTTTTTTCCCAGCAAATGAGTAACAATTAAACACAGTAATTTCTAATCATGTAGGCTTTGACTTAAATCTTACAGACTTATAGGAATTAAGAACAAGTTTAGGTCAAATACCAAAATAAGCATCCATGTAAACAAGTTCCTATGAGAATGCAATTTTCAGCCTGTATGTAAAGAATTACTGCCTTTTTTTTTGTCGGTTTGAGTTCAAAATGTCTTTGGGTTCAAAGCCATTTCACGTCTTCTTCCATGTCAAAGTAACTGTGGAGCTGTGGTAAACAGGACTAAATAAGAACAATATTCTCCTTCACAGTAGCATTCAATCTCAGTATTTTTCTATCTTGGTCTTCCCTATTCCCAGAGACATTTTGTACATAGAATAGGTTGCTTGGGCTAGATAAAATTACGAGCTTTGCCTCAGAGAAGAAATTAATACTTTAACCTACTTCAGGATTCTGCTACCACACTCCTTTTGAAATTTAGTTTATCAAACAGTATTCTGACATAGAAATGTCACACTGGAAATAAATATACCCCCCAAAATCCAGGGTGCCCCCAGTTTTAATTTATTTTGTTCCCCAAACCGGAATCCCTTTGTCTCCATCCAAGGCAGCAGGGCATACACAGACTGGTCCTGCCCTCTCCACACTGTCAGCTGAAACAGCCATGTGGGTCTACATTTTTAACGTATATTTGTTCTTCGTGTTCCCTATAGCCAGGTCTTCAAAGCTGCAGCTTTATCATCCTTAATGGTTGCTGACAGTTCCATTAGTTGAACCTTAAAATCATGTACTTCATATGTACCCTGTATGTTTGCCGCAAACTCCTGTAACTGATTATGTCCCATTTACCTGATTTACATGCATTTGCTCTAATTATATAATTAAGCTTAAACACAGCTATTGCCCAAAGGATAATCTGTCCTAAGTTATTACCAGAGAAAACAAAGACCATCATAAAACAGATCCAAATTGGCTTGTACCATTTTAGAAATTAAAGGCTGAAGTCTGTTTTCAGAGAAATTGAAGGAAGCAAGAACGAGACTTTTTCTTGTATTGTAGCAGGATTTAATTCCAGAGTTTCTACCTTTTTCTTGTCTTGTCTCACTGCATGCGACTGTATGCACATGATATCTAGAGCCATGGTACAACTGCAGAATGTCAAGCCCTGGCAGCTCTCCGCAGCAAGGCAAAAATGCCGATAAACACCAGTTACTGATGTTCCTGCCCAGAATCATTCTCATATCCACAGTGATCAAAATGACCCAGCTTCAATATTCCCAGATTTTGACCCTATAGTTCAAAGCCCCCCCCACTTTTTTTTTTTTTTACTACTGTTTGTATGTTTACCCTTCCTCTCTCCCACCCACATGCAATCTGTACTTGCTATCATACAGTACGCTACAATTTCAGCCAAATATACGAAAAATAAACTAAACCCTCCCAGTATTAAGGTAGGTGACCTTTTTTTTTTTCCTTCTTTTCTAAAGTACAAAGTAGCTTTACCAAAAAATATTTTAAAATAATGAAAGGATAGAATATTGCTCCCTCCCTTACATAGCTCCCCAGTCTGCGTGTGAACAGGGGTAGAATTTGGCACAACATCCATTCAGAGTCCATAGAGAAGGGCTTTTTATGGCAGCCAGATGGCAGGCAAACCTTTTCGCAAGCTGCACATCTTATCTGCCTTCACCTTTGCATGACATTTACACCAGCAGGAGCTAACACACCTCATCAGATCAGGCACAGCACCATCCCAGCAGATGAGCAGGGAGCCAGGCTGCCAACCATGAGCCATTTCGGAGCAGTGAATGTGTGTGTAAAGGCAGCAGTCACAGCCAGGATGGTTCTACCTGATCACCAAAACCATGTGCTCCTCACATTACAGGCTGCCAAAAGATAGCTTCATCAGCTTCACTTCAATGGCATGCGTTTGAATCCACGTGACATCCATTTTATCAACAAGGAGAACTAGTGATGTTAAAAGAGCTGCTACTCAGCCCGAGCAGTCTATAGGGCTTAATCAAAAATCACTGAAATCAAGAAGACAAACTCCTATAAACTTTCTTGGTCTTTGGATCCATCACTTGTGTAAGGGAGAATCAAATCTGATGAAAATAAACAAACATTTTGTTGTGTGGTTGATTTTTCTTTCTTTTTTTTTCTTTTCTCTCTCAAAACCACACACATCTGACATTTCTATTAGGCAGCTGAATATTTTTGAAGTCAGAAGCATCAATTTTTCAGACTTGACAGTTCAGGATATGGTACTTTTCAGTGTAAACAAATACAAAATATTTTTATTGCCTCTTTATCCAGGCACCTCAAATGCCACTCCAGTTCCAATAATTTATCAGATGCAGACTCTGTTAAGAGTGTTTGCCTAAGATCCAGACTCTGGCAATCAAAATAGGATGCTCACTTTCTCATTTCGTGCCTACCAGGACTTCAGTACAAATACATGTTTCTGATAAAAACCAGAATGTAGCCAGTCTTCTGTGCCCTTCGATCAATCATAAGTCAAGTAATACCACCAGTGCAATAATTTGCCTAACATTTACTTCTAATTTGTTTATTCAGAAGGCCACACAAGGTAGCAGAAACATAGAAATGGGGAGTTCATGGTAACTCAGCCAGATAAGCAAAGTTTTGTTTGTGTGTGTTTGTAATGAGCTCACCAAAACTCATAAGCTGCAGATGAGTTTAATTAAAGTCAATGGAGCAAAGAGATTTAGCACTTAAGTGTACTATCTTCATGACTTACAAAACTTGCGTAAGTCAAATCATTAAAATTTAATTTGCTTGAGATTATGTAACATTGGCATGGAAATACTTGGGCCTCACTTCATCCCACCTGTGTATTAGAATTTTTATAGCACCTCTCACTGCAGTAAAAAAGCTGCACAAAACAAAGCCCGAAGTTCCAGAAGGGAGGTAGAAGCAGTCGGGGCCTTTTGCTAGAGAGGGAGAGCATTGCCAGGAACCAGCCTGCCTGCATCTCCATTGACCCCTGTGTAACATGAGTACAGAAACGAAAATAACATTTTATTTGTGGTTCACATACTATGCCAGAGCCTTTATGTTAGAAGGCATTTCAGTACTTTTCAGATCATTTGAAAATGAGTGTTATATATGGATAGGTAGCTACGTGCAATAAATGCAATGACAGCCTGTTCCTGGGGCAAAAGACCATGTCTTATGCTATGTCTTTTCCACTGCAATATCAGTTCCTTCCAAACCAGCTGCTGGATTTCAGCCTTGGACATTCTGCCAGACACCTACCAGGATAAACACAAGGCAAACCGGGATACCCACCAGTGAACCAGCCATTTAAGACAGATGTGATACCTACATGCTGCCAATGTCTTGGATCACCCATCCTTGCAAACATGATTAAGAGTTAGTCACATCCTTTGTTAAAACTCAGTCACCTTGCTCTGAGTTGGGTTAATTTTCTTTAGGTTTTGCTTGTGTGCAAGTACTTTCCACCATTTCCCTTTGCTGTTCTTACCCGTTCCTGAAATGAGAGAAAGGAGCAGCCAATTTCTTCATGGCTCATTTCTAACCTTTTAAAATGCTACTGTTTAAAATATTTATAGTTTTTATGGTTGCCAGCAACCTTCAGAGTGAGACTAAGTGTTCTTCTTTTGAGAAAGCTACTGAGCCTGTGAGCCCCCAAATTCATTTTGTTACAGAGCATGTTGACAAAATTACCTAAAAATTTCCCTTGTGGTGATGAGCAATATCAACTGTATTTTATATGACAAAAACACATTGTGTTTGCAAATTTCATATGCAAAATATCACTCACTGATAAAAATTATGCACTGTCATATCGTATCAACAGACTCCCTAGAAGATTAGTTACTTTATATCACACTTTGAAAGTTAGTATTTCTACATTTAGGCTTCAAAATTATATCTACCTAACATTTTTTTTCTGCAAGCAGTTTTGAGAGACCAATGCAAGCACCACTGATCTATGCATTTACACCAAATTCTGAATTGTGTGTGAAAAGTCACATATCAGGTATCATAAAAAGCCTAAAACCGTTATGTTTTAACAGATTCCAAGTTCTGTCTTTAACTAACCAGAAGGATCCCCCATGGCAACTATGTTAAGAACTTAGGGGAACACAGTCCTTAAGCCCAGAGGCTTGATTTAAACCATTCTTCGATCTGCACATCCACTGACACAGATAAGCCCATTGAATTGTTGCCTTCCCTTTCTAGGCTCCAAACAGATCTCAACAGTGTTTTTTCTCTGGTAACTTTTCCATGTGTTCATGAGGACAAGAAACTTCTTTCTTCTCTGTAACATAGATTCAGATCAAACTGCAGGTTCCAGAAGCTCTACCTTAAGACCTTGCAAAATTATCATTTCTTTGAGATGTCTTTGCAAATTAACCACAGAGAAAAGCAAGCTGAAGAAGCCCAAAATATACTGGAAAGAGGAAGAAATGTTCTAATCAACCAAAAAGAATTGGTTGGCTCAGAATATCTAAATGCATGCAACCCATAAGTAGATTCTTTTTTTTTTTT